>LYUA01000504.1:279411-303726 GCA_002093875.1 Calopteryx splendens | reverse complement strand
CCTTGCTTACCCAACATTCTACCCTCTATCACATTCTTCAGCAATCCGTCACCACTTAGCACGCCCTGCATCCACTCTTCCTGCCTTCTTTGGATTTCTCCCAATGGCCTTCTCTCCTCCACTACCATTCCCAAAATCTCTTCGTTCGTTTTTCTTTCCGTCGATTTCACCTCCTCCATCCTCACACCCACATCTCAATAGCCTCCAATTTACGCTTTTCGTCTTTCCTTAACAACCAAGTTTCCAAGGAATACAAAACTACACTCAATTTCAACGTCTTCACACGTCTTTTCTTTACACCCATGCCCTAAGGTCACTGTCATCAATTCTCTCCTTTTTGTTAAAGCTTCTTTATATTCTTCTAATGTCCTTACCACATTGCCCACCTTCCTCCAAAACACTGTCTAAATAGCTTAAATGCTCTAGCTGCTCAAGCTTCTGCCCTCCTACTTTAATGTTTATCTGTGGTTTCCCATATCTCAGTGAACACGGGTGTTTTCATGTTATTATAATACTCGTAGATTACTAATTGCGTCGAATAAGTTAAACTGAGGTGAGGCACTGAGGCATTGATAGAGGTCTCACTTAACGCTAATTCAGGGAATAAGGGATGAAAGGCAGGGGTGATATATCGAAATAATGCTTTTAATGTAGATATTTACTGATTTCCATTATACAATAACTAAATATTAACCTGCGACCACGAATAATGCCATAATTTTTCTTTGCATGGAAGGTATTTTTCATGGTTTTCCACGCAATATTTCTTAACTTTTGTCTTCTCCAAAGGAATAAATGAGAGTTTAATATACTGTAATGATTATTAAAGAAAATGGTATTCAAACACCATTGTCAATGTGGTTCAAGTTGGGAAGCGTCCATAATTTTTGTTAAGAATGACAAGGCGAAAAAAATTAGTGGTTGGATTTTGGTTACCCCTTACGGCCGAGGTGAAATTAGACCGAGAATATTACTGTCGGAAACATTAATCCGAGAATGTAGCAACTCAAAAGAACACACCCATATCATGAGAAATGTCTTTGAGGGTATATTATCAGATTGTAGAAATGAGGATATTTTTATATTTCAGTGAGGACGTAGTTAGTAATCATGTGAGTCATGCGTCGTAAAACTGCATAATACACGTGAATACTGTCTTAGACCCATTTTAGATGCTATTGAAGAATATGTGGATTAAACAGAATCTCCCAACGCCTTCAGAGTATTCCCGAAGGCTTAAGAAGCTAGACGTGCGCTAACTCCCTAAATTAGCGAAGATTGCATTCGTTTCTTTAAAACACTTAACAAAATAATTGAGAAAACACGCTTATTTCGCCACCGTCATCTACAGTGATTAGCCCAAATCTTAAAACTATTTACCGTGTGTCGGAACGTCATAATTCTCTCACAGGTTTCAAGGTTCATGTGCACACGGTACGCAATTTCCATGATGTCGCGAAATACTTATTTCGATCGGGTTGGATCCTCAAATTTTATGCTATGATTTTTAACCTCGAAGAAAGAGTTGTATATCCAGCAATTGCCTATGAAAGATGCGAGAGTTCCGCCGTTCACCTTTGGTTGTATAGGAGCATATTGGGCTACCGAGGAATCTGATGATGGAATTTTTATTTAAAAAACCAGAATGTATGCAGTGGAAGAGGAACATTATTGTATGTTAATATATGTTAATAGCCTCTAAAAACAAGAGACGAACGAAAACCAAGTTCACTATCGGATAACGAGACTACGAATTAGTCTTATTGTTTGTGTGTTGAGATAATGAAATGCTCTCTTGCTGAGCACCTCCAGGGCTCATACATTTTCCAGTATCACGCCAAGGAATCATGGAACAGAACGGAATGGAGTGGCCGCAGGACGATTTTGTCTTCCTTGGGTCATTGTACGCTCGATCGAGAAATCCTCAAGGTCAAAACGGCCGGAAAAAAAATCTCGTGAGTTTTTTTTTTGCAACGAAAGCTAAACGCGCGTGATGGGTCGAGAGTCGTTTCCGGATACGCTTCCCATGGTTTATTTTCCATTCGAGGGGTTTTTACCTTTCGACTGCGTCACTCCCTCTCGTGCGAAGAGGCTATTTGATGGATGCCCGATGAAGTAGTTTCGGGAAGAATAGAATGAGAGAGAGAGTGTGGATAAGAGGGGGGAGGGATAATGGGCAGAAGTGCGCAGGCGTGCACCTTGCGCCAACTCTCTGGCACATGGAGGTCAGGAGACAGGAAAATCAAAGCTTCAGTGGTGCGCCGTAGAGCAGGAAATAGTTATCGAAAGGTCATGGCCAGGACGGCACGTTTGAAGATGCGCGAGTGTAGGTCCAAAGGTCTTCTTTAAAAAAAATAAAATAAAACTAAAACTTTCGCGGGTATTGCGGAATAAGGACGTGAGGCGTTGTGAGCGCTATCGTCAAGTTGTCGCCGTTCGTGTGTATTTACTTCAGATGTTCCTTAGATTCTCTTGCCTCAAGAATATTCATTCCTAGTTTCTCAAGCTATTCCATCATGATGCGCCGAATTGTTAGCATTGTTTCACCGAAGGTGGACGTTAGAGAGCGTAGACCATTAAATATTATAGCAGCCTTAAGGAGGATATGTAACATTTAAGCTTGACAAATTATTTCGTTGCACGTAATGATATTTATGAAGCATTAGTTAAAGAATCGAAGAAATGTGCGACGTACTAATATTTCTTAATCCTTTCACCAAATTTAATATAATACGCACGCACCATTCTCGCCGCTCCCTTTCAGAGGAGACAAGTAAAAATAAATGCCTCATTTTGAGTTATTTCAAGGGCAAGCTCCCTTTCACTAATTTCCTCCGTACTACCCTGCCCTTGCATGCTTCTTTCACCTCTGCCACATTCATTCATTTTTTTAGCCATGCCCTAATGAGAAATTGAATTGCATGCCAAATTTAATGTGTAATTAAATTCGTCGATTTTGAATCGGCAGTCGAAAATGCCTCATCTGTGTGATATACCTGTAAATGTATTATATTAGTGCTAGTAATGATGTCTGCGCCGATTTTATTCCCATATTTGTAGTGGTAGTAAGTGAAATACAAGCATAAGAAATAGAAGTCGCTTGATAATAGTTCGCTATACGCATTGGCCTTGATACGCCCGGCTAAAAGCACGCAGAAAGGGAAATTAATCCCATGACACTCCCTCGCAGAAAAGCATAGAATTATACCCATCATCGCAACGCGTTTCTCAAACTAGTTTGTATTTATCCTTCGTAGTATTTAAAAGAGTAGTAGTGGTTTTAACTAGCATGCATGTGGCTACTGGCTTGCCGATTGTGCCCGTAAGGTGTAAAAGGAAAAGAGAATTTTTGATCCATAATCGTGTGAAAATTGTAAAATGGTCATTGTCTGTTGATGATGATATTATCATCATAGTCAGTTGTAATTAATCTTATGGCTTATTTAACGCAGCTCTCTTCAATTGTCATATCAGCATTCTTCTTATCTTCACATTTCTTCGCTTTCACCTGTGTCGTTGTTTTTTGTACTATATCGTAGGACTTCCTTTGCAGATCCGCTCGTTCAATTTTTCTTCTACATCAAGCCATGTTGTGTTAAAACCTGTGTTCAATATAGTTTCCCCTTCTTTATTTTGGTTTTTTCATGAAACTCTTTTCATTCTCACTCTTCTTGGAAAATCTTCATTAGTTATTCGACTCTCCATTTGACATTAACATTCTCCTGTGGCACCAGATTCCAATTCGAGGAATCTCCCTTATGCTTTTTTTGTCCACGATAGCATCTGTAGATAGTTGAACTCTCATGAATGCTTGATTCATTTTTTATGAAAACACATCGAAAGAACAGTCCCAATGCCCGTGTTGGAAGCCCCATTCAAAAAGGAGCAAAGGGCGGTTCGTGGGAGGGGGACTGATTTGTTGAGGCGACCGGTGCGTCGTGATACACAGGTGGTACTATCCTTTTCGATTTTCCCTTATTGCTATATGTATTTTGATCCTATTTACAGCGCAAAGTTTGAGATTTAAAAAAATTTCCTCTCATTATTCCGGCATTTAGCTGATTTTGCTGATATTTAGATGCCTTCTCGCCCTCTGATAGCCTTCCCACTTCTTAAGCAAATAATTGCTTTTACCTCCTTAGTACTTCTTATCGTCCTGTACGTATCAGGTTTATGGTTCAAATGTCAACCTATTACTGCAATCATTCAGTCTACTGCAAACGCTAATTATCTCTTAAAATCTGTCAAAATAACACCATCATGTGGGTAATTACTGTTGTTTTTGGATTTAAGTTCCTCATCGTGTCTTCATTTTGCATTGGAAGTAGACCTCTGAGAATATTACAATCGGAAGAGTCCAACTACAGATTTCGAGAAGAATTCGGACAGGCGAGCTTCGGTATTAGTCGCGAGTGCATCACTTGCGTTTTAATATTATAATTCAGTTTTGATTTTCACTGCATTTTCATTCGTATTTATTTTAGATACAATGACCATTCTGTTTTGATTACATCGAAGTACTATGACTGCCTACACTAGAAGAGACGAGCATGTAAATGTATCAAATACGAGAGCAGGTAACATATTTAAAAAAGTTTTGTTTGAATTGTCATGCGTATATCGAAACTAACTATTGAATGAATGAACTAATGTTGTGGCTAAACTGGCCATGGGTTATAAGCAGAATCAGTCTGAATAGATGTTGTCCCGGGGTATTTTACAATGTATTCAAACAATTGGGAATAAGTTCAAATGAAATGTTTCCAAAATGGGTGAAGCACATGTTTGAAAACCTTTGGTTGGTAAAACTTGAACTTGATAATTAGTGAAGAGATTAAGGGACATAAGATATGTTTTACTGCATAATTAGAAAACGGCATATTTCGCTACATGTGTAAGTAAATAATTGCTAATGTAAATAATTGCTCCTGCTGAAAAGGCTCTGTTTGTGCTTTACCATTGTAGCGATATATAAAATTAATGTGTTTATTTGTATGATGTGTATCTATAAGTAGCTAATGGAGTGACATCTGTGGATATCAAGAACTAACATTTGTGAATTATACTTTTCTTATTGTAAGTTTTTCATTATTTCGCACCTCTCAAGTAATAGCTTCGTAACTAAAAATATTCTTGCATGATTGATAATAGCTTACACAAGTTTATTAGTTGATGTATGATGAGGTTATTATTATCGCTGAATGCTTCCAAGCTCTCACTGCTTCTCTTGAATTTTCATTCCATATCAGGATATCATTTTACTGATTAACAACTGCTATTCAAATTTTATTTTTGACCTTCTGTAAATTTATGGGAAATGAGATACGATATTCTTCATTGGGAGTTGCAATATACAGGGTGGTCGGGAAGTAACACGGTAATGAAAAAGACGTATGAATGCTCCATTTGCAATGCAATAGGCACCATGGCCGTGGATGTTGAAATCCTATTTAATGACCTCTATGTACACATTGCTTTCATTATGATTCTATCGAAATTACAAATTCTACAGCCATTTAATAATAACTAGTTACCTCCCGCCCACACTGTACACTCATGCTCAATAATTTATAGCACCCTTTTTTGTGAAACTTGATATTATTGACTTGGTATTCTTGCTCACTTAACACCATTACCTATCGATAGGCCGTCTGAACGCATTCCTTAAAGTAATTATATTAGTCGTCTAATTTCAAATGAATTGACAGAACATAAATGGCAATGGTTTCCTTTACTTGACTTTTTTCTTCTCATCAGCGTTGGTTGTGACTATGATTGACGGAAAAAAATATTTCGTCCATGACATAGCGTTAACGAATAAGTGCCTTTTTATTTTCACTGAAAGTGGACTAAACTATTTGTTTATATAAGGATTTTATATTTAGAATAAAAAACAGGATTACAGAATTTTTGAAATTAACTAATTTAGGCTAAAGATTGCCGGGTTTATGACTATCGCCATTCAAATTTATCGGCAATTCAAATTCACTCATCGCCGCTCAGCTCAACTCAGAACTCTTGGGATCTGGGATATCTGATTCTTTTCATTGTGAATT
This sequence comes from Calopteryx splendens, assembly GCA_002093875.1. NCBI lineage: Eukaryota > Metazoa > Arthropoda > Insecta > Odonata > Calopterygidae > Calopteryx > Calopteryx splendens. The sequence continues at coordinate 297,670 of LYUA01000504.1, read as the reverse complement.
ATCATAGGTATGGAGGAAATGGATATAAATATAGCTTATCATTTTAGTATAGTTTAAATACACACCATTGAAATATCCTGCAATGAATCGCGTTATAGAAAATGCGGCAGTCTTACTTTTGTCGGCAAAAAAATCTTACTAAACCAGTTTTTCGAGTTCCTGCGTCTGTGATTTTCTTTAATTGATAATGGTTCTTTAATTGCCTAAACCTTGGTGCCATTTTATTTCTACATCAGTTTCAATTAAAAACTGTATAAAGATTTCTCTTCGCCAATGAAGACTAAGCTAACTACTGGCAGTGTGTAGTTGCTCGTGGTTTAATCAAGGTCAATTAAGGAAATTAATAGATTAACACTTGGAAACTGTTTTTTTTTAATTTTCACTGTCATGAAAATTATTTTAGAAATTCGTGTGAACTTTTGATTACATTTGATGAAGGATAGGTTTCGACGGTAAATGGCACAGTTCATTCCATTGAGTAGAATGAAGGACATATTCGAAGTTATTAGATTCTTAATTAAGAAAACCTGCGTATCTATACGAAAGTACATGCTATTTATTATTTTAGTAATGAATATTGTTAAACATTTATTTCACTTATAGGGTGTAATTCTATTGGGCTCGTGTGTTGAGTCAGTCATTTCTGTAATACCAGCCTTATCCTGACATGCTGATCGTTAAATTCGTCCTCCCCTCTCCTGCATATAAAAAATAACTCTATATGGACAAATGGTGGTTGGGAGTGATAATTATGCGTATATTTGATTTTTTTCAAAATTTAAATAGGTTGACTTTTGATGAATTTTGTATAATAGTTTTATCTAATTACCGTCATTTCAAAACAACTACCAATAGTAAAGGTTGCATTCTAGTTGAAGATAAATAGTTTTTGGGAATGCTGTCGAGTATGCGAAACCGGCCTGCCGGATATTGCTTCCCATTTTCTTTTGCCTTCGATTTTTTTTTCTTTCGTAGATAATTATTCTTAATTCAGAAATTGTAAACGCTTCCGATTGTTTTTTACGCTACTTTGTGCTTTTTTTCTGATAAAGTCGGTTTAGCACTGCGTTTCCTGTGCGGGACTTTCTTCATATTGGTTCACTGACCTCAGGATGTTAAGTGAGACGCGTTGGAGTCACCGAAAACAAACTGACATTAGCTTAGAAATTATGAGCATTTAATCATATTATCGCTCATTTATAACCGCGAAAATTCCTTATACCGGGCCAAAGTTGCGAGAGATAAAGCCAAATAGAACGCCAGTAAATCTTGGATGCCGAATAGGGGAAATTTATTGGTGGAGCCTATCTTAACACTATTTAGCTCCGATTTGTTTTTGTCGGGTGGTGAAAAAAAGTCAAGTCATTTGGAAAGATTTCTACGAGTGGATGAATTAGATTTTTCGTGGTATCCAGTCATATCGCCGTACCCCTCTCAATAAATTATTATTAGAAGGCATTATTATTGTTTTCTCCCACATTTCGCTTTGGTGAATGAGAATTTCTTTTCAAGCGTTATACCAATCAAGTTTTTAGTACATTTTCTATTTTTATTTGGCACACGTTTTTTCAGGAGATGAGTTTTTCCATCGAAACTTCTGCCTTAACTATTACTATATTTATACGTTGAATATATTGCGAAATCAAATTGACAAAATGTGAGGGTGAACTTCGTATAAAAAGATGAGGATTTCATTACGAGAAATTCACATCCGATTCCACTTGTTTGTGAGTGCTTCAGGCAAATGTGAACGCCAAGCCTCTATAAATAAAAACCTTTTAGAGCTCGGAGGGAACCTCGCAGCATGAGTCGTCTCAGCTTTGGATATTTTTGCAGTACGCTGGATGTCTTTGAGCCGTTGCACATTTCAATGGTACACCGATGGCAGCTCTATTCATTTCATGTTTATGGACGATATTTCGAGCAGATATTGCAACTGACGTAAAATATAATTTGTTAGTACATACGATTTCTTTCTCTCTTAAACTTAGCCGAAAATATAGCTCGTATTTTAAACCGAGAACTTAATTAAATATGAACACGTGATGATTTGTATGAATACCTAATTGACCAACTAACTTTTGCCCACCCATTGAAATAATATATGCAGCAGAGAAAATGCACATTGGTGAAAATTGCACTTTTGATCAAGTCATTGTTCGAGTAAGTTAAAAGTGTGGTTAACTTCTTTTGGTCCTCGAAAAAAATAAGGACATGAGAGCTCATAGAAACGACCCCAGTGGCACGTCTCGTTCCTACTTAATGTAGCGTTTCAAGTTTTTCGGTAATTGAAGGGAATATTTCCGGGGAGTCCTTTATTTCTCGACAGCAATCCAAAAACGTAAAAACCCCCAAAAAATAAAGTCATTGAAAGTAAAAAAACCCGGATGTGAGTAACTGACTCTCTTTGTTCTTGAAGTCCCGCTTTGATGCTTGTTTATTTATGTATTAAATACGATGTTTTAGTTGAAAACTTGATCACGAAAGGATGTAAAATAAATTTTTTTCTTGTTTATTTTTTTAAAGTATGTTGCTCGAAAAGTTGAATATTATTAAGATTTTGCCTAAAAACAAGTAACCAGACAAATAATATGTTTAAGAAACGCTTAAGCAAAGGCTTTATTGGCCTGATAGTTTGATATTGCTTTTGAATGTCTTTTGGTTTAACCTGATGATATAATAATATTGAAAGACCATATTCGTCATAATATAGTGAAACATTTTATAGTATAAGAAATAAATTACATTGTGCTTACATTTTTTTATATCCTGCTACCATTAAAGATTAAAAGTTATTTTCTACTAAAGTACTGAATAACTTTTGCATGACATGAGGCATTTTTTATAGTTTGGGTAATGTCAAAATGTTCAGAGGTTACAGAATCAATGCTTATAAAGTCCCGTTGTTATATTTAAACGGAATTTCGAAATTAGCCCCGAACATGCTGGAAACTTAACGGTCCGCAAGAGTTTACCTGATTGTAACTGTTTCTTAGTCGCCGATTTTTCATAGCCTCCGACCCGCACTTAGAACGGTAGTCCCTCTGTTTCCGGCCTTTTTAGCAACCAAGGGATGGAATTTATTATCCACTCATGTTTGTTGACCTCATAACGGAGTAATTATTTTTAGGAAGTACTGTTGAGAGGAGGCATATAACTAATCTTGTATAACAAGAGATATTTGTGGCACTATGAACTGGTATAAGTACTACAGCTTTTCTTACTGGTCCAGAGCCCTGGAAATATGTTCATACTTAACTTGTATTTTGAAGCAACTTTAAAAATCAAAATAATTCTACAGACATACATCTTTACAAATATTTGGATATGGTTATTTCATTGTAGTTGCCTTAATACTGCAGTGGCAGCTGGTGAAACTTCAAAAGGCGCTCTTCTAACTCTGGAAAATAGGAGCCATTGAGACAAAATTTACTTATGATGGTGCCTTTGTGTTTATGGGGAGAGGAGGAGGTAGAGAATTTGGCGAATGAGATTCCCTAAAATTTTACAAAACGCGTAATTCTCGTAATTTGGCTCTGGACTACGCGATCTCACCAGGGTGTCACATTACAATGAGCCACCAAGTGCTGCTACCACTACCTCCGCTAAGTTACTTTCAAGATATGGAAGACCGACTGCTATTAAGGTGAATGCACCCTTAAGTCTTTATAGATGCCCAATGATTTATAAGTTCCACATATTCAGTGGCAGCTCATAGAGTAACGGCCCGGTAAAAGGCGCGTCGCTCTTGCGTTATATATGGGAATGGTTGTAACAAAGATGAGACGTGTAATCCCGGTGGGTTGTCGATAGGTTTTATTTACCTTTGTCCTCCGGCGGCGGCCTCCTCTTCCCGCAGGAGCGGAGGAATTCTCGATCTTCTCAGTCGTCCACCAGAAGGACTTCAGGGTCGGCTACTTCCCACCCGCGAATCCTTCCGCCTGCTTCGTGCTCTCGGATTTGCTGGCACGGCCCAAAACGCTCCGGCGCACCGACACGCTGCTCCGATCAGGATTGGCAAGGAACGAACGGTGTGAGGGCAGCGACGGAGTGACAGCCGGCCGCCTGGTGCGGCTTCGGTTATGAAGGAGTTTCTTCACGGGGCGAGGGAGGGGGGGGGAGTGTCAGCCCCGGAGGGGGGGAAAGAGAAGGAGGGCCGAGAGAAGGATGGCCGAGAGGAGGGCCGAGAGAAGGAGGGCCGAGAGGGAGGGAGGGAGAAGGAGGAGGGCCGAGAGAGAGAGAGAAGGAGGAGGAGGCGAGGATGGAGAAGTTTGAATGGGGGGAGGAGGAGGGAGAACAGCGGGGAGGGAGTGAGCCACGACACCGCGAACGACTAAGACTATATTCAGGGAGAGTGAAGATGAGACGGAAAGGAGGGGTGGATAATTTGAGAGGGGAGAGAAAAGGTCCCATCCAGGGCAGGGGTCACCCACTGACAGGAAAGACGATAAGGAAGGTAAAAAATATTTATACATTTATGTTATTCTCATAAATAATATGATATTTCTGTTCAATATTTTCGTATTTTTCCCCTTTCCTGCGCCCGCAATCTTGGGAGTGAAAAAATAGCACGTCCGCTTATTTGACCAGTTCCGGCCTTTATTCTTGCGTAAGTGAAGTTATTAATGCTCTATGAACACGTCGTATCATTTATCTTATGAATCACTGAACCAGGATTAGAAACAAGTTTTGATCACGGACGTCGCCTATAGGAAAGGAAAGAAATTCTATGGAAAAGATCTAGGACCGCAGTGATTTTTGGTGTGGAACCGTATGAAATGGTTTCATTTTTGAAAAACCAGCCTACACGATATGATAAATGACGTTCGGGGTACGAGGATTACAGGTACGTACAGGATACGGCACCCACAAAAGAATTTGGATTCATTTTGATGCAAACTTAACGCTTCATTTCGTTCGTTCTATAATTCTTTCATGCAGTTATTCACCGCGGGATATATTGTGTGCATCTTCAGCTCAAATGGAAGTATAAAGCTCAACCAGATATGTATATCCTTGATATTATGATATTGTATACTCTTTGAATCATTGCTTTATTCCATTGACTTTTTTACAATTTGCAAATTTAGCTATTATATTTCGCGCAAAGAATGTACTAACTATAACTAAACTAAAAACTATTCATCTTCTGTCTTGCTGATATCAAATAATGCTGTCAGTGTACCCATATGGCGAAAATATGATCTGAAGTCTACATTAATAAATTTTTCGCCTTTGTTAGTAGCTATTCGTCGAAGTAGGTAGGTATTAGCCGTCGAAGAAATGTTAACTATGTTTGACTAATATATCTCTTGGGCTTACCTTATGTCGTCTTATATTTCTTTTCATGCCAACTAGTGGATTCCGGTATAACCCTGTCGGTATCGACTTGACGTTCACTTATAAATTTGTAGATTTCGTTTGAAAAACACATGTACTGACCTATATCACGTATTTCTGTATCTATGGTTTTTTTTGCAGCTCACTGTGTAATGAAAACATCATTAAAAATTAATGAGGTAGGCTTTCAGATACGCTGGGTTAGGTCTACTACGTCACTGTGGTCGCCCATGTTAGAAAGATTTCATGGGGTCACAGTACAGGAAAGGGCGTGGGGTAAGTGTTGAGGAAATAATTTGGAAGGTGCGCAGGAAGTTGCGGGGATGCGATTCAGATAAGGTAGTCTCCCGGATTGGAAGCCTCTTTCCCAACGTTTCCTACAAGGCGTTGTGAATTCCAGGGACATGCACCAGAAATCCACGGAGAAAACTATTATATATGGTTTGCTATAATTTGGAGAATTTCGGTGAAACAGGTGGTTTTTCCATTTTTCGAACCGTATTTCCCTGATGGATGAGGGATGCGTAAAAGAAAAGGCCAGGTAATTGACGATACGGGGAAGAAATGGCACGAAGGAGAAAGGGTTAGGTATAAGATGTCGTCAGGTCCGTGGTTTTGCATATTTCTCGCCACAGTCGTGTACTTGTGATCATCGTTCGTATCATGTTCATGGCAGCATTAGATGCTAATGCGCGGAGCGAGCAAAATGAGTCTTCCGCGAGGGGTTAGAATGCCTCGTGGGTTTTGGAAGTAAATGAAACTCTGAGACGGGAAACGGAAGTTGGATTTTGTGGTAGGAAAGAAGTGATACGATGCACACAGCGTGGGATAGTAATAAAAAATAAAAGGAGGCAACGAGCGGTGAGGGGATTCAAGCAGCACGATTGTAATTGCGTACGTTACGCAATGGGGATCTCCGCTGGTTTCTCTAAGTGAAATTCACCCATGGGAGTGAGTGTTTAATTGGTTTGCCCCCTTGTAACCCTGAACGCAGATTTTCGCGTGTTCTCGGTAGTGTGATGAGCACAATACATTGTGTGCTCACCTGTGTCATCTTTTACTGTGACTTTTAAGATTTTCCTGATGATAAAGGGCTATTATATGCAGTACGTGTGATGTCTGCTATAGGAGCACACGGTTGAAAAGTTATATTTTAAAGCGTGAGGCGTTTAATTCACTATTTAATGGATATTCTGCGAATCTCTGTAATCATGGGCGGCGTTTTATTGAGAGTTCCGCACGCAAAGTTATCAAGTTGGGAAAATACAATAATTATGGAATCATCGCGGGTGCAGTTTTTTAAAGGATATTTCGCCGAATTCGTGAGCGCTTCATCGACCTGCAATGCCTTCTGGCAATGTGAGGGACTAATTATACTCTCTTTTTCATGATCAAAAAGATGAAATATGTAAGTCCTAAAAATGTGCGAGGCATAGCAGGGGAACGAGGGAAAACAATTATTGTAAGATTTAAAACGAAAAACAACCAGTCCTAACCTAAAGTTAAGAGTCATTTATACTTTAACGTGCCAAAATATATTTTCTAGTTTATTCTATGATAATGTAAAGTTTGAAATAACACGAAAATTGTCGTTTTTCTGAACTGGTAACTATAATCTACAATTTTTCCGTCGTTTTTTTTAAATATGAGTCCTAGTGTTAGCATAGAAGTCTTAGTTCGTTAGCGTAGAAGCCTTTCATGTTACATCTAAAGTGATTGGAGAGGGATCCGAGGAGATACCCTCTAGAGTAATAACTTTATATATTTAGACTATCGGTTTTTTATAATCTAAATTTATTACGAATTGAATGGTGTCTGTTTGCCAGCGAAGGATAAATTGGTGAATTTAAACTTCCTTATGCTTATCACGTTTACTGAATGTTTTTACTCGAAATCCTTTCTGAATTTTAGTCTCCATGTCGTTAATCGTCTTTTAGTAATTTTCTAATCTTTATCTAATCTATATAATAATTTTCTAATCTTCTTCTCCCAGGTAGTGTCTCTGTGGTAATGCATTTCTTCAAACATTAATTATGATTTTCATGGATATCGCTTAAATCTATAAAATTGAATGTGTATATGCTTCCTTTTCATTACTAGAATAATGATGTAACTCACTATGACCCATGTTATTGTACGAGTAATTAAAACAATAATTTGTAACCGTCATGCTAGTCTTTATCAGCGAAGAGATTTATTCAAACTGTTGATATCATGAGTCAGAAGAGTAAATCGACCTTTTTCAAAATTACTAAAATACTTGAGAATTGATTATCTGTGACCCGTAGTTTAATGCTACAAGTCAATTTCCAAGTGTATATAGTTTCGTCATCCGGAGCCTTCTAATGACCGTTTTTTCTAACAACGTATTAAAGGATATGTGGGTAACAATACTCTGTGTCACATTTAAGTTTGTTCCCAGAGGACTTGTAGTTTGATTGGTAACTTTGAAAAAAAATTGAATGGCTTTTCACACTCTCAAAATAGGATACAACCGTTCGCGATAAGATTCGAGCAACGAAATAATGTTTAGGCCACATCATACATCAGTGTAACTCAGCCTGTTTTACCAGGTGCATGCTGCTTTTCTGCATAAGTTGGACCGCCGTTGGACTCATTTGTTCACTAGCAAGATAATATTTACAAAATTTAGCGAATTAAAGAGTTTTTGTGAAAATCCTGTGCATTCATGAGTACGCCATTGTACCTTATGAGACATACTTTCCTTGACCCTGACTCCACCAACTATTGTGCTAAAGCATTAATGGCCGAAGTATGTCGTCACTAGGCTGTTCAGACTGATAATTTTGTGAAAGCTTATTTATGTCTAGTCCTACCCTTACTAGAAGTGCTACAAAAAGAATGTTTTACTGAAAGAATGACCACACATCCAATCTCTTTCCTTAGGCCTAACGACGCGTCTGTCGAATGATTTTACCCAAGGTCAGGAAAGTCATTAACCACATATGACCACTATGGTTTTCAAAACCGAAGGTCATTTTGGTAGGTGAGGGTAGACCTCATCAGGTACCGTGTCCTTTGTCGTGTGAAGTTCACATATTTGGGTTGGTGGGTGCATTCCGCCCATACCGTTCCCCAGAAAGTTACGGCACCAATAAAATCACACGGCAAGTGGAAGTGTTCAGAAGCATCACTCGAATAAACCCAGGTGCTTCCGTTGCGAACACTCCACATGCCTCAGAGGCACTATGGTGGAAAATATCTGAGTGGCGCTTAACGTAAACATGGTTTAGGAAAATTAATAAAATAGATACGAGGGTATGGTGGTATTTATAGATTTTTTCTATTACAGCAATCGTTGCCAACTAGTCAAAGTGATACCCGGACTATCCCGTGAAAAACGAAACCACAGCAATGAACCCGAAGTTCCGTTTCATGGGTAGACCTCACCTCGTACCTTAGTCCTACGGTGTGAAAATTCACACATCAGGGAAGGGGGGGGCAGTCTTTTTCCCAGGTCGTCCATGGTTTTTGAGGAGGATAAAATAACTAAAAATCGCATACAAAAGGTATTGAATCGTATCAAAGGTTCTGTTTTTTAAATCTATTTACTACCTAAATTGAGTTTTTAATCCTATTTATTTAATTGCATTTCAAGTAATTTAGTGAAGGTTTCATCTTGAAAGTGTTAAACTATAGTAATGTTCTTGGTATCTTACATAATTGAACCTTTCCGTTTACATTTGTTTGACAAATAATTTATTCACTGCATATTTCCCGAGAAATATTATTATCGCTATTAAAAAATGAAAAGGCTGTTCTTTCTAATATTTTTTTTATTAAAGCAATTTTCCACGTAAGGTATGCTATATTTTACGGAAATCTTATGAAATTGAAGTATGGATGGGGTCGATATTTCTTTATGGGCTTTTTGCAGTCGGGAAAATTGGGCGGATTGGTCACAGTTTATAAACCACTATTTTATTTAATTAATATGGTAGGCTGTCTCATTTTAAAAAGTTATTTATTGGGCTAACGTTTCTTCAAGATATTTATCTGAGTAATTAACTTGCATCAAAATTTTCTGCTTAAAAAAATACGATATTCTTTTATGTATGAAGTGAGCTTCGCTGGATTGGTCATGTAGTTTAAATGGATGAAAAATGAACCACCAATATATGAGAGAATACCATTACCGATACATGAGAAAAGAGTAAATGCTTTGCGAGGAAGGGGTATACCGAGGAGTCCTTGGGTCATGAGTCATGGGTGAATATGGTTGAAGAGACTCAAGGAATGCGAAGAGTTTCGCGAACGGAAGATCATGTGTGGCTGGGACAATGGTGAAATATGTTCGCTGGGACAGGGCAGTGTGGTGTAAATTAGTGAGAGAAAGTTTTCTTTGGTAGCCTAATAAGAGACTCTTCTTGTCAGTCCCTAACCTGACAAGGAACGGCGTGAAGGGTATGTAATAGTAATATGAAACATTTCTTTGTATTTTAAAGTGCGTAAATACATGTTAAATGCTAAAGTCTACATAGATACAAGTTATTCCTTGCTGAGGGTTTTGGGATTGTATGTCGTTAACTTTGTAGGGTATGCGAATGTTTCCTCAATGAAACTTAATCGATGGCACCACGAGTTTCATCGTACTTCATGTACAATGTACTGAACGTCAATTCGAGATATTGTCTAAATTGCGAGAGTTCAAAATCAGGTAGAGCCTTTATTTATCCAAATATCACTTAACACGTGGGTGCGTGTTTTGAGAAACAAAACCCACACTCGTGGGTTTTTTTTCTTTATACTGTTGCGGCCATTGAAGTTTCCCCCTGGTTATCTCAACTATTTTATGCCGTAGTGCTCAATTTTCTCATTCATACACTATATTACTTTTTCGTCGACAAATAAGTAATTTGGCTGCTTGAAATTATGTTGTTCATTTACATTAATAAGAAGGAAAACATAGATTCCGAATTTTTCTCATCCCTCCAATTCTTAATATGAGGCTACAGCCCGCCTTTCCGCAAATGAGCAAGTGATTTTAAGAGCCAGTCACTTTCCTATTAATCCCTTCCAAATGAGTTCTCGGAGTGGGAAAAGGTTTATGCGGTACTAGTCTGTTGCTCAATAGCGATTTTACGAAAGCCGAACGCCTAATACTCAGAAAACCCACGGAGCGCAGGTATGCTTATCGCTTACCTCATTTCCAAACTGAGGAAAATGGATAAATTCTTACGGAGATTTTCGAAAATAACTTAAAAGATCAAACGGGGCCCACTCGGGCAGCTCGTCGAATTGGTGAAAAGTTTTTCTATTTTTCCTAACGGAAAAACCTGTTCGTTATTTTTCAAGGGCGTTTGCTTTTTTTGCCATCCTAAGCAGAATCGCATATAAGCCAAAAGTCTTTTGGATCTATCCACTAGCATTAATCATTTCATGAATACGGCATCATCTTGGGGAAGCATTAATGTTACGACTTCAACATAATCAATTCTCCGTCATTGGAATAACATTGATAAAGTTGTTTGCCAAGTTAGACGGAGGCGATTTTAATTTATAAACCATTGTAATTTAAAAGTAATGGTATTTAAATGCAGTTCTACCATTTTTAATCATATAGTCTATTGCCAGCTGAAATAGTCAATAGGATAAGTATACCTTGGAAGTCCATTACTGCCCATTGAAATGAGCGAATTGTTTTGAAGCTAATGTGTTAACGTTAGTGTGTAAGTGACCTTCGACACCATGACTTTGAGCTAGAATTACAACAAGCTGGCTGCCAATTTTGTTCCCGTACGTGTGGCCCTTACACAACAGTCGACCGGCAGTTTCTTTGGCCGGTCTCTCTTCTTTAACTTCCAATTATATAAAGCAGAAAATTTTTCTTATAGACTATTTTGCTTGTAAGAATTAATTCGTCAAAATAATGCAATTGGAAGTCTGAAGATTTTTCAAAAATTATTTAGTGCAATAGTTATGCCAAAACTAGTCTTTTATATCTTAATTATCAGTACATCCTTCTTATCCATGATAAACTTTAATTATAAACATTACGTATATGATGTAAAGGAGTGAGAAAACATTTTCAACAGCAAGCTACGAATCCTCGAAAAATACCCAAATGCTTCTCATGTCTTGTCACTTCTGAAACCATCTTAAAGTCAGATCACTCGTAATGCGGAAATTATATCCGTTACTTCGAGGATGACTAAAGAATCATGTCGTCCACCGTTAGATTCCTTATGCGTCTCAAGACAATCCTATATTCCGTTAGGTAATAAATTTCTTTCCAGTGCCTTCTTTTTTCTCTTCTCTTTTTCCAGATTCTGCTGTCAAGCAAACAAGTGTTCTGAGCTGAAATTTCACTCCATTATAAAATCTTAAACGTTGCTTTTAAAATGTTCAATATGCTGCGAATTGATATCTGCCATTCATGGCTAAAAATATAGGCCATATTGATAATTTTACGGTTGACGGCCTTTAAAGTGTTCCAAAACGTTATGTTGTAAGAAAGAATGATAATTGTTCTCTTTGTTTCCAATTTATATAATGTTGCTCAAACGTGTAAATTATTCCATATATTTCAATCAATGCTCACCTGTTTTAGTATTTAACTTTGTCTTTCATCTCTTAGATGATCTCGTGAGTAGTAAAAGCTGTAAGAGGATTAGACGAATAATTTCCCCACTAAATAAAGCGTTTTAAAAAAGGAGGTAACCGGTGGTCGAAACTATGAGAAGGGAGATAGAGAATGTACGACTCAACTACTCGTAATTAGTCAAGTTGTTTTAGGGGGGTTGTCTGGTTGAGAATATTAAGGAGGAGGTAGGTTTTTGAGGCTTTGAGATCTGTTTGGAATAGGATGGCAAAAGTTAGCTGAATAAGGAGGGCGAGAGACTAATTAATGATTGCGGGAGATGGGGCATGGGAAGAGGATTTGGTGGAGGATTTTGGTGGATAGTGGCATGAGATATTGAGCAAGACGCTACAGGATATCTTAGACAGGAGGGAGCGTGCGTGCGTGGGGGTGAGGGATTAAGTGAAAAGGTATTTTTGACGGAATTATTAGGGTAATAATAATACGGTGGGTGGAAATATTTTTAGGCTTGGTTCTAATTTAAAAATTTAATATTTAACGGAGGCATAGTAAAATTTTTATTCGTTGCACTTAAAATGGAAAAAAGGGGGAAGGATCAATGCGTATGGTTAAATTATTTTTTTATGTAGCCTTTCAATAATTTAGATTTTATTGTGTCTAAAAATTAAAAATGGGGAAGAGTAAGGATTTATTTCACTTATTAGAGACTGAATTTGCTGCCAACTATTTGTCCTATACGTTAATGGATATCACGATCGAACATATCTCTTGAAACGGAATATTTATTTTTTTCCTGGCGCTTATCACGCAGTTCTTTATATCTTTTCCTCCTTGGAGCTATACATTAAGATAAATGCAATGAAAATACACAATGGAATTAGAAGAGAGAGAGGTGCGAAATGACCTTTGCCGTCGAAGCACCTTTTAAAATTCAAATACTACTACTAGAAGAAAGATTAGCCAAGTATGAGGCTATTTCAAGGTGATTTATGCTCATATTATTCTAAGATTATACTATAGGAGTAATATAAAATACATGGTGAAATGTTAGAAACATTCAACCGACGTTATTGTTAGATGTTCCATTGATAAAAAATATCGAAATACATATTTTAGCATTAATCCAGTCTTTATTTACTGGGTAACCAGAGGGCCGATCACGAATATTGACAACGCCTTATTGCCAATTGTTGTCCTACAACCTTTTTTCAAATATTTCTCTATAGAACCTAGCATAACGCTGTTCCCAGTGCTACTGATGCTAGCACGAGTCAATGGATCTGGGTCGCAAGATACGTGATCGCAAACTGTGCTGTGAGGAAAAATAGCGATAACACGTAAAAAAAATATCCGTGATGGTGCCACAGGGTACAGTTTATTGTCTACGATTTATCCAGTTTCTTCCATACATCTGTATTAAAAATGAATATGTGAAGGCATGTGAACCGCCAACAATTTAGCAGAATGAATTAGCCCGTGAAAGGTTTCGGAGCACTGCCAATTTGTGAATGAACTGCGTGTGGAATAAAAAACTCTTCTTCTAGCTGAAACTGTAATTTTGGTTAATTATTTTCATAATATCATTATTAAGAAGACTGAGTTGTAAGTGATAAGAACCCTATTAAACAAGGCCATTGTATAAAGTTGTTGGTTTGTCTGTTGGCTTTGAAATGCATGAGAAAGGAGTTCAGCTAAACGTGGCGACGGCAATTCCAAAAGAGAATGTGGTGAAGTGTGCGGAATATGGAATCATCTAAGGCAAAGCAGCGCTAAGGTTCATTTACAGAAGGTTGAAGAAGAATGTAAGCGACTACTAATGAAGTCATCGATTTGAATGTATAAATAAGAGGACAGGGCTGCTCTTATCAGACGCGGAGGCAGGTGGAAAGATACTCGCGTTCCCTTAATTTCCCCCCTCTCACACCCAAAGAAATCATTATAATATCATTAACGGAGACTTGTTAAATGAAGTTTATACTCATTTAATAAAATGGACAGTTTTTAGAATGAAGAATAAACAAAAATTGAAACTCAGTTTAATAAAGGTATACAGCAGCATTAATATTGGAGAAAATTATAAATCATAAAATTTTTACGAAATACCTACTTGTCTACATAAATATATTTTTCAGGTATCCTCTGTAGAATTGAAATAGGGCGTCAACCTATTCTCTCATTCTTTTAATGCGCAAATAGCGTTGTAATTATGAAGTATAATTTAAATGTTCAGTTATTTTCAAATTCTCGAGTGTCTCTTCATTAACTGACTTACAATCAGGCGCACTTGAGATTCCAGTTAGCTACATTGTACCCACAACCTGGCATCAAGATTCAATATTATCTTATCAACTCCTTTTACCCTGTTTCTTTGCGGCCAGGATACCCGACACTTCCCTCCCCCGTCCGCCCTGCCTCATCCCCGCATTCAACCACCCCTCCCTACTCGCCTACTCTACTACACCCACGGGCGCAATCCTCATTCTCCGCGTCTGAAGAAGGGAAGTGCCCCCCAATTTTTAAAGTCAACGTAATAAAAAACAAATCAGGTGACCGCGCTTTCATTAAAATTTAATTGAGAACGCTTTTCAGTCTTTATTGCACGGGTCTGTTTCTCTTTTTCCTCTCTTAGTCATTATTTCGCATCTGTTTATTTTATATACATCTCAATGTCATTCTTATGCTAAAAATAGTAACTTACGTAATCAATGGCATTAATATTTTATTCGGTTTTGAACAATTAATATTTTTATTATATTTTGTGTTACTCATCTTTCTTTGCGTGGAATTTCATCTAATAAGACTCCGCATGGCTGTCAAATGAGGGAGAAAGTCGTGCATGAAAGATCGAACTTAGTAGCCCTTGCCTCTCCCTTTCTTTTCTCCCACTTTCACGAGTTAAGACGCGTGGCACAATTAACAGTTACGAGAACGTTACGTTAAGGAATATAGAATTAATTGGGATGTCTTTGTTTGCTTCGTCATTTTCGGAAAGAGTTTCGATAGAGTGAATGGTATAAAGTAAATGAAAGTGCTATATGATAAAGAGGGATTAAACTAGGGATATGGGTATCATTGAAAATCTAGATAAATGAATGAAACTGAAATTAAGGATAGGGTATGGAGAATCAGGAGAAGGTGTAACAAGCAGAGTACTGAGGCAGGATTATTCACTACCGGTACCATCTTTTTTTAACGTGTTATACAAACGAAATAATGAAGTGGCTATTAGGACTGGTGGTCGTATTCAATGAGCTAAGCCAGATTTCAGGATGAGAAAGCTTAAGCTGTCATCGAAGAACTGCTGTTATTGGTGAACTTATTGCAGAGAAAATGTGAATCTTTCGGGGTTAAAAAATGCCACTGCGCACTTCTCAATACGCATGAATGCTTTTGTTAAATACTATGTCGGAGGGCACAAAATATTACATGTGGTACAATTTTCGTGGGTTTTGGGGAGTGTTTTCCTGGAAAATGCTCGTGGTAAAGAAAAAGTATTGCAATAACCAAAGAAAATTTATTTGGAGGGAATTGGCACAAGGACTCTAAGGAGGGAGATAAATAAAGGATTGGGTAAGAGCTAGGAAGGGAGAGGTAGGGAATTTTGCGTTTCATGTTTCAGAAACTCGCACGGATTTTAAGGAAAACGGGTAATTGGAAGCCTAAGAGAGATGATTCGGAAAAGGATGGAAAAGAGAGAAAGGTAAACGAAGATGTGTTAGTTGGGGAGAGAATAGATTAGGAAAGGAAATTCGAAGAAGGATGAGAAAGTATTTGGCGAAGATAATATGATAATTTTGAAGGTCAGAGAATGCTTGGCTGCGGAGAAGAGCGAGGAAGAAAATCCCAATCGATGCCATTGTGGACGGCATGAGGGAGGTTGAAATAAAGACTAGCTATAGAGGGAAGTTATGTGAGGCAGAGCACGTTTGTGTTGCTTCTTGAAACGTATATTTCAGAAGTCGTGTTTGATATTCTTTCATCCCGTTTTCAAAATCATGTATTCCGCAATGATGTGGAATGCTTGTACTAGGTTACAGATATAGCAATTCCGATGCAATATAAACTGTTGTTATTTTAATGACCTATGCTTCAATATTGGATCTATATTTTTACTCTGAGGTTTAATTTTCAAAGTTAATTAATAATGTGTAACTTGATACGCTGAGAATACCGATATCTGCAAATGAGTTAGGATCCGTATTTATTAGAGATTACTTTAAGCGCAGATTGCTTTTTCATGTAAAACTACTCTACCAATTAAGCTGAAATCAGTAACAGGAATCGTCGGGGGTCAAACTTACATAATTGGTGTGTTAAAAATGCAATTCGTTGTATTAGGAACTTGAACAAAGGGAGAATGGTTCGAAATGCCCAATGGAGCCAATTTTTTTTCCTTTTACGCGTTTGTACAACTGTAAATATCGTGGTACCGTTTCAAAGAGCCTTAGAGGCTCTAAAATTCTCTCAGTCTCACTTCCTGACGGCCATTTACCGTTTTTGATGTACCTATTTATGATCAACTATATTTATGATTAACTTTGAGAATATGTAGAGACCGTAGAAATTGTCATTATCAAAAAAAGTTTTATTTTTGCTTATCCTCCCCTACATTTTTTCAATAAATTAATACATATTTTTATTAATGTATTTATGAATAAAATTTTGAAAAAAATTCTCCTCGATGACCTATTTTTAAGAGAACTTGGACATCTAGAACCAAGCGCGCACAAAGAAGTGTTCAGGGTCACACTTTCCATTTTTCTCTTCTCCCGCGCAGTCGAGCTCTACTTGAGGTGTCATTCTATTGTCTACAGAAGGGACAAAGCGACTGAGGAAGGGCGCTAATATCACACTGTTTATTTAATGAAAAGATTGGTCAAAGTAGAATTTCTATCTGAAGATGATAATAATTCGTAAGTAGCTTATGCGCGCTCCCAAATCCTGGTAACGGATTTGTCTCCGCAAACGCCGCAGCACATACTAGTGAGTATTTATGATGCACTATCTGAAATACCCATTTAAATGGAGAGGAGAATATTCTAATGAATAGAGGTAGTTGTAACAATATTAAATTATTAATGCTGTTAAAAGAGAATCTATTGTTAAAACAGTTTAGGCTCATATAGAAGAACAGAGTTTTTAATTTTTCACCGTCAAATATCCTGTGATAAAAATGTCCAAAAATGAATTTGTAGGTATAATTCAGCTCCTACTTAATGTATTTTCCTTTCTCTTCTGAGTTGTACAACTCAGAAGAGAAAGGAAAATACATATGCATCCATGCATAAATTTCACTTTCAGCGTAATTTTTTAATAATCCTCTTCCCTCCTCGCATTCTCTTTTCTTATTCATCCTTTTTTAATCTCTGGATAGGTTACCTATTCTTATTTAGGCTCTTGATCCATTTCCTCTTTATTTTTTATGCTTAATTTCATTTAGTTCATCGAGTTGCGTTTGTCAATTTTGGTTTTCCCTTCTATTCCACACTCCTTTCTCCCATTTCTCTTCCCACCCATGACCGTTTCAATTCCATGCAGACTTTCGTATCTATACAGACCTGGCGGGCAGACAAGCAGTCAAACAATCACACAGACAATCAGTAGGAAATTTATATTTTCCACCCTTGAGCTTATAAATAGTGAAAATCCCGAGCCATTATCAAGAACGCAAGTCATACAAAAGAGAAAACTTCTTCTTTGACACAGCAGAATTGAATTGCTTCCTAACATATTTATTGTTGTAAACAAATAAATTCTGTTGTAAATAATCAAAACATTGATATCTGAAAAAATCTTTAAAAGTCGCGTTTCATAAGGATATATTCAATTTTCGAGTGCGATGCGTAAAAATAAACAGCGCAATAGTAAAGTTTAATTATTTAGTCACATTTTCTTTCAAATCCCAAGATAATGGCTTTAGCGAAGCAATTAAAAAAAATCAAAATAGGAAATCTCTGCGCTCAATTCAATGCTTTTCTCAAGGTATTAAAAATGAGCTATAGCCGTTTTAGTTAACATTGAAATTGAGCCCCAACTTCAAAAGTGATGGATTTAGTTCAAACCCAACCGGCATTTAAAATTTGATGACGAAGGGTATGTATGTGTACCAAGTTTGGTCCAGATCCATCAAGCCATCGAGGAGCCCATAAAGAATAAAAATGCGTGCATGCAAACAAACACTCTCATTTTATATATATTTTAAACATAAGATGTTATCCCATTAGTTGCTGTACTTTGTCCGAAAAAGGCTCACTGAAGGCTAAGCTATCACTCAGTAAACCCTTTGAAAGTAATTCTGTAAATCTGTAGATGTGGATGTGGAGAAGGATGGAAAAGGTGAAATGGACGGAAAGGAAA
>LYUA01000504.1:254587-265256 GCA_002093875.1 Calopteryx splendens | reverse complement strand
CCCAGGATGACCTGGTACCCGAAAAATGGTACAATGCCGGGGTGAAGCTGAGGGTGCCCAGAATCGGTCGTTACCGGGAATCAAACCCGGGCCCTCCGTACAATTTGGCCTGGTCGCGATAACGTTGAGAGGTGGCCGTCTATTGGAGGTTAAGTTAATGTTGCGTGTTATGGAAAATTAATCGGTGCCTGTAAAAAGTGGTCGTTTAGGCAGTTGGTCGTCAAGACAGGTTTCACTGTATTTAAATAATACTTGTTAGAACTATGAACTGAACATGTTTCAACCTGCAACGGCTGCCGCTGACGCAATGCTGGAGTAAATTCAATGAAACTTATAATAATTATGCATTATACATTAAGGTAACAATATAACATACATTCAAACTATTGCGCAATATATTATGCGAATAAAAAAATGATGATCACTCTTTATTGAACAATCCTCATAAATCGAAAAAAATTATATGTGAATACAATTCTCTAATATTTTATTTATGGTGTAGTACAAATCACGTTGTAAAAGGGAAGGATGGCCCGAGTTAAATTTTCTAGCAACTTAAAGGCTGTTTCTGGCAAGTAGTGCTGTGATGTTGACTGTGGTTGTGCTGTGAGCACCTTTTAAGACGCACACAATTTGTTTACATTTTAAAAATAATTTTGTCCTTATTGTCAGTGTTTTCGATCTTGTTAACGTATCCAAGAACGATGCATACACTGACACTATTCTAGTTACCAGAGAACCTATTAAGTCATGCGCGATAATTCAACTACGAAAGGCTGACCATTCCAGTGTATACATATCAAACCGAACCGATGAATCTTCATAGACTGGTGTAGCCTAAAGTTTAAGCAGGATTTTCTACGTGTATTTAAGTTTTTAGGTTTCCTAATTCTCGTCCTATTTTGAATGGAAAGGGGGAGGAGAATAATGATGTATTGGGAGACCGAGATGTCTATTTCAGTTCCATCACAACTCCGCCGGGAATAAATATAATTTTTCTTGAGAACCAAGGTCACTGGATCTATGGTTTGTACGCCCAGGGAAATTGTGTCTTTCGCAGACTCAGGCCTCTCCTTTCCCATCCCAGTAATGGGAAGTACACCGTCGCATTACTTTGGTAAACGGTGGTTGCTCATGGAACTCGGTCGACCGGTCGTCAAATCGGAAATTCAAAAATATTGAGTGTCATTAATTCACAATAACGCTTAGTGGACTTGGAAATATGTGTCCGTGTTCTCATGAACTAAGAGTAATGTACGCGTCCAGATTTATTGAAGCTCGTCGGTCTTTTATTCACCCATTCTTAAGTATTGTTAAAATTTCTGTTTTTCATTAGTCGCATAAGTGTTGGTGGCTTGTACCTTCGTTTGACCAATTTCAGGTACATATATTGGCCACCCGTTTTGTTAGCGCGGGGCCCCCAGCAAATGCTCACAAGTGAGTTCCTCATATGAGTCACATTTTTTTGTTCTTCAAGGTTTATAGCTTTATTTGGGTGCCCTATACTATTAAAATGCTTCTTTTAGACTTCACGGTATAGGATGGCTGTATGTTCTGATCCCACAAATGGAGTTGCTCCCATATCTTCTTGGTTCTTCCAGTATCTATTTTTACTTAAGATGTTTATGTCCGTATTAGCTTGGGTAGTGTGGTGTCATCCAACGAGCGAGCTATTCTAGCGATGTGTTCTTTCCGTCTTTACCTGTAATCCTTTATTCTTTTCCCCCTTATGCATTTTAAATTCTCTTCTCATGTCTTTATTGCGTATTGTATCTGATCGACAATATCCTCTGATCTTTCTCAAATAATCTCATTCCACCCGCTTGGATTTTGTTGTTCTTGCGATGGGATCTTTGCTACGATGTCAAACGTAAGAGTTGGTTGCCATTACCTTATAAATTAGTATCCATGCCTCTTCTTTAATTCTATTTCCTACTTAGTGTTCAGAATGTGGTGGGGATGACTGATGGCTTCATGGACTGTCAAGTTTTTTCTTGAAGGTTTATTCCTCTGGACGAATTCCTTTCTCTGCAGATAATGAGTACCATCTACTCTTTATTTACTAGTTTTGATCCACCCCGGCAAGGCATTATTTCTTCGACATCTTCAATGCTGCTCATTTGCGTGATAGGTATCAATGTTTGCCAGTATGCTGAATGCCCTATGATTTGTTTCATTTAATGATTTTTTTCTTATTTCATGATACCTATTTTTTATAGTTTTGGCTTCACTCATATTTTACGAACATTTTTTTAAGAAGATGCCTTAGAACTCTTGTGCAATCGGGACTCCATGTTTCTTCCAGAATGTCACCACCATTCTGATAGCGCAGCTGAAACTTTCTCCAACTTTTTTCTTAATTTCAAATATTGATGAAAAAAATCAAATATTTCACGTCCAGTAGCTATGTTTTTTCAAGACATTCCGATATCAATCAATTCAAATGAATCCTAGCTTCTGTTGCCATCTCATTGAGGAAGACAAGTTTGATCTTTCAGGTCAATGCGAAGGAATGACAGTCCACTCATTGGCGTCACTAACCATTAAGCAATTCATGCGCTGCGGTTATTAAATCACATTTCCGGGTTTTTCTGCCGCCAGGTAGGCACGTTTAGAAAAACTTAGCTGAGTTTGTTAAACATGCTCACTACGCAGAAAAAAAAACCGGAAATAATATTTAGCAAAAACAATGAACGCTCATGCGGCAACTTGTTAATCAAAGATTAGTTGTACGAATATTTTTTTAAATATTATTTTTCGAAAAAATTTTCATGTTTCAGTTTGTTAAAGAAATATTCTTTTGTGATAATGCACTGCTGTTGCTGTTGTCATGATGGTTTTAAGATGAAGCACGTGAGGATGATAACAAAAACTCAGCCAAGGTTTTTAAGCATAGTCACTACGCAGCAGAAAAACTCGGAAATATTTTTAGTGAATTCAGACAGCCAGCGGTTAAAAGGGTCGGTACATTAATATTAAACGTATTTTTGATGACGTTTAGGAAATAGTCATCATATACAAAGCAGATATTGTTCAGTATTAATAAAAATGTAATTAATTGAAAATGTTGAATTTGGAGCTCATCGCATTAATAGCGAATTAATAATGGAATAATTACGAATGGATGAACTGTTATGCTATTCTTGAAACTACTAACTTGTTAACTAATTAGGTTACTCACCATGTTTCTCCCATTGCGATGGTTGTCTCTTCCTTCCAAAAATCCTTCGTTAAAACCTATGTGGCTCGTCGGTAGGATCTCTTTTTATCTCAGTTTGATATCGTAAGGTATCATCATTTCCTTTTCCCCTGCAGCTCCTCTAGAAATTGAAAAAGGCTCCTCAAAGAGATTTCTAGGGAACTTCGCAGCAGTAAGCCGCATCATTTTCAAAGCAGGTAGCCGAATTACTTGTAAAGGGGTATCAGACTATAGCAGCAAATGAAAGAAAGGTAGTAGAGAATTCTATTGCATCTATGCCTAATTAATTTCATTTGCTAGCTGTATGAATTTCGGAGAGAGTTCAGATTAGCTGCGAATGAATTAAAAGTGAGTGCAGATCGCTACACTAATTTTTTCACTTTTTTCTGTCAACTTCTGCTCTTTTGAATACCTTAATGCTTCACATCAAATAGACAACCATGACGTAACTAGACTATTCACTAGTAGTGTCACATGCAGTCCAATTTATTTGAAAAAATAACATGCACTATTGTTTCAACTTTCAAATCAAATAGTAATTACTTATTCTTCTACCGTTTGCCTATGTATGTACGATTGAACAAAGAAATAGTGCAATTATTTTAAATTGTACTGGTTTTTTTAAATGAATATAACACAGTTTTACCACCAAGGAATTTATATTTAATTGACAAATTAATTACAACCTTTGGTCTGTTCTCCTTAAAACATGATCTCCTCAGCAAAAATACTCTATCGTACCACAAAAATGCCTAAAATGTTTTCTGAATTTTCTTTGTTTTAATTTTGCTGCCCTTAAACAGGATCAAGATGAATTTTATCATGCAATAGGTATAATGTAAACCCTAGCGCATCATTGTAGTCACTCCTTAGTTTGTACACTTAAGTGGAAAATATTGTTCCCAATAGTAACGTTGATGATAAACCTACCAATAAACAAAGTCATTCTGCATTCAGATGGTGATTTGTAAACCCTTGGACAACATCAGCATAGTAGCATTTCGCCTACCTTCACTTATATTGGCAGGATCGCTATGTGAACGGTAACGGAAATAATTTGAACGCATGCACCCGATGATGGCTGAGTTAGCTGAATCGCGTTAAAGTACCTACTTTTAATTTCTTAAGTGGAGAAATACGAGTGTTTAATTTAGTAGTACTATGGACTCCTTCCACCTGATAACGCCTGAATCAATAAATTTCACCTAGTTTGGATTTATGATGTAAACGAGAATTCATAGCCCATTGCAATAATGAAAACACTAAATGAAAGGAATACAGAAAATCAGGAAAATTTTTGAGAATGTATGATATTAAGATAAATCATTAAAAAGCGAAAGTAATGAATTTTCTAGAAGTACGAAGGCTATTGACATATTTTGGATAGAGAAATTTTAAATAAAATTACCCCAGAGGATCCTACATTTTTTGACGGAAAAAATCTTATATTTCGGTATCCTCTGCACTCGCTATGTCAAACTTTCGCGTTATTGACTTTTTTCGCAGTGCACCACTCCTACTAGACGTGGACTTGAGCAGTGAACGATGTTTTTATTGTTTGAATGTTGAGACATTTGCTAATGGGTATGCTGAAAAAAGACTCATCGAAAATCTTTAAAACTTGTTAAATGGCGAACATATCAAATCGCATACGATTTTCACATTCTCGCCATTTAATGTTTTGTCAACCTCCGAGCACAAACGAACGGACTAAAATGTTAATGAACAAATACTAGGTTCCGTCATGGTTGACCGCCATGCATTCTATCCTGGGCCAGTCTCTTAGTTTCGTCGCATCTTCCTCCAATCTTTATTGCATCCAAAATCGAATAGGTATCTCTTTCTTCCTCGTCTTCTCTTACCTATTATCATTCCATCACAGTCCCCGGGAAGCACGCATTCCTCATACAATGCCAAAAACCAGTTCATCTTCCCTTTCTTGATTCTCCCAACCAATCGTCTCTCTTCTCCAATTCTTTCCAATACTTCCTCATTTCTCATCCTATCCTCCAGTCTAATTCCTCCAGATCCACATTTGAAAGCCTCTACTCTTTTTTACTTCTTATCCACAAAGTCAATGTCTGCTCTTCAAACAACATCACACTCCATATGAAACATTTTGCTAATCTCTTTCTCAGTTCTTTGTTTAAGGTCCACATAGTAGATTCCTCTTCTTATTAAATCCTCCTTTGCCATTGTTTTTCTTCCCTTAATTACCTTAGAACTGAAAATTTCTTTGGTGATGGCACTTCCCAATTATCTAAAGCTATCCACTTGCGCAATCACTTCATCTTCCACTGTGATACTGGTCCATTCTCATTTCCCTCCAATTATCATACTCTTAGTATTATTCTTGTTTATTACCATTCCATATTCCTTGCATTTGACGTTAAGTTCTACTAACACCTCTTTAACATTATTACTATCTGCTACTACAGCCATATCATCAATTATTACTTTTAATGATTATCTGCCGGTTAAGTTATGACACATGTCACAACCCTATAATAACCCTTTATTCATTTCCGCTTGTCAACCCAAGGCCTATTTAATGCTACAGGAGTCTTATAGAGAGTCTGTTCTTCCCTATAGCACAGCTAGAAGATGGTTTTAAATGTTGAAAGGGGGAAGGCAATTTGATAGAAGGTGGACCCGGAGCTCCAATCACTGCTCTTACGGAAGTAAAAATTAACACCGCTGCTAATCGCGCACCGCATTGTGAGAGAAGATAGTCGAAAAACAGTGTCAGTGGCAATTAAGAGCACTATCAGGAATTTTGGAAATTTTATTGGGTGCCACCCACATGCTGGTATCAGAAAAATTGCATTTGAGACGTGTTTGTTCGCGATTCCCAGGTTGCTCATAGCAGAACATCAGGACCATGGTACTAATCAGGACGTTCGCGTACAGGCTTGTTCGCAGTAGGTGATGTTGATGCGTTTGCCAAAAAAGAGGCTATTCATCGATTAAAATTTCCCTAATTTCTGTTATTCTATGGCGATTGTATTCTTGGGGAGTATTTGAATTAATATTTTAAGGATCAATACATGTCAAAACCAAATGTTTTTGTATCTTTCCATAACCTTGTATTGGATGGTCAACAAATTGACCATTTTGTCTATCTCTATACATGCTTTTCTCTTAATGCTTCGATTAAAGAAATGGTTCTTTGGTTAGGACAAATATGCATATTTCATCTAATGAATGGTAAAACAGGAATACCTCATCAATCAGCTAACAACCGCAACGAGGGAAAGTACAACTGTGTGAATTGACGTTTTTAACGGAGGTTTTCATCCCCCTCGCCTTTCTTCCTTTGGCTATCAGTACGACCTGTCTTATTGTGCATAATATAATATATGAGCCTGTTCGTTTTTTGGTGTTCCAAGTATCTTTCACTATGGATACACAAATTATCGAATTTTATTCATTCCCGCAGTTCACAATTACGTGTCACTTTGTAACGAAGAGGCATAATATTTCGATCTCATGATAGAATACATCCAGTGACTTTCAGAAATTCAAATCCTGAACAGGTATCCCAATATTTGACGTGTTCATGAGAATCCATCTTAAATTTTCAGTCTATTTACTTGAAAAAAGCATTTAAGAAAATCCGATCCCGCGCATAAGATTTAATATTCCGCGCAGGTTGCATAACATTAAAGTACAGTATTCCTGGAAGATTAAAAAAATGTATGCTTAATTTCCAAATGTGTGTAAACCAAATCCAAACCAAGAATTGTTGCAAAGCCTTCAGGCCTAATTTATTTTAAATAATTCCATCTTGAAATTTAAAAAAAATCTTTTTTGTAGTCCCGGCCATGGTTTCAACGATATGCGTCATAATCAACGGTAAAACATGTGTTGGAACATCGGAATATAAAGAGTATCACTTTAAGAGTACGCCGGCACAGACGTGAACGACGTCAATGTCCCAAATAACTCACTCTAACTTTCAGTATCGTAACAACGTAAGGCCAAAATCACCTGGAATCTAAGAATCATTGCTCTTGTCCGTTTTGATGTTTTTCCCCATCCGTAATAGTATTAAACAGTTAATGAGGGAAATTAATTTTAATGCTTCCAGCTCTGCGCAAAATTCGGAATTCGTCCCAAATGGGTTGCATCTATCCTTGAACTAATATCATTCGCCTTTGGTTCTACGATTCCCGTAAAATACTGATAAAAGTATCTGTATCTTCCTGCAAAAGTTTAACTTGCCTTGTTTTCGTCATACCTGAGGTGATTAAACTGGCTTCTCAAAAATGTATTGTCTAATGAAACTGTTCGATATCGAGCGGTAAGATAAGTCACGAGCAGCTAAGATATCTTACCTGCTCGTGACTATTCAATTTCATCTGAAGCATTGAATATTAAAAAAGTTTTATTGGAACCACAATTTGATACATATGAATTCACTATATCCCGATACATCCAGGTTAATAAATATTTAATATTCATGCAGGGAGGTTAATTGGAGATATTTTATTTACACCCTTTATATACTATTTGTACTTCAATTTTCAATATACACCTTTAGCATGTATGCAGATGGTAGAAACACTATGCTATTGAATTTCCTTCAAAACTGATGCAATAAATTTTGCTACAAGTAATAGATTATATAGGAGGTAAAAAACTCAATTTCTCTGTCAATTTCAATTGCATGCCATATTCCTTCTTTATGTTGATATTAGATACTAAATAGAAAAAATATTGAGTTAAAATTTATTTGAGATTCAAGCAAATTATTTGAATTTTCTTGCACTACCCATTAATATACAGGATAATACTCCATCTTTAACAATTATTTTCTTAGCAAAGTATTCAATTGCATCTTTATTTAGCAAACACTCATTTCATGAAGATTAAACACATGCTAAGACATACAAAACAATTTATCTAAAAATATGTTTCATCGTGACTTTTGTCATTTAAAAATTTTCCTTACTGGCATTTGGTTGGAGCTATTCGTTTAATGACCACCTTTATTAACACTACCAAATGTGCCAATGTCTTGTCACTGTCATGGAAGTCAATGGCATCATTCTATCAAGCATCATGGTCAGTGTCAGTCAGCATCATGGTCACAATGGTCAGCATCATTCTATCAAGCAAAAGTGCCACTGTGGTTATCCATTGTCATCAGAGACATCATATTGCTGATACCAACACCTTGGCAGAATTCTACCAATCTCCCAATAGAGTTGCCACTTTTTATGTCTTCAAAGATATTTTATGAACTGGGACTGGGATGGTATATTCACCCTCCTACATGAGTGTAGTTGAAGAAAGACTAAGGGCAGTTCCCCTTGCTGAAGTGAAGAAAGTGGTTGAGGAAATTGGCTAAATGGTAAAGACAGGACTTTATAAGGGTTGGCTTTTGAGTAATCTACACACTGTACATGTACTAAAAAAGAATTCAACTGTGAGAGTAAATGGTGACTGCTGTGTAACAGTTAATTCCGAGTGCATTATTGATTGCCCAATATTTAGCAACAGCTCAGTTAACTCTTTGGAGGTAAATGCATCACAAAATTGAAGCATTCATCCAAATCATAGTAGATTTGGATGCTTCATCCCATATTCTCACCCTTAGCACACATTAGGAGTTGTAGCGTGTAAATCTTACCCCCAGATCTTTCATCATCCCAGCTATATTCTTAAGTATAATGTATAGCATACTGGCCAAATTAAAGGTGTTTATTGTTAACAATGATGATGTTTTATGCCAAGAGAGCACAGAAGCACTCACATGGGGTACATGGTTATGACTTGTGCTAAGTAGGTTAGTCAAGTCAGGTTTCAAGTTGAAATTAGAGAAATGCCAGTTTGCTATGAGTCAAGTAGAGAATTTGAGTTACTCAATGTCTGAAGAAGGAATTTTCCCTACAGTTAAGGTGGATGCTCTGTAGAGAGCCCTTACTCACTCTAGTGTATCAGAACTCCAGGCACATTTGTGCTTTATTGATTATCACAATAAAATGTTTCCAAAGCAAGGCCGCTATTTTTGGTCTTCTCAATGAAATTTTGACCAATGGAGCCAAATGGTAATGAATTGAGTTACAAGAATGTGAGAAGGGTTATGACATCAGGAATGGCATTGTTGTAAGATTCTCCAAATGTACTAATCATCCTGGGATGTGATTGTTCTCAGTTATTTGTGGGCAGGGTTTTAAAGATTACTTTATAGGTGCAATTATTTAATGATTACCTAATGATTACTTTTAAAATCCAGTTATAATTAATGACTAAATTACTTTGCTAGTGCTGTGATAAATTACTTTTTGATTATTTGTAATAAAAATTTTAGTTAATTACTTTTTTGAATTCAGTTAATGTAGCAAAACTTTTTTAAATCAGATAAATGATAAAATTCTTTTTGATAAAATTAAAGGATACTCAGAAAAAATCATAAGAAATTAATGCAAAGTGTAAAAAAAATATATTCTGTCTTCGAGAAAAGACAATCAAATTCTGCTTAAAGGCAGTTTATCTCAATAATATTTCAAACAATAAATGTTTCTTTCAATGGATATAAAGGGTAAATATTTTTTGCTCAAAAGAATTGTTAAAAAAATATTTACGTTTAAAAAAAGTCATCTTGCAAACTCTGCCTCTGTAGTGTCCAAAATCATTCTTACTCACTCTTGAAAATTTGCATTCAATACTGCCAAACAATGCAAAATTGTGTGTTTACCTCAAGAAGACCCTTTTAGTATATTGCATACTATTTAGTAAAGTGTTTATATTTTGTTATTGGAAGTGAATGACTTTCAAGTCATGAACTGATTTCTCAACTACTTTTTATGACATAATCAAGTGCAGTCAGACAGTGACTAGGGAGGCAGCTACTTAATCGAAATATTGAGCTAGGCCATCTAGGAATAGGTCAAATGCACGTAAAAGTCAGTCTTCCAAGTGGATTGGTATGAGTCAACTCCTGTGTGTAATTGCTGCTTTTATTTCATTGCCATATACCAAAGAAATGAGTGAGATATTTAATGATTTTGTCTAACAATAAGTAAGATATTATAGATCTCTCTATAACTTAGAAGTAATATCATGTTACAAAATCTACAATTGGTATATAGAGGCTCTATGGCATAGCTATGAAATATATTAACCAAATATATATATAAAATATGTATATATGATATATGAAATATGAAAATATGCATATATATATGAAATATGTTAACCAAATTAAGAGTTTGTATTGAGCAGTGATGGGAAAAGTACTGGAAAATGTAATAAAGCTCTATTACAATGGCATCAAGGTAATTGTAACTAATCACAAATATAAGATTTGGTGTTTTCCCGGCGAACTGTTGCAGTGAATTTTTCATGAGTTCTCCACCGGGTTAGGGAATCAGCTGCCAACGTTTCAATGGCTACTCCGCCATCATCCTCAGGGCATTGTGAGGATGATGGTGGAGTTAGCCATTGAAACGTCGGCAGCTGATT
>LYUA01000504.1:176959-190949 GCA_002093875.1 Calopteryx splendens | reverse complement strand
CTCGAAGGTAAAGTTCACAGAGAGGCTCCTTGGATAAAATACTCCCGATATGTTTTTTAATGTATGA
The DNA here is from genome assembly GCA_002093875.1 of Calopteryx splendens. Lineage (NCBI taxonomy): Eukaryota > Metazoa > Arthropoda > Insecta > Odonata > Calopterygidae > Calopteryx > Calopteryx splendens. The sequence continues at coordinate 190,882 of LYUA01000504.1, read as the reverse complement.
TAAATTAATTCAAATAATTCTATCTAATTATATTTCTATCTATTCTATCTACTAATATTAGTATTAAGTTGCTTAATTCTATCCTTCTGAATAACTTCCGATAACACACCATTGTCTATAGGGTCAGATTTTCAAAGGTTTTTCCTGATTAGAGCGGTTGTATTGCGGAAAAAGGTGGTTGTAAGCGTTTTGTCTAAATACCATTTAATAACCATATAAGGAGTCAGTTATTACCCTTTAAATCTTTAACGAATTGATTCGATCTCTTTTAATGGCATTCCTCGTAAACCGTTAATATGAAAACAAGGAAGTATTTTCAGTTGACAAGGTAGATGATAACTTGGCAGTGAGATTGCTTTAGTCAAGGCAAGATAAATCAGACGGACATTTGACCTCGAGATATTCTGAGCATAAATCTTGCAGTGTTATTTGGGCGCAGAAACGATTATTATAGGTGTAGTAAGTATTGGTATTATTGGGCTACTATTGCATATTATTCGACCGTGTTAAACGTATTATTGGACCACTATTGGTATTAGTAGACCACTATTGCACACTACTCTATTCGCAAATTACAATCTTCCTTATGGTCAACACCACAGCAAAACAAAATGCCATTGATATTATGAGATTTTGTAAATAGTTAAATAAAAAATGTTAATTATAGTAATCCCCTTCATTCATAATGAAAATTATTAAATATTTTTTACTGTTGAATAATTTTAATCGGTAATTGGAAAGAGAGCGGTTTCATTTTCAGCCATCAGCCATTGTAAGTGCATCAAACTTCATTTCCACTCATTGGTTACATTTTAAACTAATCTGGTTGCCACGTTGGTTGATTTACTATATATATTTCTTTGTATTGTGGGTGTAACCGGGGATTAAATGTCGAAAAGTGTTTATTTAATTTCGTCTTGATTGTTGAAGAGTATTCACGATGCATGTTTGGGAATTCTGAACTGTAAAAATACAGAATATTTCATATCATTGGAAATACCTCCCAAATCTTGAAACGAATAAAATGTGTTTAATAAGGAATGGATTCAAAGGTCACAAGCATTTAAAGTTTCATAAAATCGACGTCCTCAAATTCTTCCATAATATATCCTTTTTTATGTCATTCGTTTGTAATTAAGTGCTTTAGATTGTGCATTTTACTATCTGCGAGCAGTTCCTCGCTATGTAAAGTATGGCGCAAAGAGACCACTATCGTTCTTCTTCTGGAAACAGATTTTACACAATTGGCCGACTCGATTATCCTAATTCCCAGCGAGCCTGAAGTTCGCTGGTTCGAAGTTCACCGTAGATGTCCTACGAAATTTCTTAAAGGTAAATGGTTTTATCATGTAGCCAATAGATTTTTTTTTCAGAATTTAGTGTGCGGTGCAATAAGACATCATTTTTTGGAGGATACTCAAACCGAGAGTCCGTGCTACAACTACTTCCGTAAACTAGCCATTTAACTGGGTTAAGGCTTTTAAAATCTGATTGCATAATTTTTCGTTTCATTCTTATGTTATGTAAATGCAGAATATGGGTCAAATATTCGAGAGTTGCCCGTAAGTCTCCAATAATTTTGGAAGTCAAGGTCGCCAGTATCTCAATAGTGAAAGCGCTCAATCACCTCTCGATGGAAATGACTAAGGGAAACTTGGAAAGAGTCGTGAGAAATAAAAGAATGTTATAATTAATTAGAAGGGAAAGAAAATAAGTATTGCACTAAGCAGACTCCGTGTTAAAAGTCCATCAATAAGCAGTGTGCATGGAATAGCGAAGGTTGATGAAATTATCTGGAAAAGATGGTGGGGGAAGAAACAAATACGGTGAAAGTAATGCGTTGATGAAAATACAACTTCATTGGACACGCTTTACCTCATAGCAGTCATACGTAGGCAGTAATAGTAGGGAGTATGTGTTGTTAGAACTAAAGAAGAAAATCGAGAATGGGAATTCGTCAAGAAATAAAAAATGAGTTTTGGGAGGGACGAGAAAATGATAAGGCTACCTGAGAATAGAACAAAATGGAGGATTGCAGAAAGAAAATATTCAGATTCATAATGACTGACGATGATAAGAGGAGTATTTAGTTTGATGAACTATCTAAAATTTAGTTTTCAGATGTTTCGAAAAACAAAGTCGAAAAGTATCAGTGGAATCATTTTTCACCTCTGTGACTTCCAGGTTCTACACATCTTTGACATAAAATTTCATTTTTGCATGAAACGTAATTGGGGGAGTGTATGAAATTTCTTTATTATTTTATTCGTTTAATTTCATTCAATGTATTTTTGAGAATTCATAATAAAATCAGTTGGAACTTATTTCATGCTGAAAAAAGTGCCTGTTAATTTATAACTTTCCCAGAGCTGACTCCGGACGTGTCGTCAGCTGCCCCCCCCCCTCGAAGAGATCTGGGTAGTCCAAATTAGAGGTAGACGTAAAAAAACAGAGAAGTTGTTTACTTATGCTTTGTAAGATTTTTAGCTGAATCCTGGCAAAAATGAGATACGGAAAAGGGTTCAAAAGGACATTCGTCTTCTTCACCAAAAGTGGGTGACGAAATTATTGTTAATTACTTCGATATATTCAAGAAACCTGCTTATGGTGATAGTAATTTTGAAGTGGATGATAGAAACTAACTCAAACTTGGACCAACCTGCAAATTATTACGTTACATTTTTTCACTCTAAACCTGTCCCCTCGATTAGTGAAGCACCTTATAACAACGACCCGGCGACAAAACGTATGTCGTTTTTACTCTCAAAAAGTGGAAAGTGAAATTTTTGTTTTTTTTTTTAAATTTTGTTTGCGTAGTACTCTGTATAAAACAACGAGAGTACATGAGCGTATTTAGTAGATTTAAAAAATCCTTTGATTTTGTCGAAATACTTTCAGTTCGTAAGCGCTTCTAGAGCTGGATAAGAGCTGGAGATTGATAAATATTTTGCATATTAGGCTCGTTTCCAACTTTTTTAATGCCGTTTCTGATACCGTTTGAAATAATGCACTTATTTTTCCGTTCTTCAATCTTTCGCTTAGTTTCCGAATTATAGGTGGCTAAACATCGAGTCGCATAAACCTTTTGCCGAAGTGCCAGACTAATAGTTGTTACGTAACTTGCGAGTTGCTTCCATTCATCGCCACTGTGCTTACAATCTATATTGCCAAGGCATTGGACGAGCCGAATCCGATGATGTATACCCTTAACGGTGTGGAAGACTAATTTTAAGTATTTTTAATTTTATTTTACGAGTTAACGGATGACCGCAGAAGAAAAATTATTTTGACTAAAAATAATTGCTTGTGAATATCACTGGATTGAACTTATGCACTGAATTCTTTAATAAAATTAGGATATTGCGTCCGATTAAACGACTTTATTGTTTTCCCCCCTTCCTCAAGTTTTCAAGAATCAAAAAGTAGATTCAGTTGAAGACTAAAAAAGGATGTAATTGGAGAGATCAGATACTCATGCTATTCTCAGGATATTTGTAGAATTCTTATTTGCTCGTCATTTACGAGTATATTCTGGTTATCGGGCTATCCATCAGTTATGGTCAGTATTTTTTTAGGACACACGTTCAGTCAGCGCCTTATAAAGTCGTCCAGGTTGAATGAAGTTGTATTGAATGTTGGTTTTATTTAATCTCCAATGGAAGTTGACTGCCGACTAGCCGGAGGCCACGCCCTCTCAAAACACCTTGTGTCAGAAGCGCAGTCTGTTTGTTTACTCTCCTCTCGTTAAAATCCCTAGATCTTTCCTTTTCATCGCGTTCTTCATGGTGCATTAGATTTTGAATTCCTAATCCATCACTATGTGGCGATACCGTATCTAAGAGGGGTTGCCAAAATGGAAAAAACGTTAGCGGAATGAAAAAGCTCGTAATAGCTCTATAACCTGTTATTCACTTGTGTGGTAAGAGATAGGGAACGAACTGGACATCTCCTGTTTGATGGATGTCAGCTGCCGATAAGTTTTATTCGTCCACTTTAAGGGAAAGGCGAAACGTCAGCAGATAAAATAAATGGCGTATGAGATTATTCCTCTCGCCCGATAAATTTTCGTTCTGAGCTTGGCGTTAATTTTATCGTCGCCATAGATGAAGGACAGTTCTATTTGAAATCAGACGTTATCTCTGTTTGACTTTAATATTCACTTGGAGGAAATGCCATGGTGTAATGTCAGTTAAATGGACGCGTCTTCCCTAAATGTTATTTAATTGTTGTTTTTCATTATCTTAATCCATTAAAATTATCAGGTAGCAATTTGATTTTAGAGACCTCGACGACTGACGCTGCACCGCATAGAAAACAGTCATACTTGCATCACCAAACGTGCTCGAAGCGGAATTCAAGTCCGCGTAATTAGGGCTTGCAACCCCTCTTGATTAACTGGTCGGGCCTGACTTTCATGTTTCTTCCTGAAACAACTTCCCTGTCTTACCACTCTATAACTATAACGAAACACTGCGTTAAAGGCGATCAATAGTAACAGGGGTCAGGTCGTGAATCAGGCTCGTGTAAATATTTTGAGATTTTATTGGATTTAAATGCGATCATTAGTTTTCCTCGGTCGACCAATGGGATTATTTATTCAATATAAACCCTATATGGGCAAATTGAAATATTGTCTACCACTTTAATTGACTTGTGTGATCCATGCTTCTCCTGTGATCCCTTTCTAAGCCCTTCACTTTATAAAATGTCATGCACCCAGGCCGATCGAGTAATCTCATAACGCACATCCTAGATAACTCGTTGGTCGTAAGCTCAAATCCTTCTTTGACCTTTGGAATTATGGTGTGAATTGGTTATATTTAATGAGAGAGTTTAATGCTGAGGTTGGTACCGAGTGCAAGAATACCATGTACCGGTACATCAGTATCAGTCAATACCTAGGGTGATAATCGTAGACCCCTTTGGCTAGAATCCTAGATTTATCTGTACCGGTGCTAACCCATGGTTTTACGCCTGAAAGACTTCAGCCGTTGGAGCGATTATGTACTCGTAGTGGCACTACCTCCACCGCGTACGTTAAAATGCCTGACATTGCCGACTCCTTCCCAATGTGAAAGCAATGGTTCTACTGAAAAAAAACTCCGGATTGACTGCTAAGAATCACTAATCAAACTAAACATATCGGGAATGCGTTCTCTTCGCCATCCTATATTGACACCGAAAGCATAAAGCTTCTATCTGTTTTCATCGGAAAAAGGAGCTGACTAATTAAGAATTTCTAATCCAGCCAGAGAAGGTAACATGTTCACGGAGGCGAATTCATAGGCACTTATAGAAAGTGCTCCAATTTCCACCTTTTGCACGGAGAGGCAAATCGCAGCTTACCACACACAGTGAGTCAGGTCGTTCTCGAATGTGGCAACGGAGATGAATACATCAAGGCTTTAAATACACCCAAAAACTTTTATCTACACAAAACCCTTGTAGCCGCCGCAAGGACCCCTGGCAGGGAACGAGAGACAACGGAAGTTTATCTTGAAATTTATAGCGCAACGAGATATTTTATTTTGTAATAGTATAAATCATTGTGCCTTTTTCTATACTTTTAGAAACTAATCGTGTGAGGAAATAGCATTCCTTATATTTGTTTTTACGGCACTCTTTACTTCTCATTTTTTTTCTCCTCTACCGTGAGTGAAGCTGGAACTATTCCTTCGTGGCAAGAAATTATCCCATGGGATTTGAATTTATTCTGTACATTAAGTCATGCTGTAAAGTTTGGGTCTCTACAATTCTCATCCGTATAAATATATCTATTTTTCAATATTTTTTAACTAAATTTAAAGCGAACTTACTCTTCTTTCGATACGAAGCGGATTTGTATTTCGTTTCATTCATATATTGCATCTTTCTGCGCAGGTTGCTCATTCCTGGAGGCACAGTCAAAATGAGGCAAATAAATATCGAAAAAAGATGTAATCTCTAATACGGAATAGACCTTTTAAAAAACATTTTATAACCTTATACGCATATAAAATGTTTTATTCTTTGGGATTAAAGTGCTCCGTAAGTATTAGTGGCTATCCGTATGCTCGCCCTATGGCGCTATCAATACCGCGCTTCCAACAGTATGTAATCCAGAAAAGCACTATTATCACCTCCTAGAAAGTTATCTAAAGATTTTTAAATGCTTTTAATCATAAAAAGACTTGCCCAATCCTTCACGTGGACGAGGCAGTTCTCTTAGTGTAAAGTCTCGTGATCTAAAATCTTCAGCATGCTGTTTCGCGCTTTTTGCGGGCATCAGATCTAACCTTTGATCTAACTACTGGTCTAACCATCCTCTATCTCCAAAATAGAACCATTGAGATCAGCCTAATCGAAAATACACTGTAATTGACTCTCTTCAACGTCCCTTCCCTAAAAGTGAGAAAAATGTTGGAATTTTATCTTTTGCCGATACAGTGAATCACTCGTTATTTTTATGTATTCATGATAAGATAATCAAAGTAGGGTATTCATTTTCCTATTACAAACAGTTTTACATTTCTGGGGAAAATCAATTAATACATTTTGTATTCACTATTCTGCTGTTCACGTTATATTCAAATTCTGAATAGGGATTCAGGAATGTAACTCTCAGTTGTAGACATTCCTCTCGTATCGTCCACTGGTTCATGGCCTCCATTACGGCATATTAGAAAGATAATATTAAGTGGTTTTCATAATAAAAATTACAAAATATCTATAGTGGGAAAAAATATTTTTTTTATTAGGTTTTTCTTTTATTTTAACTCAAAATAAATCAATCCAAAGGGCTGAGATAGGATAATCTAAATTATAATTCTAATCCTATCGAAGGGTTGTAAAATTATATTCACACACACCTCCGTAAAAAATGGAAATTTTTTTTGAACTTATCGACCATAGCTGTTGTTGATGCTGTACCACTTGGTAATCTATGTATGTTTTCGATATTCAAATGAAATGGATCTTCCGGCACTGCTGACAATGAGTATTTAGATGTGATTAAAAAGTGAAAACACTCCAAGCATAGGTGTGTTAAGAATTTTTAAACCATTATTGTGCTTTCTATTTTTAAAAGAGTCTTGGCACTTACCGAAATGCCTAAATTTGCACACGAAAAACCCATTCTGGATAGGTGCTCAAATGAGTTAGCGCTTTCTGCTATAAACGATGACGAATTTTCATTTACGTTTTCAATGCAGAATTGCATGTTATACGAAGTTAAGTGTGATTTCGAATGGTTGACTGTGCCCAAAGTCGTTTTTACTGATGTATTTCATAAAATCCAATACATGCCTCATCGAGTTTCTTCTTCGAGAGTTTTTCGAAAGAACTATCCCGCTTTCCCCGGTTGCACGCATGGGAGAAGGGTTAAACAGGAAGATAACGAATCCATGGAAACATCCACAGGGTCGTCTATTTCGCGTCTAAGGGAAATAAGAAAGCGGAAGGCTAATTATGAAAGACGTGACAGGAAGGGTTGTTGGTTTCCCTTAATAATTATAAAGAAATTTTAAAAAGTGCTTAACACACCTATCTGTTGAAAGTCTCTCGTTCGTCTCGCCACATGCAATGCCATTACTCTCACTAATCCTAACTGATGATAGCGAAAATTCCTGTTACTTTTCTATGCGCATAATTTTTTTATTTACCGAAACCTTTTAAGCTCATTTTTACTCCTAAGGGTTCATTTCACCCCCCACATTCCTCCCTAGTCTCTCTCAGCATAAATTTTATAGCGGTTAAGTTGTTTTGAAAAACTGTCGAAAAATTTAAACACGCCTCTCATTATGTTGCATAATTATCGATATGCCCAACTCAATGCGTCAAGTCAATTAAAGCAAACAGGTTTATTCTCCTTCGGCAGGAGCTCCTAGCTCTCACTAGTCCTGACGGAGGGAATACTTTCTTATTGCATCATGATCCTGGATGGAAATTCAAATTCCATGCCGTCCATGTGTTCTGTGCGTGAAAGGCTGATTTGAGTGAGTAGTTTTTCTCCCCTGATTTTGTGTGTAGAATGCATTAAGTATTATGAATCACCAGTTATATAGGATAGGGCGTTGGTTGTTATATTTCTGAGCGGAACGGTTACTTTTCAACTTCCTCTCAAAAGTCTTCTCAACCGGTGTTACCAGTGCAAAAGTTGGCGTTTAATATTATTAATTACATTACAATACATAATAAAGAAATAGATTTCAGTGACCGTTTAAAATCGCTTGTAGAACTTATTATGCGTTTCGTGCAGTATCTATTAACCTGAAGGTTGTTTTGATAAGTGAAGTTAGAGCTCAATTCGTACTAAGTCCTACGGCGTGTGAAATTCAAACATCATAGCAGGTGGCTCAGTTCCTCTTCCTTTCATCTTCCCCAGGAAGATCAGGTGCTAAATATCATATCATATATATAGTATCATACAGCTTGGGCGAAATTGTGGTTGTCCAAAGTCACCAGGAGTCGAACCGAACAGTCAACCCTCTAAACCAACACGCCCCCTAAGGTATCTAATAATAATTTAGATTGAAAGATGAAAAACACCTCTATGACATATGAACATTATTCTGATTCTCCTACTGAATGAGGGTTTTTTCGCGATTTACCAAAAATTGGGGAACCCTGCTCTTAGCTCTCACGTTTTATTTTTATTAATATTTTTCTGCTTCTTAATACCAGCTCTTTTTCAGACGGTCCCCTAAAATTAAATACGAGTTATTTTTATAATTACGTTATTAAATGACGTGTATGACAAATAACGATGATTTTATTTTGATCTCATTCAAATTCATCCCGGTGGTTTAAGAATATTAATTGATTTCGAGCTCCTGTGAAAAGTTTGAAGCATTTTTACAATTTCTGAATTGAATGAACGGTTAGCTACAGCTATTCTTCAAAATTTTTTTTCTTATTGTACCTTTGGACTGAGAGTTGTGTTCGATGAAATATAAAGCTGGTGTTTTTGGACATGAACCTTACTTTAGCCGCGAGTCATTCATCAGTTACATACCTTAGCCGCGAGTCAACTTGTCTCCAGATGAAGTTCTTAACATCACGCTTCGAGTTCAAAAAAAGCACCCCCTACGGAGGGGAAGTGGTCGTAGTTGTTGCTGCAAATTGCGTTCGCCGTGGGTCTGGATGAGTCCAAAACCGGTGTACTGATTATGAAATCAAGGAAATGTAACTTTAATGTTGTCACTTGAAAGCGGGGTCAAGAGTAAGTTTTCCTTTCATTTTTCTCTGCCCTGATCTTTCCCAAATCGTGAGACGACCGTCGTTTTTGGTTATGTTGTGATACTAGTCAGTCTTCTTGCGTTTATTGGCCAGGAATTAATTACGCGGGCTGAATTTTCTCTATATATCGTATTTTATGCTTTTCACTCATGCCTCGTTCTGTCAAAGGAAGTTAATTCGGCAATTTCCATTGCACTTCTGTCACATAAAACACTCAAAAATTAAATTTCTGCTACGCGTCGAATAAATTGTTTATGCGAAAGTCAAAAATAAGTATTAATGTCCATGAGTTGAACTAATAGAAAATGAATCAATCTGAAAATATAGAAAAACTATCCTTATTCATGTTTTCCCCCTTAATTGTAAATTACTTTAAAACAAAGCGATAGACGTCGTTTAAAATATGTATCCAGAGCACTTTCAGGTTCAAGCTAAATTTTTATTCTCTTAAACAAGTGTAAATTAATTTTCAACCGATTTTTATGTAATAATTTGGTTAAGATCCCACTGACTTTGGCTTCCCCATTTGTGAAACATTATAAAAGCTGCAACATATGATAAAAGAATTAAAAGTATAGTTCTGTCGACGATTAGAGATAAGAATTTCCAACAATTCGCTTTTTTCTCCACTGACTCCTGCCGAGTGTTATGGGTTATCATCAGCAAAACTTCAACATTTTGTTAGAATTCACTTCTATTCCGCTAACTTCTTCATATCTAGATTACAAAGAAGTTTCCGGTTATGCCCTTCTTAAAAGGGAGAACAGAACCCTTCTAAACCTACCCTTTCCCTTTCGGAGTTGAGATTTTTAAGGCACGTAGTAGGAAAAAATTGAAACGGACATGTTATTTCTCGTTAGTCATACCGTGCATAAAAGCTGCGAAGAAATGGGACGCAACTCGGAAAACATTGGTTCAAGAATTGAAGCATACATAGAGGAAATCACACCTTCCGTTAAAAACTGTAATGAGAGGGCCCAGGGCGTCACGCAATGTATGCGTGGTTTCAGATGAGAATCACTAGAAATCCACCATATGATTTTACTTGGAACATACAGGAAGTGATCCAACGCCCATACCACATCGGAAAGTGGGACAATGGTGATAAAGTTAGAGAAAAAGCTTGTCGAACTGATGGATTCATGAATTCGTTTCACCTTCGCACGATCCACGACCACAACACAAGGAAAACGCTAACAAGTGCATTTGTTCATGCTCCCCTCCCCTTTAGAGATTACATATTTATTTTGGTTTTCGCATAGTAATTTTTATCATTATGTACTGAATCTTTCTGCTTCAAGCGTAGCACCTAGCACGCATCTTAATGTAAAATCCGTCTCTTCACTTTTCCTTCTTTTTATTTTCTTAACTAGCTCTAGCGCCTCGAAGTTTCCTAATGGGGATTTAGTATTTCTCCTTTTGTTTTTCATAGATTTCCATTGTCACACGTTCACGAAACTTTTTCATTGATAGGACTAAATTTTCTTTTATGATTCTTATATTTTCTTATTCAGAGACATTCTCATTACATACAATGTTTAGTCCTCTGCGACTATGCATTTCTCTGTGTGTATGTTATTTTTAAACTTTCAAACCATTGATCTATGGAACCTGCAAATCCACATCGTCCATTCTATCGAAAATCACTATGAGATTCCTATTACTCTACGATTCTATTTACCCTAGTGCTTTTGGTGCTAGGCTAGGCCTAGTGCTAGGTAGGTTGTGGAATATGAAGTCAAAAATCAAGAATTCATAGTAGGATTCAGAGGAGAGATGTCTGGAGAGGGATAACAAAACACTCGATACCCGAAAAATTACGCAGCTTTTGTGAATTTAAGTTTATCCTTAGTCATTGGGAATCGAGTCCGGGCCTCCCCACAAGGCTGCTACGCCACCATTTATTCTCGAAAATATTAATATTTGAATTGTGCACATGCTTTTCTCTCTTTGTGCGTTACAATTTCTAAATATTGGTATAAAGGTGACGTTTTCTGTGATTTTCTTGGCGGTAAAAGTCCAAAAAATTTTAATTATTAATCCCACCAAAGCTTCTTAAATCGAGTCCCCTAGTGGCACGTTGTAAAAAAATAATAATCAAATCAGAGCTTTTATGAGTAGTCTTAGGATGAATAAAACTTTTCCACGAGCATTACCACACGTTTCTCATAAACGCGTTAATATTCCAAATAGTTAGATGCCTCGATGACCAAGATTCTGAGTGAATTTTTACCACGACGATCATGTTTTTTGCTATACACTACTTCCGGGTTAACTGCTGCGTAGTGAGATGCAAAAAATTCAATTATTCAGTCTGCGCACATAGGAGATCGAGTAGTTGAATTGACTTCCGTCTGGTGGGGGCATGATTGAAATTTCTTTCTCTTTGTTGCCGTATACATAAGTTTCTCTGAGACTCCCGTAGAAAATTCTTGGAATCAATATTATTTCAAGCACATTTAAATAACTTTCCTTTATTTCTTCTTTCCTTTTATAATTATTATTTTATTTTTTCAATTTCATTAAGTAAAAATGGACCCAATCGTAGTAGACGGCTGTTTAAGAATAGGTATCCTTTTCGACCTCATCTCTACGCAGCAGGAAACTCAAAAATATTTTTTTGTTTTTTTCCTTGTGATCACTGCCGTAATTGTCGTTCAAATATTCGAAGCCTCCACTATAAGGGTATATAGAAGATCAGAAGCTTGAAATGCGGTCGACTGAAGTAAGGCAAGATTTGGTTATTTGTTCTTCACTTCAATGATTGGAATTCGAATCACGAGGATTCCCACCTGTGCTAAGATCAAACATCACCTTCCAATTCAAAAGGCATGGCTTCTGAAACGGAAAAACCAAGATTTACAGGGATCTAAGCGTTAAACCGAGATATACGCATCCACCTGACGACATTTACTCGGAAACGTAAAGTCGGAGGTTTTCCTTCTAGAAAAACATCCATAACCTGATAAGTAGCCTGCCAAATGCAGTGAACAACCTTAAGGATGCTGTTTTGGGTAATGATACCTATTTCGCGTTGTGAGGGATTTTAATTTGCATTAACTCTTAAACAGGTTTCGAATGAGGAAATTATCACCTGCATGGAAACACCAGTGCACTTGCTCCCCTTCGGTCAAACAGGAGGTATTAGCCTGGAAGTTTCACGAATCCCACCTGAAAGAAAACATCCTGAAAAGGATTTATTCATTTCTGAGCTCCACAGCGTTGAAGAACTTGATGTCAGCTAAAACATTTTTGCTGTCGATATTTTATAATTTGAGCTATTATTATACATTTTAATCCATGGTTCGTTAAAGACTACTTAAGAGTCGTATTTTTTATATCTAGTGCCATAACATACCCTACCACATCCTCTTTACGGATTCTGAGCATGTGATGTCTCTCTCTCTCTTTATATGCTGGTCGTAATTTTATTATCATTTCAATACCTTCAATACTGCAGCCCATGGCAATATTAGGAGAGTACATTACTTAGTTATGAAGATAACTGTATCCAGCGAGACGTATTGGAAGGTAATCATGATCAAATTCAAACTTCAATGAACGCAGTTTTTTCCCAAAGTTTAAGATGGTAGGTCTGGTAGGTAACCTGATGATAGATTAAATACCTGAAACGTGCGGAAAAGTGCGTTCTAGTTTGAAGTTGTTCTTATTTAGTTACATTATATCGTGTAACGCTTACGACAACATACGAAGAACAGTAAATATTAAACTAAATATCACTAGCGAAATTCTTGTATTTGGAGCCTTTCTTCAAATTTTGATCGAACTTCCTAATATTTTCCATAACTCGCCCACAATTTCTGTTTTGAGACAGGTGGCCTTATTACTATACAGCTGAGAATATAATGCTGGGTAGTTGGGGGTGCTAGGTTCAGAGTATGAGCTGGTAAAAAATGCCAACGTGATTCTATGGTGCTATTTGAGCAGCTGGAAATTATGAGAAGCTTTAAGCTTCAAAGGGCATGATAGCGATTTGTAAAATAACTCTTAAAAAGAGTTCGATCCAGCCATTATACCATACTATTTCCGTAGTCACCCAGCAGGGCACTTTTCTCTCCATGTGGTGTATTTGCAGGCTTTTATAAAGGTATTTAATTGTTTTTTTAGCTACCTTTTGCGGAAATATATTATTAATACTTAATAATTTGACTTCAAATCTAAATAATGCAAGATGTTTTTCCACCTTGGAAATTTTTTGCCGTACTCCACGAAACATTTTGACTAGCAAGACAAAGGTTTCTATTACGGGACTTTTCAATTGATACACTAGATATCAATTGAAATGGAGTGCACTAATTCTGTATTTCTTCGTAAAAATTGATTTTCTGGTCTATTGGAAGGCATGAGGAGAGAAATATTGGCACCACTAAAATATTTCTCAGTCTAAAATTCAAGATCGAAAAGTTACGTATTAGACGCTCTGAAACCAAAATAAGTAATTTTAACCGATTCCTGTTTCAACCCTCTTGGTCTGAAATCCTTAATATTTAAGGATTTACATGTTATATGGATATTTGTTTTTAATTTGATGTTATTTAAATCTTATTACACTACTGGTTTCTAAATGCGGCTAGGGAATTAAGTCTAACCATTCAACAGTTCTACACGATACCCCGCAAGCCGCCGCTAGGGCGTGTGGCGGGGGAGGATGGGACCGTTGTGCCACTAGCCATTCCGGCTTGTATA
>LYUA01000504.1:98572-109212 GCA_002093875.1 Calopteryx splendens | reverse complement strand
TTGTTTGCTTTCATTTCCTTCAATGCCTTCTCTATTTCGCAATCTAGTATACCTGACCCCAAGCTATCCCTTCCTACATCATTTTCCCTTTCTATGTTCAAGTTGGATGGCCTAATATCTTTACCGTATAGCTCCTCAATGTATTCTTTCCATCTTCCTTTAATTCCCTCTGGTTCTATTAGTAGTATTCCTGATTTATCTCTAATAGTGTGTACAGACTTCCATTTCTGACTTCCTGACAGAGCTTTAACCCTCCTGTAAAGCGCATCTATTTCACCCTGTCTCTGTAAATTCTCCATGTCCTCACACTGCCCTTTCCACCACTTTTCTTTTGCCTTATTTGTTTATCTCCTAAGCTTATTGTTCAACTCTTTGTTCCACCACCTTCCTAACTCTGTGATTACGTTCTTCCATTTCCTTCTCTCGTCCATCTTTCTAACCATCTGTTCTGTAATCCAAGGCTTTCTTGCCCTTTTTCTATCTACCATTCCTATTGTTTTGTTTGCAACTTCCGTTATCCCTTCTTTGAATTGTCCCCACCTTTTCTCTAGTGTACCCGTCCTTATGTTCTCCCTCAGTATTCTCCCAACTTCTTTCTGGTATTCCTTTCTTTTCACGCCGGTTAAAGCTTCTACTTTCTCCATTTTCTAATCCGTCTTCCCTTTGCTATTTTTTTGAATTTTAAATTACATTTCATCAGAACTAAATTGTGGTCGGAATCTGCATCTGTGCCTAATCATTATGTAGTCTATTCATATCTCCTAGAATCTCCCGGAATTTTCCATGTGTACCTGCGTCTGTTGTGGTGCTTTAAACAAGTATTATTTATTACTAATTTATTACTCCTGCAAAACTCTACAGCCTTCCTTCCGCGGTCATTCCTTGTTCCTAAGCCGTTATCCCCTACCTCAATCCCTCTTTTCCCTTCGCCCACCACCGCTTTCAAGTCCCCCATCACTATTAAGTGTTTTCTTCCAGGAATACCTTCAATCATTTCCTCTAGCTGGTCATATACACTGTCTATCTCTTTCTCCCTATGATTGCTTGTCAGCATGTAAACTTGAATTAAAAACCACGTTCATTCGTTCTACTTAAATCTCTATCAACAATATTCTCTCATTTACTTTTTCTATATTTACTACTCTTTTTCCTAATTGCTGTTTAATACCACTGCTACTCCACACTGGCTCTCTTCCCCTACGCTGTATATCACACTATAACTATCACTCCAGTAATACCCACTATCCTTCCATCTTACCTCGCACAAGCCTAACATATCAAAATTTCCTAGCCTCATCTTTTGTTTGATGTTTTCTAACTTTCCTGTCCTTATCATCCTAACATTCCAAGTCCCTATTCTGACAGTTGCGTTCCTCTTCTGAGTCTTCTTTTNTTCCAAGTCCCTATTCTGACAGTTGCGTTCCTCTTCTGAGTCTTCTTTTCCGCCGCTGTCGATTTGATTGTGCAAGGGTTTCGAACCCCCCAGGCTGCCGGGCACGACACCCGGCCCTCCGGACCGGGCCCCGTAGTTGCCAGGACTCATTCTCATTTTAATTTCCATCATTGTATCTTTTGAAAAATAATTGAGGTGTTTTCCCGTTGCCTTCCTCAATAGTGTTTTTAACGTGGCACCATCAATGAAATAGCCTCCCCACTGGGATTAGACGCCTTTCCAGCCGCCTCACTGAGGAATAGTGCTGTGTGGACTACCTTTCATCTCGCTACTACCCTTCGTCCTATGTGGCATGGGTGGCCTTACCAGGAGTAATTTTCATGATCCTGCCAGTACTGCTCTAGGGGTCATCAGAACACGTAAGCCCTCCCACCACGTCAAGGTTGTAGTCTTCATGAACAACAACCTTGACGAGGATGCGTAAATTATTATATTTTATAAAATGTGTTAATCTCTTATTCTGTAATATTCTGGCTATATAAGTCAATCGTGCGTCATCGATTGCTCCTTATCAAAAAAACAACGGATATGCGAGGATATTAAATTCAAGTGAATTTTCGAGTTTTTTCAATTATTACATCATTACGTGACATCATTACATGACCCACTATAGCGTATATTTCAACCCCCCGTTTTATCCATCCTATCAATAAATACGTAATATTCTTATCTCTATTTCATGTCATATATGTGAGATTAATTCCTCGACAATTTTTCAGTATTTTTCTTTCGCCTTTCTTAATCGTTGGAATTGCGATGTCTTCCATTTTGACCTGTTCTACAGGTGACCTACAGATGACCTGTTGAAGCTACAGGTGCCATATTTTAGTAATTTGTCATGAATTCCGTCTACTCCAGGTGCTTTCCTGTTTCCTTATTAAATTATATATACTTCTACCTTAGTATTTTATATTTCTAAGGTTTCATCGTGGAAGCTATAAGTTTTAGTCTGTCCTAGTTTTAGCCTGTCTACTGTTGTTTTTTGCTTGACTTTATTTCCTTCGAAGGTAGTACGATAAAGTATGTTGTCTATTATCCTTTTTTAATTTGACTCCTGCTGAAATATTATATAATTTATGTTCGCTGGTTACTTATGAACCCCCCACTTGTGTTTTTGCATTCCGTAGAAGTAATGCTCACTATTGGGTATGCTCAATATTGGGCTGTTTCTGAATGAGGAAAGTGTCTTTTATTCTTAATTTGTAAACTAACGTAACTTTAATTCGTGATTCATTAGTTTTATAGAAATTTGCATTGAATCTGTACTTGTTATATGTTGTAATTTTTTCTCAAATACGGGCATAGAAATCTTTTTTGGATTAATGATTACGTGTTGATCTTGTTAAGCATATCCGAGTTCACCATAGGAAGGGACGTCGCGTTTTTCGTAAGCGCCAATTTTCTATTTAATCATAGAATGCTAATGAGGATCGTAAAATAACAAATATTATAATTATCGTAATATTTAACGGTTTGGATAACATTTTGCCGTAAGCGTGAGTTATCATTCAGAGGGCCTCTGAATCATACAAATTTCAAAATATCGCTCCTCACATGTATCTTGAAATGATATACAGTTTCAGGCTTGATGTAGTGGAAGGAATCCATAATAAGGCAAGGATGTGTAGCACTTTTCCACAAAATAANNGAAGGAATCCATAATAAGGCAAGGATGTGTAGCACTTTTCCACAAAATAAATTTTTTTATTGTACGACGCGCGTTTCAATTCACAGAGCCATCATCAGGTACAATACCTGTAACACTGTACAATACAATAAAAAAATTTATTTTGTGGAAAAGTGCTACATCCTTGCCTTATTATCTTGAAATGGTTACATGGTGATGTCACTTATTTCACAGCGCCCGGGGTTACGGCCCCACTCGCTCCACCCTCCCCTCGACGGTATCTCAGGGAGATCTGTATCCTGAATAAGCACGCGCTTGCTTTTATCTGCAAATGGCCCGGATATAAACACGGGTCTCCCCGAAAATTTGTCGAACGATTTACCGATTTTTCTTACATTTCCAGATCCTTTCCAAACGACGAGAAGTGAAGCGGTAGCTGGCGTGGAGAAGGGAGAGGATGGGCCTGGAGTCATTTGCCCGGCAGATTCATTGCCAAGAGTTTTCTCGTCAGGAATGGATGATGGAAATGGATGAGTCTAGAACATGACCTAGACCAATTCCATTTAAAGGGGCTTTGATACAGTCCTTGATAAAGCAAAGCGATTCATAAACACCACGGCCAGTTAAGAACAACAATATGTCATTACCAGACGGTAGGAAACCATGGGTTTAAATAATCCAACCAATTAATTTTTAAGAGAAAATGGAATTATATTAATGAAAATTAAGCCAATTCCCACTTGCTGAGAGTTACTCTTGTGCTTTTTCCCTGTTCAGAAAATTTTTTTCCATTTGAATATAACGAATTTGTGTAATTTGATATAACAGGGTTTGGTTAAATATTGGGACTATAAACTATCGTAAAACTAATATAACCTGCAAGAAATTCTGAACTTTAATTATCATTCTGAACTTTAAAAATTTGGCACAGGGGTTTTAATTTTTTCCTATTTTCTAACATAATAACTTAGAAAGACGTAATAGTTTATGAAAAATATATTCAAATTCCACTGATCGGATCATTATTGGTGCATAACTATATCTCTTCATTAAACACGTGATGCATGCCCTGATTTGTCTTTAACCGTCCATCATTGTGTGCTTTCATTCACGCTGTGTTGTCTCCTATAGTCTATTGAGCGAGCGATTGCGATTGGAGCGGGAGAACCCCGATTGGCGGCCTTGTGCGGTGAGGAGCTGCCCAACAGAATATCAGGCGAAATATGTGCCAAAGAAAGGGTACTCGAATAAATGCCTCAAAAAATGTGGACAAGGCGTAAGAATGTTTTGTCATCACCAATTTGCCTCTAAAATGTTTACCCACGGCTCCTCCTATTTTGTTATAAATTCCATCTATTAAATCAAAGCCATTTGGCATTGCATTCAACTGACATTTGCTGTTCCTTTGAGTCGCGGAGAGAAACATTTCACCGGAAATTCCTGAGGCAATTTTGTAGGGAGTTTTTTGCTATCTTTACTCAATATTAAGAGCATCTTTCCTTTGAACAGACGATAGAATACGGGTAAGACATTTCCTGTCGTACCCAGTTAGGCCCGTAGTAGCCCTCTTTACTGCTCCTTGTCATCTTTTTACCCACCACCTAAACATTCCGCTTCGTCAAATTTCTAATTTAACACAGACGTATGGTGTCTTGAGTTAGCTATCTTCAATTCCTCTTCCGTTAAATAGTGAACTTATTTAAATTTATGTTAAAAAATATTTTTACTTCGGTACCGGCTTGGGAGGCAGTGACTCTTGCCGCTGACTGTTTCAAGAAAGCTACCTGATGCGCTTACCGTTTTATCAAATTTCTTTTAATGCTCACGCTTAAAATATAGCCATAAGGTCAGCCCTTTCCACATTTTTGGCTGATATTTTCCTTGAAAATTTTGAACATTTCTCACTCCAAACTCCCCCAACCTAATTTTTTTTTCCTTTACGTAGACTAAGTAATTGGCCTTCAAATGGGAAGTCAAAATCAATTGGGCCGATTTGTTTTTGCTGAACTCGCTTCATTCCTCATTCTCTTACGCTGGAAGTTTTTCAACACCAATACAGTTTCCAGTTTCTGCAAAGATGCACAGATGTAATAATTCCTAATGACTCAAACCACGATTTTCCCCATAAGCATGTAGCCTTCCATTCTATGGTTCAGTCTTACTTGTATCTCGGTAGCTAAATCACACTTTTCAAAGAGCTTATTGCCATTTAACTCGTATTTTTTCAGTAATGGGGGTTGCACTGTTCACAAATTGATGTATGGAAGGTGCCCTAAACAGATCTTATAATCACCAACATTTATTCTAGTTGTTTTTCTACAGTAGAGCGGGTTAAGGTACTCGTGTAAATAAATATCCTTACGGACTCGAGCTCTTCCTAAAACAATGTAAAAGTGTTTCTTAAATCATATGGCAATTGGTAAATTTCTTTTTAATTCTAAAGTGAGATTAAAGATGGACTAGTGTGGTGTTTAATTGTTATATTCTGAATCACCTGACCTGAAATATGCATGTTGGCCAGACCGGACCAGAACTTGACCCTGCTTAGATCCACTGTTTTTCGCTACATGAATGTTTCTCCATCCCCATTTCTCCCACCAAGTCTTTCCGCCTTTCCCCGTTACGTATCCAGACATACTCAAGTTTAAATTTTAAAAAACAATTGAAAATAGGGGATTGTGAAACCAGTGGAACTATTTAAAAAAACAATATTAGAAATAGGCGTATTTTTCATAATGTAAAACTACTGTATCGGTGCTGAAACTCGTACTCTTTTATTAGTCTTTGATATTGTAACTACATTTCAAACTCTATATCCACTGAAATTCTAGTTACATTCTTAATGTGATTATTTTCTTTGTCTTTTCGAGTGAATTTCCCAAATTTCCTTTCAGTATTTGCTTAATTTGTGACCTAAATAATAAGTAAGATAATAAAATAAAGATCTCTTACGAAATAGTTGTTTATTATTTTTTGTTGAAAGATGGTGTGTATATAATAACATTCTCTTAAGAGCAGAGTTAAGAGAACAATTGTTATTTGAACCGCGTATGGAAAAAGATCAATAGGAGAGAATCAAAGGTAAGAACAATAAATTTTACATTATGCATGTTTTTCAGGAAGATCTTGAATTTGGAGACAATTCTTATTTCGCGTTATTTATTCAACCCAATTTTAATTTGCATTTTGTACGCTCTTTGTGCGGTCTACATATTTAATTTGTTCTCGCATCACGAGTTTTAATGAATCATTTGAGTGTAAGAACTTTTATTGCATTTGTCTTAAAAGTATTTTATTTGGAATAACTACTCAAACGTTCTTGGAAGCTTGTAAGTTTTCTAAATGTTCCCTCAGTCTGTCAAGGTTCGGCGTGCGTTTACCTTGCTACAACGGAATAAATAAAACTGATAGCAGCCATACGTAATGTAAGAGAAAGGAAGACTATCACATCCTCCAGAGACAGATGGACTGAAAACTCCGAAGAGTTGCTGAATAATAAAGGGATTGATTTTAATGAATTACTGGTGAATCCGGTCGTCGTAATGTCTCCGTGAATGAAGAGTATTTCGCTGTAAACATATCAATTCAATAAAATTTGTTAAAGTTATCTAATGGCAATTGTTCGATTATTAACATCCAAATATAGTATCCTTAGAGGAAAAATATTAGAGTTTAATAAAACAATATATTGTAGAAAACAAAATCATAGAATATAAGCGAAATATTGATAGTAATTTGTTTTTTATAGTCCCGTATGAGCTCAGAGTAAGAATAATTACTCTGAGGTAATGAGAAATATATTGTTTTAATTTCGTTTTTCTTTTCTTCAGAGTAGGATTCTCAACTGACAGTAGAGCCATCTATAGTGAATAGTTATCTACTTTTGAGTGTGTACTGAAATTTGATATTCAGTGAAGGTGTGTGCCATCTGTTGGCCAATAAACGAACTATTTTCCCCGATTTTTTTTTTCAGGAACTTTTCCAAAAAAACCATTATTTAGAGATTAATTCAGGAGCTTCAGGACATCGAATGAAGGCAGAAAAACCTTAATTATTCATACATTTTTTTCTAGCAACCCCCGATTTTTTACGCTGGCCGGGCGCCAGGGCTGGCCGGCCGGTGGCCAATTGCCGAAATTTCTGTAACCAATTCAGGGTTTTCTGGAACCCTCGTGACATCCTGAAGCCACTGCAGAAGTTTCTAGAGTAGGTTTTTGGAAGGGGGGGTACAAAAATTATTTTTGCAAAAAAAAAAAAAAACTCCGGTAAAAGGATTAGAGGTAGGACTAGTATAGTACCACTATGTAGAGTCGTCCACTTATCCCCCCGGCTATCCGGGTTCTTGTCGAAATATGCATCAAAACTCATATTTATCTCGTAAAAGTCGGGACTTGGACGAATTTTAGGAAATTTTACTTCTTTGAGCCCTTGACTGGTCGGCAAGGCTCAGACTCGGCCGATCCAAGGGCATGTGCCTTGATATCTCTCGCTCTGCTTGAGAGGGACTTAGAATATTTTTCCAGGAGAACTTGGAAGAGAGCTTGCTAACCATCTGCTCGATTGCAAGCATTGGATTCGAGCCAGCTACAGGATTTTCACCTTGGGGTATTTAACTCGGCTTTGAAGATATTCGGAATTTCGAATTCTTTACAGTAGGGTACTTGTTTATAGTATGGCTTTTGGGAGTTTTACCTCGGCATTGGAGAAAGCATGTATATTCATGGGAGAAAGTCAAATTGTTCTCCAATGCTTCAAGGGTCGCCAACATGAAGAATTTATATATATTTTGCGCAGTTTGGGGATTTTTGGTAGCTTGCGAGTATGTGATTAATAGCACCCTTTGCGACTACCAATGGTACCAAACATGAGGAATTTTATATCTTTTGACCGGACTAAGAATTTTTAGGGCAAGATGGTATTTTGGTTGTGATGCTATAAATGAGAACAACGGATACCAACTTGAAGGGATTTTATATATTTCAGCGTACGTGTAAAGTTTACTGCCTTTTCCCATTGCCTAATTTAACAATTATAGATGCCTATTAATGCTATACAAACAATTTTAAAGAGCTCTAATTTTTTACACTTATTATGAACTGGTGGTAATTAATTAGACAAGTTTTTTCATGAATTTTAATTTTTTCCATTAACATGAAATAATTCAAATAGTTTAAACTTGTGAAAATATACCATACAGTCTTCCTGGCATGTAACATTTTTAAATAAGTAATTGCTTTTACATATTTAAATATTTTATTTCAACAATGATGGAGAGAAATCTCTGGTGCACAGTAAAACAAAGAAATACAAATTTTTCTCACATTTATTCATTTAAAAAAATTACAGTTGTCTATTGAGCAAAGAAAAACAACTTTTTAACATTTTTTTTCTTTGAAACACTGGCAACATTGAAAGCAAAAAATCTTATAGCTGAAAAGCCTGATGGTAACAATGCTCTCCTAATTCAGTCACTATATGAACGAGGAATGGAGACTGATCACCATGCCAATCACTCCAGCAGATGCAATCCTGCAAATGCAAACAGCAGCAGATGCCGGATGCAAACATTTGCTCTACAGAAGCTCAGTTTCTCTCCTACCCAAATAGATCTGGTCACAAGCAAGAGCACTGATATCTCAAAGGAGGCTGCAGGAAGAAATATATGAACAATAAATTACATGAATTCATCCGAGTAATTGGAAAATTTCTACTTTAATCACTTATAATACTCGTATTGAAAGTACATTACCAGCCAAATTCTCCTGTGAATTTACTTATCTTAAAGTAATGTGCATTATTTGTTCAATCTGTGGTTTCCGTGGCATCTATCTAAAATAGAGATGGTTTTTGGGTATTTCTCCTCATCAGGGTGTCTTTTGGCGACAACAGTTTCTCCAGCCATCCTACTGGTGTCTTCACTTCACTGGCATCACCACTTCTGACCACTTATCTTAATTATGTTCTTTAGCTCTACTGTCACTGTTATTACTAAATTAATCATCAACAGACATAGTACCACATAATATAATTTGAATAAATTAGCCCCTTTGGATATTACCCTCAGTTTAAAATAACTTTTTTTACTTGTGCAGTGTTTTAACTTTACATGTAAAGAGTCCTTGAAATAATTACTTGTGAAACCACTCATTATGCTAGTATGCTTCAGCTGAAATGATTTAACCATTCTGAGGGGTAGGTAACAGTGGTGGAAGCCATTATTCTGTTAATACTCTTTGGCTTTTTTTAAATATTTATAATTTCTAGGTTTCAGGTTCGGTGATAAATCAAAGGTCATTAGTGCAATTAGGGAAAGATGAATAACTTGGTAGTGGCAGGAATTTCAGGGAAAAGAAGTAGGGTGGAGATAAAAACTATCAAAAAGTTATAAAATAGATACATTTACATTTGTGTATTTTCACCTAATGCAATAACAGGTGAAGTGTTTCTTACTATTACAAATTTTCTAGTGGAAATTAACATTTTTTTACCTTTTTAACTGGTGGCTTCCAATTTAATTCCACAACGCAGTTGTGTACAGCACACGTGCAATGAAAATATCTACAATCGTCCATAACAAATTTAAATTTACCATGGTATTCATAAAAAATGAAAAGAAAAATATTCTATAACATATTACAATGAATAAAGTGCTGTGTTATTGAAATTTAATTTGTCACTAACATACTGACTAAAGAGTGAAATGAGGCTGTGATTTCCAGCCACCAGACAATTTGAATATATACTAATTTAACCAAAGAAATCTGAAAGTAGGAGTGGAGAATTATATACCAAATTGAGGATAAAGCAGTAGCTTTTCGATAACCTATTTCCTTGAATAAAATACTATCTAGGTATATGCTGGATTTGTGAAATTACCTTAGGTTGAACTATATTCCATCCACTGCAAAGAAATTAGCCTCACATAGTATTATGACTACCTACTCCTCCAATGAGAGAGAGAACTCTAAATAACTTTGTCCAACAAATTAAATCTAATGTACTTCCCTACCCATCTGTATTCGACATCCATCATGATAATGATAATCAAACCATTTTGGATTGTGCCTAACAGTATCTGTAAGACAAGTAACAGGGAAATCCTTGAAGACCTTGAGAGAAGGCAGTTGGCAAGGAAAAGACCTGGTTGAAGGAGGATTTCATTGCCTGAAGGAAGGATGGGGTGAGTAAAATTTACTGAATGGAGAAAAGAGAATCTTCTGTTTAATTCAATAGGATAGAGCCATGAAATTTTAGTGTGTGTTACTCTAGACACTTTAGTCTTAGAAACATAGAGGCAAGGATAAGCAATCTGAAATATTCATATATGTATTATAAATATATGGCACAAAATCATTGATGTAAAGTTTACTTTAATGACTTAAAAAAAGGGAAGTGTGCACAGGCAAAAAAAAAGGTGAAATGCCGGTTGGATCAAATTCCAATGAACTGAAGTAAAAAAACTGGTTTTCAAAAATCAAATTACAGTAATCAACGCAAAGGTCTGTTTGGAAGGTGAGGGTAGAGCTCACCCAGTACTAAGCCCAACGACATGTGAAATTC
>LYUA01000504.1:72961-87039 GCA_002093875.1 Calopteryx splendens | reverse complement strand
CCAGTGGGATGAATTTAACAGATGGATGCCGCCTGTAGATTTGATAAATTTAAAAATGCTTCACGTTCCGGTTTGACAGATTACCGTCATTAAGTCTTTACAAAACGTAGGATAATAGAGGGAAATGTAGAACGAAGGAAAATCTCAGACAGACAGGCCAACAAAAGCGAAAATATAGTGTATTTACATGCGCTTTTGCATTGCCTTAAAATATACGTAAACACTAACAACTTCAGGTACAAATATTTGTGCTATAGTTTGAATACCTTGCTCTAATATATCTTTAAATTTTCCCTTTCTATTGGAAATTTTAGCAAAATACTTGAATCTACTCATCGTGTCTTAAAATAAATTACTAAGTTTATTCAGGCACAATGAACAAAATCGATTTATCACATGCAGATATTTTGACCTCACCTCTCTCCGTACTTTGTTTCACTCGGACGAGGCGAGGAAGCATAGATGGGATATGGAATGCACAGAAATTCCCTCATGGGTATAATAGTAATTAGGGTCACTCGCTTGATGCCGTCAGTCATCAGTCAGTCATCCTTTGCAGGGTTAACCTTTCTGCATGCATTTACATCTCTTCATTTTTTTTCTACCATCTTTCGAAAATATCCTGCCAAGATGTAATGAATCATCCAACTTCTTAATTATACTCACTTCGGAATTATCCTTCCCATTCTCCTTTTCAAAATTGACTACCTTAGTTTTAGATTCATTTTCCCTCAATTCTATTCGCCTATTTGCATCACTAAACTATGCAAACCCTGTAGATATATTGGGCTATCAGTTAGCAATTGTCTGCAAATAAGAAGAAGGGTACTTTTAAATCTCCATCACTACCTTTGCCCAACCCATGAAACCATTTATCACACAATTATTCATAAAAGCATAGAACAGCCATGATGGTATTACACATTTTTGTTTCACGCATGATTTTTATTAAGTCCCATACACCCTTTCATTTGCCTTACTATCTTCATACAAAAAAGTGTGGCAACTGAGCTGTCCTTCACCTTTAAAGTTTTCAATTATCACTAAATCAACCCATACTCTTTCAAAACCTTCCATAACATTCCTCTATTTACCCTGCAATAGGCTAATCCTATATGACCTAGGCCACCCTCTATAGCTTCGACCATCTGAGGTATTGACATTACTTTGATGAGTAAGGAAGGATTAGGGTGCATGCAAGGTCACCTGCATTTTCAGCACAGAGAGAAGGAATTTTTTATGCACAAACATAATTTCAGGATACCAGCATACCTCGTGCAACAGATTCAAATGTTGACAATATTTACGTGGTGCTTCAGATTTGCTTCTGTAGGGTCTTGTAGCATTATAAATACAATTGAATTATGATTGAAATTATTTTATTAGATACTGATAGCTACTTTGCATTTGTATCATTCTTATATCATTGTCTACTATCGAGTGGTGAGCAGAAAAAAAGAGTACCTAGATGATTAAAATTTATTAAAATTGTGATAAAAGTGAATGCTGAATAAATTTCTATTTATATAGTCATAGGGAAACTGGATTACTTGGTTAGGATATTTAACAGAATGGATGATCTTATTTCTTGTTAGTATATGGAAATATTTACACACATTCAGTTAGCATTTTTAGTTTCACTTACAAACTCAATACACTTTTAATTCAACATATATGAAATATAGGTGTTGAAAATCTTTGCATACGCCATCATATAAAAATATATGTTAAAGAAATTGTATACATAGCTTATGCATGCACTACCTTCAAATTCTTCTGGTGCCCTTTATGATAAGAAACATATCTGACCAATCAATCAAATTTTATTTCTCTATCCATCTTGAAACACAAAGTCGTTTGATTCACATATGCACTGTATAAAATACTACGAAGTAGGTAACAGCAGGGTCTTCACCAAATAAAAATGTATCTGAAATTCGATGGGAATCCTTTTAAGAGATAATAGTGCAGGCATGTTTCAAAAATATTTTTTAACAAAATATGTGTATTTTACACCAAAATGTTTGCATAAATATTAAGACATACAATGCAATTCCTCACCCTGAAGTAATCTCATGCTAAACATGTATGGAATTAGTTTTTAACTTTCTATTTGGCTTGATATTGATTTAAATTTTAGTCAAATTATGTTCCAGAAATCAGTGGCAGGATCCATCATATTAATAAGAATCATTGGAAAAAGATAATTTCTTGAAAAGGCTTTCTGAAAAGAAATTTGCTGTCAGATAAGTTTCTGTCCTCATTTTTGGATACTAGCTAAGGAAACAAGTTTATCCTTGACAACATATTACCTGATGGTAATAATAAGAATACCAGAAAAAGGAGATAAACTAGTGAAAACCTTTTTTTAAATGTTTTTAAGAGGCTGCATGCATGCTATAGCCTTATTGATATGGGTTCACAGGTGAAGCAAGGAGGCTTCTCTCACTGATTTAAAGTCATATTGGATACTCAAACTAGCAAGTAGTTTGAGCAAAAAGGAAGTAATTTCTGAAGCTGAACTTGAAAGGTGGGACATCAACATCAAGGCTCCCTGGCAATAGGTTTTTCCTATAAGGAAGTTCTTGAGACATCAAAAAATTTAAAGGGACAGTCCTGGTTAAGTAAGGATGTTGCTAAGTGTCCACATATGAAGCAAGAGGAATTATCTCTCCATTATGGTGTGGTAAATTTGATTGAGGAATGTGGGGATGGCGAAGTGGATTCAGAGTTATTTTCCACATTTTTCAGGCAGTTCATGACATCTCATATGGTCAGTAGTATATTCACTGTAACAAAGGGTAAAATCTTCATTGTGAAATGAACTTAGATATGGGAGGATTACAACCTCCATTCTTTATAAGGTGTCTTGCTGTAAGAAAGGTGGGTCCCTAGTAAATACTGCTTTAGGAGGAGGATCAGCATTTGTTACCAGGGCAGTTGATCAAGGAAAGGAGCTTGGAACCAGTTGTTTGTGCGGAGGTAGAGAAGAGATTAAACATAAAAATTGAAAGTTGTGGCTTAAAGCTCATTGCAGAGTATCCCCTCTTAGGTGAATCTTCTGATGGGGTGGTAAGGGACTTCACAGTAGAAATAAAATGTCCATCTAAGGGCAGTACTAAATTGCTATATGTTAAAGAAGGGAAAGTTATGCCCAAGATTATGGCACAAATGCAGCTTCAAATGCCATTAATGAGGAAAAGAAGGCCATTATTGTGTTGCTGACCCAAATTTTGGAAGCAGAGAAAGGTGTCAATTTATTTTGAGAAGACTACGATGAAAAATTGACTGGTGCTTCAATGCATAACCCATTGAACTTTTGGCAAAGGTTTTTCCTACCAAAAATTATTTCTAGATTTCAATAAATTAAATATTCTATGCTTCTCATGATGTGTTTTTAATTCATGCCATGTGATAATAAGCTTCCATTTGCAGCACAAACATTATCATGCAAGCAAGAAAATTATACCAAATAAATAAAATTGAAGTACATACATTTTGTGATTTACATTCTTCATCACTATCACACTGCATGAAGTAGTCGTGCTGTTTAGTAGCCTAAGTTAAGTAAGCCTAAGTCAGTAAGTTCAAGTAGAGAAAATTCACACATTCAATTTTTTTAACAGTATGGCTGTAAATTAATTGACCCACTAACTATAAAAACTAGCAGGTCTAAAATTCCAGCCAAAGTGATGACCACTGAGGGGTGAGGTTGAATTCCCTAATAAGCCTTTCCACATGGATTCATAGTGTTACTATTTTTTTTAGTTCCAATAACCAAAGCTCTTAACCTTATGGTGTTTGCAGCAATACTTGGGAGGCCTAACAAGTTTGCAAAATTTCTCTGATACTAAAGGCTAAATGTGCTTAAAAACTCTGTCCGCCATGACTTGACAGCTTGGAGGAAGTGAATCCAATTACCCACAAACTTTCACTATTTCTTGGTCTGATATTCTACCTTTCACTATATTTGGTCTGAAATAAAGTAAGTATAGTCATGAGGGTCACATGAAACTAGGTATTTAATGGTGTAACATTTCTTACTCTGCCAACAAGTTTAAGGTCTGATGAATGGGATTTGAAGGCATTTGAATTTTGAAGAGTCAATTATTAATCTAACTTTGGAAAAGTTTGCTCTGGAGGAAATGGTAAAGCTGAGTTAATTATGAACTTCACTAAAGAAAATTAGAGTTGACAGGAAGAGAACTAATAGTGGTACAGTTTTTAAAGATATCCGTGAGCAGTGTGAATTTTGAATCCTAAATTGATCACCCATGCATACAAATGAGTTATTTAATTTAATTTTCATTAAAATTAAAAACAGCCCCATTTGTGAAACATTGGATGATTTCATTTGCAAATTTATGTCAAAGAAATTACGTTTATTCATTCCTTGATATTATTTTAGGGTAGGTACTATGTATAACTAATTTAATGGTTCTATTAGTTTTATATTCCAACACCTGAAGAGAAGGGGAAATCATTTCCATTTCAACAATGCCATGGTCACTGGGAATCTCCTTGGGAAAATGAGGCAATTGTTTAACACTACTTTTCCTTTTTTAAATGGTGATGATGTAATGTCAACTGATTTGACAGAGCATTGTGTGGGTTTACTTCAGTGGATGGGTCTGATATTTGTCGGGATGCCTATGGGGTGTTTCTCATGAAACTTATGATAAGAGTTCTTATTTGCCATTATTGCATGTGTCATTATAAATTTTACTCAGGTGGGTGTGTGTATTCTTGGATGTGGATGACTGCACACCTGTTATCATTTCACTAATGCTTATTCGGTAGTCCAGTGAGTAGAGCAAAGAGCTACTAACTGGAGAACCCCGGTTTGATTCCAGGTGATGCCTCTGCTTCTAAATGAGCTATATACCATTTTTTGGGTACCAGTTCATCCTGGGAAATCATAGGCAGTACAGGCAAAGCAACTGACCACCCTACCCTTGTGTGTGAATTTCACATGCCATTGTGCTTATTACTGGGTGAGGTCTACCCTCTCCTACCAAACCGACCTTCGGGTTGATTACTGTGATTTTTTTATTATAGCCGAGTACTGTGAAGTTGACTGATTGCCATCAAGATGCACTGACTACTCCTTAATGAAAAACTCAACATAAATTAGGCATAGCCCACAAATTTCTCTGCCAAATAGTTATATTGCAGAGGTTTAGGGCATGAGTGGTTGGAGATATTTGCACTTTTATTTCTAAGGAAGATTTGTTTCAAAAAATCTGAAAACACTCTTATTCTCTCATTAATCCTCGGAAATATGCTGGCAATGGGCCCAATGCATGACAGCATATGATTAAATCTCAGAGGAAAAACTTTAAAATAGAAATCAGGATGAATCATTCCATTTGTAAACTTCACTTGAAAAATGAAGGAGTTACAGCACCTTGTGATACACATTTCCAAGAGTGGTTTCGCTTTTTAATCCTAGTGTTGAAATCTTCAGAAAATATTTTACCAGGTTTTACCAGTGAGAGGCTGAAGCTTAGCAGCGTACCAAAGTATTCAGTCCCTGTGATGCCATTCGGGTTTCCTCCCAGCGTTCTCAGTTCGCTGTCCCATTACCTGCCACTAATAATTTTCAGTTTTCAATTGATTAAAAAAATAAATTTGTTGTCTTTCAGCAGAACTACTTCAGATTTATCATCCAAATGCTAAACTTAATAGAAAAAGAAAATAAATATTTTTTAAAACTACCCTATTTCATTAAATTACATTGTTCATATATTTCCCCAAGCATTGTCATAAACCTAATTGCATAATTACCCATCCTCATCCCTCCAATAAATCTGTCTTCAACCCCCATCACTTTAGCATGCACCATTCTCCCCTGTCCCCTTCTATACACCCTTCCCAAAATAACAGGACACTTCATTCTTCTGCTACTAACCTTTGTGTGGTTTTTGATTTTAAATCTGCAGTAGTCATATAATCGGGTTGAAACCTGGTGGCCCATTTGCAGATACCAGTTGTCAGTCTGGGTAATTTATGTATCAGGTGCTAGTCATAGGTTACATGCTATAGTCCTTGTCAAAATGGAAACAAACACACAATTAATTAAAACATGGGTTTTAATTAATGTTGTGAATTGGATTAGAGAAATTACTAATAGGAATAAAATACTTTTGAAAATAACCAGGATTGAATTTCATGTGTAAACCTAGAAAGAGTAATATTCTTAGCCTCTTGTGAGAGGTGGCTGAAAAACTTAACTTCTAGTACATTAAATGAATGGCTGGCTTCAATCAGGAACAACATGTTTGCTCTTCCTAGTTTTGTAGTTCTGCACATTGGCCCCTGTCTCCAATGATTCAAGATTTTCCTTGATATAACAAAGTCCTTTATAGATGTAGAAGCCATGAAGACTCATGATTCCATTTTCAAGAACTGAGTTAGTTATAAAAGGTTTTAGGTGAAAGTAATGGGACTTCACCTACCTACCTCAGCCTGAGGGATTTTGGCTTCTCCACAAAAATTCCTCCTATAATGGCACTTCCCTCTTCTCATTGCTATCACACACATTGAGGGACATTAACCTTTCACACAAGCTATATTGAAATGTAAACACAAAATTAGAAAAACCCATCATATGACTACACAATATTCATACCCTGATTCTGAACATTCATAGGGTTTGCTAGCAAATAATAACCTAGAAAGAAAACTAATTCAGCAGAGAATTGTACACACATATTAATAGAATATATCACATATATTGCAGAGGTTTGGTTACTACCACCCTGTTTACAACTTTTACCCTAGCTCAATCATCCCTCCAATCCTCATTCTACATCTTGAAGAAAAATCAAAAATCTGAGAAAAAATGAGAAATCTGAGTATCATAAACCTTCATCTAACACTCTCATGTCAGTCACTTGTATTTTGTTATGAAGGTCAGCTTATAACATCTTACTTTTTTATAAAATTTGTGTTAAATATTGTAAACATGTAGTCATGAAAATATGGTTAATTGCAAGTGTCATTGACTATTTATTTAAAAAGAACAATTCATAGAAATAAAACTAACACATTAAGTAAGAGTAAAATTTTATTGGTTTCAAATTAAAAAAAGAAATGCTTTGAAAGTAATTTCCCAATTTTTGTAAATTACATTAAATATGCACCACTTAGGATTTACAAGTACAAATTTATATAAGAAATAATTTTTGGTATACATAACTAAAAGTAAAGTGTCCTAAAGTTTTAACAACTAGGTATCTGTTGAAATAGACAGCACCTCTAAAATACCTAAGTAGCCACTTACTGTAGCAGGCACATTTCATTATGGTAATAAAAATAACAAAAAAATTACTCTGAAAACTGTGAGACTCAATTAAAGAGACCGTCTAGAGTCTTTCAATAAAATACTGCAAATATATATACATACATATTAGTAAATCATCACCTCTTTTCAAAGTTGATGACGGTGTTACCTATGGAATTTGTCTACACCAGCATGAAAATTCTAGTACAATTAGATGACACATACTGTACATTTTGTAGTAAATAAGCATTCAAGCAATCATTGTACAGTTGCATCAGTGTAAAGTTGCTTGCAATAAAAAAATGAGTCCACTGTTTCGATGTGACTAGAAGCAGATTACATGAACCTGCCATTCCACCACACTGTGAAATGCACAAGCTCTATCGATTAGTGTTCTCTTTCCTACAAAATAGGTTTCTTTGCATTCAGCATAAATATATGTGAGGAGCATTCTTGTTGATATATCGAGAACTCAGTAATTTTTCTTTGTTAGTTCACTGTAAACAAGTAGGCCACATTGGATTCAATTAT
Source organism: Calopteryx splendens (assembly GCA_002093875.1). Taxonomy (NCBI): domain Eukaryota; kingdom Metazoa; phylum Arthropoda; class Insecta; order Odonata; family Calopterygidae; genus Calopteryx; species Calopteryx splendens. The sequence continues at coordinate 79,223 of LYUA01000504.1, read as the reverse complement.
GCTTTCGTAAAAATCAAGTCCCAATGGATTCTCTCTACACAGCAAAAGCTCTGTATAAACTATTTGGTATCATCAATCACTAGAATCTCCTTCTTCCATTAGACTCTTCCGATGATATAAGGGAGAATAAATGCACACAGATCAGCCAAACCTATTCAAGTGAGCAGGGCTATTCTTTATACAGCCATTGCTACATGATATCTTCTGTGGTTCTTTCCAATCTGAATGAGGGCAGGCAGACAGTGTATGCCATAAAATTAATGTTTTTTTGAGCTGATTCTGCATCAGTAGCAGTGGCCATTTGCAGCAGCAGCAGCCATTTGTGGTCAAAGAACATTTCTTTAGAATTTGCTCGCATGACATCCCCTCCAATCACCTCCCACCTCCTCTCTCTCTCTCTCGCACACAAAAATTTTCTCTTTCCACTTCCCTCAGTCTCCCTAACATATTGCAGCTTCTGAAATTGGGTTCTCAGTTATGTGAATATTGGTACTGGGCCAGTGTGTGGGTTCATCTCGGTTTGGTGGAGAAGATGAGGGTGGAGTGGCAACGGGTACCATCAAGGGTGATGAGGGGGCAACCTGCAGGGCTGAAGGAGGGTTGTGGGGTCGATGCTGGATCTGCGGCTGCTGCTGCTCAGATGCTTGGGACTTGGATATGCTCTCTAGGCCTTCCAGGGAACAGGCCTGTCTGTAAGCAGACAGTTTGGCCCGGGATAGGGGCAGAACTGAAACAGACCATGGTGCAAGCAAGCAATCAACATTTGGTAATGCAGCAAAAAAATAGCATTAAGCATCAACAATATTTAATGTTAAAATGGGTTAAAAATTAGCAATTAAGAACTGTGGTATTGTTAAAGAGGAGCTTATATGAAAATTAAGCAATATATTTTGATCGTAACTGAATAGGTTAGCAATTAAATAAAAGTCATGAGCATAGTTTATGCCACATAATAAAATAACACTAATGTATTAACTAAGATTTCAGTGCTTGGAATAAAGGTCATTTTTATGTAAATTACTAATTGCTTTACAGCTCATTTTAAATTATAAGGTCAAAGACTGTACTCAAAGTGTAAAGGTGGAATTGCAGATTCCCAAATAGCATAGAATGAAATTTCCATTAAGTTTACTGAGGTAAGTGATTGATGAAGAAATATCTTAACAGGTATATACAAAATAATCTACAGTAATAAAAAAATGTAAGTAAATATTATGAGGGAGGTTTTTACTCAAATCTATAAACAACTATTTGAATTTTACTACTCTATTAATCTAAGTATTTTGAACCAAAAATAATTCACATATATGCTGTGCCCAAAAAAGTTAGGATATAGCTCATACAAATCACTTCTCAATGCAGCAATTACAAGAAATCACTGTAAATCAAAAGCAACCATTAAAACACATGATAGCTATAAAAATAAAAAAGCTACAACAACATGGTTTTACACAACAAGTATGATGTAAAACATATATCATACACAAGAAAGAACAGGCCAATGAGAAAAGAAAAATGATAGAAAGTTTAATACATCTGAAAACAATTATAGGGAAAATACTACTAAAGATCAAGTGAAAGTACATAATACCCAATTATTACATCAAAATGAAAAGCATGCTATCATTACCATAGTAAATTAATTAGACTACCTAAAAAGCAAAATCATCATGTCTAAATAAAATATAACAATAAAATATTTTTCAATAACAAATGTTGAGCATTATCAACATGTTTCCAAGTGGTCAGTGCTCTGTTACACCAAGACTTTTGACCAATCGAAACTGGTGAGTAGGTATCTCTTAGCACCTATATGAAATGTGTGTGTCTATGTTTACAATATAACATCCTAAATGTTCATTAAATTCCAGTTGGGATAGTTATAAAAAATGTTGACACCCTATGAGATAATAACTACTTCACCAAAAACTGGACATTCTGGATAGTAAGGCAAAGCATTCTCATACATGAATGTTAGAGGCACATTTCATTTTTAAATAAGCATACATTAGAACGACAGAACCTGGATTTCAATGAAATCACATCACATGGAATACAAAAGGACACAACTCAAGCAAAACTGGTCGGAGGGTTTCAAGACATTCAAGGTGATGAATTGAAAGTGTCACAATTAACATGAATGCAACTGGAATGAGGAAAAATGCCTAGGGATCATCTAGAAACACAAAGTTTAAAATTGCTTACCATTACTGCTTCAAGACTTTGGATTCTTGCAGCAATTCTTTATGTACCACAACAAATACTTGAAATTATTGAATTAAATTTTAATTATAAATAAATAAAATCCATAAATGATTAAAAGTTAGGGTTTGCAAATTAGAGAATAGAAGTAGCTAAAAGGGGACAGAGTGGGGACAGGGATTACTAACTACAAAAATAAAAAAATTATATCAAGAAAAATCATTTAAAATTACACACAAGAAACGAGTTTAATGAGAAAGTAATACATTTTTTTATCCCACAACTACATGAATTTAAGTTGTCACTGCTAGTCATGTATGGTTTATTGGAAGAAATTTAATTAAACTGAAATCATTTTTGATCACTAATACCAATACGGTATGATGAAATTCATGAGAATTTATGAGCTAAGTAAATATGCATTACTAGTACAACTAATTACTCTACTACTCCTATGTAAATACTAAGGCTAGTCAATGTTACTTTTTTCTACATATGCAATTATTATGTAAGAAAACGACTGGATGTACTCTTACAAAAAGTCTACAGCAGCATGTTTAAAAAGAGGAGAGTATTAAATTTGACTAGTATGTTTTGTGTGCACTTCCTCCCACAAGGCAGAAATTTTATTCAAGATGTTAAAGAAAAAGCTAAGAAAAAGAGAAGATAGATACCATATCATGCCACCCACACAGGACACCGACGAGAACAGCAAATATTAAAAAAAATAAGCAGACACTTACATCGACCAATAATATGGGGCAGTTTCTCGTCCACACAGAGAAGGATGTTTTTAATTACATTTACCTTCTGCTGAAGAGGTTGATATCTTCCGGTTTAGCTTCATAGCTTAAAAAGAAGAAAGTTTTCAATTCAGAAATAGGTAAAAGTCACAAAAGCAGGTCATTCATGGGAGATATTAGTATTATGTATTAGACACCTCGTCTCCCAAAAATGCTAAACAACAGGTCTCAATATTATTTTATGTTGGAAGTATTAATACCCAAGTTATATTTGAGACAATGTCTATGGTCTAGTGCTGCATTTACAAAATGTTAATAGCCACTAATTTAAAAACTAATAAAAATCCATATATATTACAAAAATCAGCAGAAAGAAGTAAATTGGCATCAAAATATCACACAAATTTACAAATAAATGAGAGAGGAAAAGGATAGGTGCAAAGAGAGGCTTGAAAGCAAAAGCAGTGCCTTAAGAGGAGATTTATGGATATATAGCATCTCCATTGCAATAGAATGTAAGCATGGCTCAAGCAATGGCTTTGTTGAGGCTGTCTTGAAGAAATGATTCACACAGGGACACAAATTGGGATCCAACACAAAGGATGAACTGCAACTTGGGCAACAGTATAAGCAACATAGAAGCTGAGCCCGTGTTGCATTAAGATTTTGACTTGAATTACTTTGAAAAAGGGTTATACCACATCATTCTTCATGCAGCAGTGTTCCCTTCCAAATGTCCAACTTCTAGAAAGTACTATCTCTTCAACCTATTCCTCGACTGATTGATAACTGAAAATTTAATTTTTCGACATTCACTGTGAAGAACCATGCATCATATTGACTGGTAATCCTGAATCTCGAACACACAAAGCTAATGCTATTCTTTTCTGACGAAACCCAATACTATACTGACCACAAATTTTCACCGAGCACACTGTCGAGGCTATTAATAATACTTTGACATCACAGAACAGCATACGTCAAGTAAACAATGAATAAAGGACACCTTTTTTGCAGAGGCTTGCTCAAAAAACTATGCTATTGAATGAATTTGTAATTGAAGACAGTAAAGGAAATTTGACATACATACCAATATTGCGCTCTCCCACATGAGTAACAGTGAAAATAAAGTTATGAACATAATCCAATCAGTTGAGATAGAGATCGACTGTAATTTTCGCATTAATTAAGACAATATTATTTAACAACAAACATGTGCAGTTTCCAAAGTCTTGAAAACATGTTTTATAAATTTAAAAAGTACTTTAGTCATAGATTTAAGTCTCTCAGTTTATGTTCCATGATAGAATTTACAATTACTGCATATAAACAATAACTTTATGAAGTGTTATAAGACTTTTATTATGGTGCTGTCTTTAAATGCAGTCACCTCATTGTTAGGAAACATTTCCTTAGCATTTAATTCCATGAACAACCACAAGGTCAAACAAAAGTAGTGGTGTATGCATAAGCAATTAAACTACCACATAAAAAATTAAGCAAGATTAAAAATATAAACTAACACACAGTGACCATAAATAACATGAGATCGGCATGCACAAAGGTGTGAACTGTTATTGATGATGCCTTCCTAACACAGTAAAAAAATGTCCCTCTTCTCAATGGAGTAATAGGAATAATGAATGTCTATTATTTAGACAACATCAACAACTTCCAGTGCAGGACTACCATGGAAATAAGTAGTGCAGATTTTGAGGTGAGAGAGACATAGATTTCGCAGAAGAGAAAGAATGACACCAATTGATTTTGGGTCAACAAATGAATGTGTGATTCTCAAAACTTATAGAAGCACAACCTGCGAGTATCAGTTACTTCTACAAATCTATGGTACAAAATGTATGACTTGCCAGAATCAATGACAATTCTCGCAATCTACCTAACAACAAAATTTCAATGGGCAACATTAATAAATTTTTACTGAGATTGCTTCTAATCTATATCCCTCTTCTTCCCATTATGACATGATTTTCTTCAGGTCACACATCTTAAAGCCATATCCTTTCACTATCACGACAAGTGTACTTATTGTAGATGAAATCAAATTCTCTTCACAAAAATTCTAACATTTTACTTCATAGAGAGTAATTAATTCTCACAAAATAAATGTCCTTCTTTCTTCAAACCCATCGTCTTCCTCTTGCCCATCACTGTAACCCAATCACTCCTCACTTACCATAACCCAGGCCCTGAAGGAACAACCGAAATGCCTCGCTAACTTTGCCTGGCTGCTCCTCCAAAACCATTCCACAGTCTTGTATCTGGAACAGTAAATAATTTACCATTACATTTCAAGATAGAAATGATTCTCCCTTGAGACTTTTTTTAAGCTACATCATTGAGAAGTGATAGCATCAGGTTTAGTTTATTCTAAACCTAAATATTACAAAGTACAATATTTTTAGTACAGGTTGACATTAAAAAACCCATCCCCCCTCAGGTTCGGAGGTTACTGGATTTTCGATGGTTATTATATGACAAATGATAGTTGACTACAGTGTCATCAAAGGGCACCTCCAGCAAAGTTTTTTTAGTAATTAAAAAAAGTGTTATTATAAAAATTTTTTTACCAAGAAAAATCCAAAGACAATATTTGTTAGACTGTGTATTTGGAATTGAATGAACTATTGAATAAACTATATAAAGAAGAAACTAGTGGCATCATCTGTCAACCCTGGATTCAACAACTGATTATTGACTAGAGCTCCACAAAAACAAAAAGGCACCACCAGTAAAGAGGTGTTCCAACATGGTTAATTTGAAAATGAACTCCAAAATTTATGTCGGATATCTCAAGGAACGGGATTATGGATGGCTGGATTTTAAAATGTCTACAAGTATCTTGAATTTTTAAATAATGAGGCTTTAAAGTAAGCTTATTGTTATTATGATAATAGCTTGTCCCTTGAGAAATTCTGACTATTAAAATATTTAAAAAGGGGTTGCATTAAGAGTGTATCTCCATTGGGCTACATGCTTACTATGTATGAGAAAAATATTTTTACATCAAGTTAATGGAATATGGAGAAAGAGTGAATTCATTTCTAAAAGTAGTATTATAACAAAATAGACACCTTCTAACAAACACTTTTCCCATCAGTAGCTTGTAAGAAGAATATACGGGTAAATATCTAAAAATTTCACACATTTCGGTGGAGCAATTACATTAATCCAGCTGATTAATCCATGTTTAACCCTTTGAGTAGTACAAACGTACTTGTACGGCCTCGGGCCTCCTGACCATCTGGAGTACGAACGTACATGTACATCCTGGAAGTTTGAGCTAGAGCAGTAAAGGC
>LYUA01000504.1:51388-70256 GCA_002093875.1 Calopteryx splendens | reverse complement strand
GTTAGCCAGCATGAAAAAAACTCACTACACAAAGGGTTAATGGATCATACCATCAATGTCTCATGACAATTTATTTCCACAAAGTCTTATCAGAATCCACTTTTATAAGTAGCAGTCCACTGGTCGAAAGATAGATTTTTGATGGACCCAGCAATACAAATACAAAAAAATCAGTAAAAATGGAAAATCAACTTTTAAAGGAAGAATAATTAGTAAGTACACAATCTAGATACCTTCATCCATGTGGAATTTGTTGGGTCAAGGCGACCATTTAAGGTCACAGTGTCATCCACATGAGGTGAGAGGGCACCAGTTATATTCATGACAGGCATACGAAGAGTACGTGAAGTAGCCAAGTCCCTCCGGGCTCCTTGACCACCAGAGGCCAAACATTCCACATCACCACGAATCAGGTTTAGGTCTGACCGCCGAATGTAGCTATCGATGAAGAGTGCGAGGTTGGTTGGATTGATGTACCTCTCAAAATATTCCTTGTACACTAAACCTAAATCGTGGTTCCGCTCTTCTGTTGCCTGAAAATTACAACCGCACAATCAATAACATTCTGCTGGTCACTATTAAAACATGTTTATTAATTGGCATAGAAAAAATAGTGATCGGGGAACATGATACACATTTCACCAGTTTCATTTTCAAAAAGGATGCTCAAGTTCTAACATATGATAAGTAATTGTAAAGGAGTATTTTAATTTGGAATAATATTTATAGGCCATCATTCAAAAATGAAAGTTCTATCAATATCTGAATAATCTGACAACACTACATTAATGAATGAAGAATGTAAAATAAAAATTATTTTCTGAGTTTGAGCATAATTTTAATCCATTGAAAGACCTGAAATACAGTTTAAAATATGCTCATCCTCTGTGAATTACATTAGCATAATTCAGAGAAAAAGGTAAAACATTCATTATTTCCTCATAGTAGTGCATTATTAAAATTACTACTACATACCAAAAATGTGAGGATAACTTTTATGTCTGTATATACTGTATCTGAGCTGAGTGACATAGAAGTATCCTGCATGAAAGAATCATATACCTTTCCTGTATGTATGTAGTAGAATTAAAATGAAAATAGAACATATTTGATACTTAAGATTCCGATAAGCATGACATTATTCACAAATATGAAACTTTACTGATAAAAAGGTGAATTAGTACTTTGTAGCCAGAATTTTTAAATGGAACTGAACTTGTTTAGGAAAGGTTCTGAGTGGATTTTACTTCAAGTTTCACTTCAGTGGAAACAAACTGAAAGAGGAACAAAAGTCTCAGAACAAAAAGGAACCTTTCTTACTAGGATTTGCTCAACCAATTGTTTCATTCTGGCCTTTTCTGTACCGTTCCAACTTTCGATCCACATAACTCCCTGAGGGAAAAGAATAGGCACAGAACCAAACCCACTAGTGCAGACTGTTCAGAAATAATTCGTCTAATATTGAAATAATTTGCTAAAGGAATTTTGGCAGAGTCAATTTTATTGTCTCATGAGGATAGGGACAGTTAATTTAAATCTGACTTCTTTGTGCAGAGAGAAATAAATAAATACTCTACTAAAACGTTTTCAAAGCAAAAGACATTCATTCAGATTCAGAAATTGGCATTTCAGCTACAGACGTTTAAACCTCATACAATTTGTTAACATGTCTCTATGATTTTTGAAGTTTGAGTTTCCAACTCTGTGGATATGTTGACGGAAGCAGCATATCAATGATATTGACAATAGGAGTCTCAATTGCATTCTCAGTGAAAAAATCATCAGCTATCATAAAAATAAGAATATTGACTGCCTTGACAATGAATCTCATGCAATCACAACTATGTAAATTATAATGATTATACCTTTAATTCTTAATAATGTATTATACTATGTAGGTGCCCATATCTAAATCTATTTCTGCACTGGAAAACATGATTCACTCCAATGTAAATTGCCTTAGATTTGAGATTTAAATTACCATTAGCTTTATCAACATGTTCTTCCAATATCATATCTACCATGAAAGGTCCCAAAAATAATCCAGAGAAGTGGTAACACCAGGGTCATAGGGTTGTGAGGGGGTGGGGAGGAAAATCATACTGATTTTATGCAACCAATAAAATACATGAATCCCGTCATCAACAGTATGTTAGAACTATATGTACTGTTACAAACCCATCACTTAATTACATTCATTAAATTAAGACTCTTTTTGAAGGAGGTTTTCCATGGAATGCAATGGTTTAAGGATGGGAACCTGAGTGCAGAAAAATGATAAACTTTCAAAATTTACAAATTTGTAGAAACCATGTACAGCAGATATACTACAGCATGTTATGTACTAGTAATGAATGGATATCGGAGGGTCACAGATCAAAATGTTTCAATAGTAAATTCTTACCTGTTTATATACATAGCATTTTTTTGATACCTCTGTTTGATGTGTAATGGGTTACCATATTTTCCTATTGATAACATACACCTTATGTATAGCTTGCACCCAGTACTTTTTATTTCTCACGAAATTGTATAGATACTGTGCACCTGAAAATATATACCATGTAATAGAAGAGATTATAAATACTCTTCCTTTGATTGTGATTCAGATAAAGATTATCTTGGTTTTGAGTTGATTTTTTCTTGGTTTTGATTTGATAAAAGTTTGATTTCATTGTATTTTGCACATAGAAAAACTGATATTTTACGTTTCTATTCTTCTTTTGTGACATGAAATACGTGTAAAAGCACAACTTGAGAAAATTAAATGAAATTTAAAATCACGGTTTTATAATAATTTATTTCCATAATGCATGCTGCTTGAAACTATTGTGTACATGAGTGTGTAAATAATATGGAATTTTTAAAAATTTTCATTGCACAATGTGTAGCATTTTTTCTGTAAACTGAACTTTTTTACATAGATAATGTATGTGTTATAAATAGGAAAAATACTGTATTTCTCATGTTTTATAGCCGGAAATCATTTGTGCTTAATAATTACTTTCACTGAGTGCACAGTAATGAAATATAAAAATTCCATGCATGTGATAATATTTCACAGTAAAGAACAATAGTCATACTGAGTATGAAATCACAAACTGGAAATTGTAATTATACAGCAATTATCAAATAAGGAAGGTACAAAAAAACAAATACAATACCATATGCTCTATGAAATACATACATACAACTTTTCTCCTCCACTTCCTCTGAATTTTTGGATAATATTGGCAATTCAACAAATCTTAACATTTGCAGAATATATCATACCTAATGTAGGAATATGGTTTTTTTCAGAAAGAAATCCTAACACAAGAATTAGGTCTTGTATGTATCAGCATTGAATATTCAGAACACTGCTTACTTCCAAATCAAATTTAGAATTATGTACACTAACAATGAACATTTATTAAATCCATGGGAGAAATATGGTTGCATGGTAATAAACACCAAATAAACAGGAGAGTTACTAAGGGTCACGGTTTCGGGCTTCACTTTGTGGAATTTTTCCATAATGGAAGAGAAAGAGATAAACTTTGAAAATTCCACTTAATAAAATTTATTACATGACCATGGTTTTGACACTTTGCATCATCTTCAGGTCACCTGAAGATGATACAAAGAGTAGAAACAACCATGGTCATGTAATAAATTTTATTAAGTGGAATTTACAAAGTTTATCTAGGAGAGTTACTGGCCAGTTTTTTCATAACTCCCTCACAGAACAATTGCATACATGTGAAAGTGACCCAAAGGGAAAAGATATAAATGTGAAGATACACACACATGCACATAAGTCTATAATTTTTACACATTAAACTATGGCATAATATCCAATTAAGAACTCCAACCTTTCCAAAATGATGCCACATGAGGTAGTCTCGAACTCCTTGTGTCATCCCTTTTGATCTCAAATGCCTAGCATTGAGCTTTTGATAACCCCACTCAATCCAACCAGCTTGTGTTGACATGCAATTCACAAGGCACAATGCTTCCACCTGAAATGATGATTTACAATTAATAAAAAAACTCAAAGAGATTTTAAAATGTTCCATTTTAAAAATCAAATTGCATGAGGGGCAAATTACTATGAAGACAGTCTTTTAAAATGTGTGCATTAAAATGATATTTTTCAGAAAAAGTACAATGGGTTTTATTATTAAAATTCATCAAAAAAAACAACGCAATACATCCCTGTTAGCAAAAATTGATTTACAAGTGCTCACAATTGCATCAAAAATAAAAGCCTTGGATTTTTTATAGCTATTGCCTGGGCTCAGTTAAAACCATTGATTAAAACCTAGGTTTCATAGGTAGAGAGACTGAACAATATTCATTACACTGCCATTTATACTTCAATATTTATACTTAAAATGGAATAAATACATGCCATGCGCCAAGAGGATATTTCTCATATCAATTACTGAGAATTACCCAGTATTGCTGAGAATTTAAACGTTCCACCCAAACCAGGAGCAGTGCAAACATATGCAGCTAGACACCACTTGGTGAGTATTTCAGCTGCCAGTCTACAAAATGGCATCTTTGAAACTGCACATGTTTCTTAGTTTTTGTTACATTGTGTTCTTCTCTGACTGCAAATGTCTTCCACAGTGAAAATTGCTCCTTTGTTTCAGGTTCATAACCTTACACCCATGATTCATTCACAGTGATGACTCTGGACAGGAAGTTTGGGCCGAACTTTAGGTTCGAACTTTAGTTTGCTTCTCAGTGCAACCCTCAAAACCCAATGAACTTGGGACAAACATCACCGCAATTCATCTCATGTTGAGTACATCCACTAAACAAGTTGATACTCTCCTGTATGATCGTCCAACCCTATTACAAACCTCATGAATTGCCTGCCTTTGGTCCTCAAGGATCATTTCATGCATTTTCATGATCGTTTCTGGAGTTGTGGGTAATGATGGTTGACCCAAATGTTTGTCATATTTCACAGATCCCGGTCATCTTTGAAACACTAAAACTACTCTTGAAAAAAATGTTCTTGATTGACTTTTGACAGCTGAGTTTGCTCACCAAAAGCCTCTATCAGTATGTGGTGGGTTTCAAAGTAGTTTTCTAAAGCATGAAACAAAACTTCAGCATATTCAGATAAACTTCACATTAGCCATTTTGGAATTTGTATACAGAGAAAAACATGCTGCTTGGCAGACGACATCTGAAATACACTCCAAGCTGTATTTAATGGTAGAAATTAGTACTGTTACTGGTTTTGGTGGACTTCTAATTTTCGGTAATTTGGGGTAACACCTCTAATTACTCATAGCTTATATAATGCACATCAAGGATAAGGGCTCCATAAGAATCCTGAAATCAAAGAATTTCTTTCCTCACACATGATAAGGTATTACCAATCCTATGGAAAAATCAAACACATTGGCCCACTTATGTTTACTATTGAAAAACAGCTCTATTTTAACAGGTCTAACTCGGGGAGGGGACCAACTCGGATGGAATGAAAATGTTTATGCTCTTACATTTTTCTCAAAAGTTAATCCAAGTACCATATTTGTCGGAGTATAGGACACGGCAGCATAAAAGATGCAGCCCATATTTTAGGAAATTTTTTAGAGAAAAAAGTGTCCCATATGCCGGAAAAGGTATGTGTAATCATTTTGATTATCGGAACATAAAACACACCCTGAAAAAAGTGTGTCCTACACACCAGTAAATACAACATATTTTGCCCACACATGCAGACAGGCATACCTCAAAATCAAACATCTTAATAATACATAGATTTTCACATATTCACAAGTTTAAAAAAAATTCAATGTCATTCCTTTATTAAATACCGCATCAACCCAGAAATTCCCAATTGATTCTTAAGAGATACTTGAATCAACCTTGTGCTAAAGGAAACAATAACTTGAAATTTAAATGTGATTTTTTAACTATGATTTCTCCCATGATCACAACACTTTCCAGGGCCTACCTTACGATATTCAGCCAGTTCATATGACCACAGCAGAAAATGAGCATATTTTACTAAATTTTACTTGATTTTACTTGATTAATAAACTTTATATAAATAATAGCAGAAATAATGTCACAATTACTGTGAAAAATGAATGAGTTTTGAGCACTTATGAGTTTTCTTTAAGTTATCTATCTTTAAAAAATGAGAATAACATGTAATTTTAAAATATTTTTAGCTAATTATCCATAATCCTCTTATTCACAAGATTTCTTAATTTACTCCAGTATTTCCACTTCAAACACTGCAGCCCCGGATTTGGCATGCACCACCATGCTTTTAATTATGATGAAAAAATTTCTGCTAAATGCATATACAAAAAATTTACCTTTTCAGGATGAGCCATTGCAAATCTGGCAAGAACATTCCCACCAGCTCCAACGCCAAAACCAATAACACTCTTCAAATTGTAGTATGTCATTACAGTGATCAACTGGTCAGCTAATTCCTCCATTGTGGGATACACATAACTGTAATTAAAAAGATAGTTAAATATAAGTATTAAGTGACTTAAAAAGTGGGTATGACTATTTTTTCATAACCAACAATCCAAAATAATAATAATATACTTATTTTTATTTGTAAGCAGTTACAAATTTGTTGCACTTGATATAGGACACAAACAAATATCATATGCAATAAGAACACCATGTGAAACTGGATCTGATGAGAAAGCAGGTTGAGCTTAACTTACTACCTAAAATGTTAATGTCTTCATCCAAAGAGAACTGAAACTCAATATTGAATCCCAAAACTTTGGTACTTTGTACCTGTGGTATCGCTTTCCCATTAGCTTCAAAAGAGACTATTTTGCTTGCTTTATTTTTATTAGCAAAGTATATCAGGTGAGACTTTTCAATATTTAAATCAAGAAAATCAGTATTAGCCCTGGTATGCAGTCTGACTTGCCTGGTAACAACCTTTAATTAATCCACCAAAAGTAAACAATATAAGAATAATATTAGTATAATCTGCAGAGAGGAAGGGGGTAGAACCATTAAAGCCATGAAAACTATCTGAAAGGTCATTTATATATGAAAGAAGCAAGACAGGCCGGAAGATAGAGCCTTGAGGAACACAAGGATGATATTCAGTCAGTCTTACCACACTTAAGCCTAATTAATCTCATGCTTATCAATGCATATACCATGAAAGTGTGTCTGAAACAATTTTTTACTAAAAATATCGCACACAATATAATGTGGTTGAAAGGTTAGGCCTCCTTGCATTGCCATAGATTATATAGAATATAGAACCATCTTATTAAAGATTTTGATCATCAACAAGACATGATTTATGAATTATTGATGAGTGATTCTTATCAATAAATAAAATGAAAATGCCAAGATACTTCTGTTATGGCTTTTATGTAAACCATTGTATGTATAATTAATAGGCCCATTCAACATAGAAGTTCATTTTATATAGCTCCTTGAAAATACTTTCTTAGAATTATTATGCTGGTTATGTTTCATTGAAAAAACCTGAGCAATCATTTTACATTTACTTTTGCGAAGCCTAATGCAAATTATGATTTTGGATGAGAGCCCTTTGATAGTTTAATTTTCAGTCTTGCCTTGGGAAATGGGAGTAAAAAATGGGAAAAAAATCTATGATATAGAATGAGATTACATAATACCTTGTTTGAATACTAGTACCATCAATAAAAAATATTGACCTCTGAGGGAATACAAACTACTATGAAGCCATTATGTACACATCAGTTTAAAATATTGTCTTCTACTGAGAAATGAAAGGCAGCATATGGAAAATTATTAAAATCACAAAAAAACCAACACTGCTCATGCAGCTGAGTAAGTTTCTTTATAATAAGTAATTAATAAGTTTGGAGAATAATGCAAACTTAGTACCCATGAAGCATTTTAACATAATTGTGAAATTTAAACTAATTCCTTCAGTTTGCAAAAAATAACTTTTGATGCATATTGAATAAGTCAAGCTACTACTTCCTGGTGTAATTTTTGACATAACTAATTTCACAAGAGAAGTTTCAAACATTTACTGGGGAAATGGACCCTGGAAATCAGGAACCCATGGTTAGCAAATGTAAATATACCCATTTGTCTTCTCTATATATATACTTACTCCACACACTTAGCAGTGAAAGTTGACATTAATTTTTTAAGACATACAGGATTTCTTATTGCACATAATACCGAACATTGAGGAGAATAAGAGGGGAAACAGATTCAAAATACAGGAGGATGGATATTTTTTTTATTTTCTGGGTATTATTATCAAATTTTTAGCAGGCAGTGCCTTGCCAAGGGACCTAAAATTTTTTCATTGGAGCCAGAACTTGCCTTGGTGCTTCTTAATTAGGCCTTTAAATATATCTTTACGAGTTCTCCAACCAAAAAATCAACAATTGACACCCTTCACTTTTAAATAAATATAAAATGTACTATTCCACAGATAAATTTTTACTACTGGTATAATGTGTTTCACCGTTTTACGGTGCCATCAGGTACAAAGATAGAAACATTCAGTTCGGGTATACATATACTGAATATGAGGGGGAGGAGACAATACAAAAACTTACTTTTTATTCTCATTGGTTTTTTTTGTTAAATTGTGTTCCAAATTTGTATTGTTTTCTCCCTCATATTTGGGAAACATATACCCAAACGAAATGTTTTAATTTTTCTACCTGATGATACCTAAAATGGTGAAATGCACCATATCAGTAGTAAAAATTGTTGTGTAGAATAGTATGTTTGACATTTTTTGAAAAATGACTATTGCAAACTTACATGAAGTGAAGCTGGATTTAGTCAATTTTAGTTAACACTCTGTCGGAAATATCAATTAATATCATCATTTATGTTTGGATGCCAAAGACATTGAACAAACTAGAGCCTATGGTTGCTCTTTCAGAAAGCAACTAAGAAGATTCTCCACTGTATTTTTCTTCAACCTTGTCAACATGACTCTATTAGTGAGTGATTACCACAAAGAGTGAAGAATTGACACAGAGAGATGAATGACAAGGGAGGAAAGGGGAGTTATGTAGGGACATGGTGTGGGAGGAAACACGATAATCATTGAGTGCACTACAGGATTTGTGACCAACATACATATAATGCAAAGAGGCATTAGTCACTCAAAGCCTCCCTCAATGCCTCTTCCTCATCAAGAAGTGTCTTCCAATCATTAGATATAGGATAAGATAGGAAAACATATCTGCCTGTGTGAATAACCGAATGGAGATTTTAGCTCCTACTTATGATTAAGTCATGTCTTTTGAGTCAATTTGTAACAAACTCTTTCATCACCTTCTACACAATCCTATTTCCCTTTGGCTTTACCCTATTGCTTTCTAGTGGAAACTACATTCCTCTCCTCAAAGATTTGCTAAAGACAGGCAGTGATTGACTTTGCATTGAATAGCAAAGGGAAAATCAATTAGGCCAAATGAGGATTTGTAGATCAAAAAGAAAATGTTTCATTTGGCTTATATGAAATTTAATAAATATGATAATAAAATTAGCTGATGCTCATTGTATTATCAGCATGGCCAAATAATGGTTGAATACCAACACATTTATTTAGTATAAAAATGAATAGATGAGCAACTATTAGGAAGTATTACTTATGGCCATAATTTTCATATCATTTTGCAAATTGACTTAGTATTGGAAATAAAATTTACACACATAAAAAGGTTAATTTACTTCAAGAGGAAAGGAACAGAAAATTTAGCAAGAATACTTAACGGTTGGTTATAAGGCACAAACATGACGACCATTCCTCACAAAGACAATCAGCAAAATTATTAATGACGTAGAGCAATACCTCCCTGTCCACTTACATGCATGCCTGTGACTTAGCTAACACATTGCTGATACGATGCCTTAAAAACTACCAAATTTATATCCCATGTGAGCCACCCAGTCCTCATTTCAGCTAACTTCAAAAATGCAACACACGTGCAAGGATCAGAGTAATTTTTTCAGGAAAGAAAAATCAAAGGAAGGTAGACAAGATGTTCATGCTACGTGTATAGTGGGTTAACACATAGTTTAAGAAAAAAATTAAAAATGCACCAAAAAAGATACATGTATTGACATGAGGATGGTATACCCTTTCCAATCCTATGCCAGGCCTCATCTGATATTATGATTTCCTTCTTCCATTCCAATGTCAGATGTTTTCCGACCTACTTGCATTGCCAAGTGACCAAGATATGTTGAATGTAACAATGCAAATTGTGTTAACATTTATATGCAAAGAAAAATGTTAATAACAAGTGTTAAGATAATGGAAATTCCTACCTAATAGAATACAATTTATTCTAAATTTTAATTTGCTAATATAAAATGCAGGTCATTTTAATAAAATCAGAAAATTAAAATTGAAAAATAGGAGCAAATGTGATGATCGAGTTGTGATATTCCTCACATTTCTATCACAGCAAATAACTTCATCAAAGAGCCTAGTCATTTATATGGATCTTAAATGGTTAGGAAATTAAAATATATGATACCTTGTAATAGGAATAGGGAGCTATGAAAACAAAGCAGTAACAGTATATAACATTTTCCTATGGTAAGAAGAGGGAGTCAGGGAAAATTTTCAAGAAAGATCTGGTCTCTGAAAATACTTGCATATGGAAAATATCATGGATGGTTAGGATATAGCCCAGTGTTTAGGGAGGCAGAAACGACCTCAGAGAGAGGTGCATTGAAAGAAAAAGCATAAAAGGGGAGGTAGAGAAGGATGAAGAAGTGTTCTCAGATGTGGGATCCCAGAGATGTTGGAGGAGAGACTCCCTCACACTCTTGTGTCAAAATCCTCTCACTCTCTTAAACTTAAAGACAAAGCAAATAGTGGATCCGAATGGCAAGAAAAATTAGGACAGAAAAATTAAAAAGGTTGCCAAATTGCACAGGCTGAAACAAAACATAGAGGATAAACTCATGCACTGGGAGAATATGTATATGCTTTCAAACTTGTGACCTAATTTATGAACAAATGCAAGTGAATCTCTATACAGAGACAGATGCATTGACTATGTCAAAAAGGGATAAAAATATTTATGAAAGGCAGAAGGGAGAATTTCAATGGTTGGAATATTTTTACACAAGTAATTGAAATCAGAGCCATATCTTAGATCTTTGGTTCCTAGGGCAAAGGAACATTTATTGCATCCTTTAAAACAATCTCCATCTCCCAAAAAATGCTTCAGTTAGTAAAGACTATTGGGTATTGATCAGGACAAAAAACAATACAATTTTAATTTGCATTAAGTTCTTTAATAATAATCATCTCATAATCATATGAAACAAAGCATTAGCATCCAAGGTTCAACCCCCCATTACCCACACCATAATAATAACAAAAAATTGTCTTTATTGGAGTGAGATGGAGACTATAGCAGTCCCTTCTAACACCTAGCCCCTGTCATAGATCCAGGACCAACTGGTATTTCAGCAGCAGAAAATCGCAATAATATTACAGCACAAGTAATATTAACTCAGAATTACTTTTTAATTCAACCTGAGATTAGATGGCAGGGGTTTAAAAATCATGAAATTTATTAATGCATAACCATGGGTCATTATAAATAACAACCTGCCATGGCAATACTTGAATGCAAGTAAATTTATTATTGAAATGTGAATGTTCTGTGACTCATACCTTGAATGAGAGAATGAATTTAATGGACATCTCCCAGTGTTTCTATGATTAATAAAAGTGCAATAACATCTGCAAGGTGGATTAATTCCTAGTCCCAATCATTTTAGACAAATTGTACCCAACATCTGCATCTCTTGTAACTCCTGAGATTTGCAACTCACAGAGAGGAAAATAGACCGGCAAACCAGGCCTAATTATTAAACCAGGCCAATAGGCCCAGGTATTCTTTATGAATTACATGCACACCAAATGGATGGATAAAATCCAAGAAAACTGGGAATGGTGGGGAACTCTTGCAATTAATAATGAATGTGGTAATGTTGAAATTAAGAGCTTAATACAATTGTACAGGGAAATGAAATTAACTAAATCTTCATTTTATTGTTTATATAGTTTATCAGGTAATATTTCTTATTCATTTATTATCGAAAAGTTTACAATGGTACACTATACTGATGGTCCCAATAAATTTGATCTTATATGAATGTGATTTGACTTGAAAAATTATTGGATGGAATTCTGCCACAGCACAATATTTCACAATATACAGATGTTTTATCCATTCCTACTTCATGTTAAACACGACTTGGGTAATTGTTTTTATGCTTACCTTCTATGAGAAGAAAAATTAAAAATGTGAGGGAGAAACGAAAGGATGAATGAACAAAGAGCAGTGGAGGAAATAAATATGGGAAAGTATGAAGGAAAAAGACAGAAAGTAAGAATTGGAAGACAAGCTGAGAGCAATAAAAAATAAGGGTGAGCTGAGATGGAAAGATAGATAAGTGCCTTGTTTTATGGGTGAGCTGAGTCCCCTCTTCCACCTAACTCCTAGCCAGGAAAGAAGAGAGATGGAAAAATACTACCATGCATTATAAATTGAAGTAGCTGCAAGAGGCAGTAAAATTTATGACCTACTCTGCAAGGCCCCACAAGTGTGTGTGGCAGGGGGTGTAATATAAGGCATAGTAATTGGTGAATATTTGCATTCCTTAAAATTTTATTTTTGGAAGTTAAAACAGTTGTGCATGATTTTTTTCTTATAATTGTGGTCACAAATTGTGCAAGGGAAAAATTATTCCTTAAGTTAGTCTTCACAGCAGTCAGTTTCCCTAACTTCTTGCTGCATCCTAGCTTAACAATGAAATGTGAGGCTAAAATTATTGTAACTATTAGACAGCATTTAACTCAAATTATTTGTATTTATAGAAGTATTGAATTCGTGCATGTAATCTTCATATTTTCAGTGGCTCCCCACTCGAGTTTTGTGATATCAATCTCCCAATAACCTTCAATAAAAGAAATATTGAGGTGTGATGATATATCGCCTATGCAATAGCTGATTAAATGAGACACAACACTTTGTAATTCCACATCTGTCTACTTGTTTTCTTGGTTTCTAAGATTTGAGAATGTTGTTTTGATCAATCTAAGCTGTGTTTTGCAAGATGCACTAATGCAGTAACCTTTTTGGGTATTAGAAAAATACATTATCTAAAAAGTGCATAGCATTACCCACAACTATATGCTTTAGGATTTTGCATCGGGGGAATGTTAATCATTTATATCAGTAAGAAATTACTGGAATCCTACATATTTCAGTATTTAAAAATTAGAGTGATGTGGGCTTTCTGTCTTGTTTACCATTGGATACAGACCTACTCACTGAATGTTTTCTAGGATGGGGCAATTTTGAAGTCAACTTTTTTTCAGTACTTACACTGGAATCCCTTCTAGGCCTAGGGATTTTCTAGCTTAGTTAGATTAATCTAGTTAAAGCTAGTAGTTAAATTAATCCATTAGAATTTATGATTGTCACTCATTGATTCTTTGGAGCTGGGGAATTTTAGAGTGGTTTTGAGTCATCGTTATTATACTTGCCTTTAGATCCTGTCAGGCTGTGTACTAGTGTAAAATCTGTTGAGGTCCTGAGAAAAGTAGCCAGGTTCGATACTCATTTTTGCATAAAATAATAAAGCAAGAACATGATTATTATTTATGGAGATGAGTAGAAAACGATAGTAAAGGGTTTTCCTTGATCAAATAAGTTCACTGGTAGGTCGATTTTTTATAGAATTTCATACGTCAATGGAGGTATCATGCTATGATATAACTCAGCCACCTTAATTTGAAATTTAAATTACCATGAATAAAAGTTTTGGGTTCAATTAGGACAGACAAAGAATCCTAAAAATGTGGGATAGCATACATAATACAGAAAAAATTCACTGCTGTGCATGAAAAATACTTGAGTAGCGAAGAGATGTCTAACTTCGTTAGACCTATGGCAAAAGTGAATGTCATGGGTCATCACATTGATTAATTGATGGGATTGGGGGTGGGGCTTTGACAGGAGCTCCAGGCACTTAGACCTCTTAGTCCATTGTGCCAACCCAAGTTTTACTTGACTGTCACATGCAGAAAGGGGACAATAGCACCATGGTAAAAGTATGGAGAGGCTCCCATCCACCTCTGCCCAGGACCAACATTGCATTCAAAATTCATTGTTCTACTTCGGTAATCTACAATGGGTCATCATTTTCAAACAGATTTTTTTCAAAGATTTTATGGTTCGATGTGATCCCAGTTACCAGTGTATTTGAAAAACTCAACATTAATGCCACAAATTCAAGATGAACAAACCAAGTTGACAATAATACATAAATTAGGAGTACAAGTTCAAAAAGCACCTGATAAAATAACAAAATGAACATAAATGAAACTATTCTTCACAAAGTGCTGAAACAATTTTCAGTTTCCTTCATTTACCCAAGAAGAGAGAGGAATTAGTAAATGGATGGGTGAAAACTTGGCAGTAACCTCCAACTATTGCGATAAGGCTGGGTCATATTGCGAAGTTATACGAGTTCAAGATGTTACAATATGACAGAAGACCAATTGAAGGAAATGGATGAATTATTTTGATGCCGAAAATTCTCAGGTATTAATTGCAAAAATATGAAACAAGTATCACTAATTGCTAGAGCGATCTTGATGTTTCATCATTCATGCCTAATAATAAAATCAGACGAGTACATTGCACTTCCGGGGGACACTCCTTAAATTTTCTTCCCTTCTCTTGCTGTTGATCAATAGCATTCAAGATTGCACATTAGACTTTCACGACCCACAATCTACGGTAGCTGTTATACATGACTCCGAGAAACGTACGGCGTTTTTACTGGACGACAGCTCCGAGGAACGGAAGCAGCAAGAGGTAGAGTCGCCGAAGGTGTAGCTGCGCTCGTACGATCGCGAGTGACGGAAGCGAGCCAGCGTCCAAAAAACGAATTTAAAATGCGCACTAAGGAACACGCTGGGAAACGCGCTGCGACAAAGATGCAAATGTAGCGTCGCGTACGTGGGAAAGAGTGACGCTGCCACTATCGTGGGTCTGAGTCACTGGGGGATGGCTCGCCTTGTGTCGAAGAGGACGCGTCGCGACGATGGAACACACAAAGGAAGGTTATCCGGAATGGGAGGCACGCGCTGGAATCACCATAAACGATAAAAGGGAGGCAGTTGAGGAGCTAGCGGATGGTGACTCTAAGGAGGGTGAGGGAATATGAACAGCTGGGCGTATGTTCATCCGGTAAAAGGCGAGTCTTGAGCTACTCACTCTGCCAGTCCCACTTCCCGAGGGGTTTGAACTGCGCAGCAGGTCCAGCTGCCTCAGGGTTACCACTGCAGGTGGCAACGTTGCGTTTTGAAATAGTCGCAGCTTTCTACAGAAAGCTACACCATATTTACAAGGTCTTTTACGACTCGTAGGTACCATCATAAATCACGCCAAGCTTTTATAAGAATTCGCTCAATTTCGGCTGGAAGAGTGACGCCCAGAAAATTATTCTCTAGGTTTTCATTTAAAGTTTGATCAACGAGCGTTTTCCTGTGAGTATTAGAACAGACGCTGAATGGGTTTTTCAGTTCATTGAAGATCTGTTTGCAACATAAACAAGAAGATTCAGTAAGCAGCATAAACGACCTCTCTAAGAAATAGCTTCTTAGAATGCCTTTTCATAAATATTCATCATCAATAATTCCATTGATATTTGACCCTCGTGCATGCATACTAACAATCGTATTACGGAATCAATATCACGATTGGGATTAGGAAAACAAATGCGTCTTCCCGTGTTCATTATGAGTAAAATTACGCTTTATATATATACGCTTTATACTACGCTACACCTCGCGGAACCAGGAATTTGTAACCTAATCATCAAATTAAAAACAAGCATAATCTGATGAATCCTGAATTTAGAAGAACGCAAATAGTTAGGAGTGAAAGAAATTATTTGAGTGGTGAATCTGAAAGGGGTTTACTGAATGAGGTTGATTCATATGAGTACAGCATGTGAAACCCCAACCCTTGAGATGAAATTTTCTAGAAATATATTTTCGAGTGGTCGTAAGAACTCGTTGGAGTGACAAATGATATCCTCGACCTTGGAATAAAATGAAAACCAACAAGGCATGTCATGATTTAAAGTTCTCCAAAGTGGTGGGCAAGGCTAATCTGGGCTCTAAAATTGGTTACGTCACACGAATGCTAGTCCAATCTAACAGGCCTAAGAATATCCTAGACAAACCGCAAAATACCTGACTTTTTTTTACAAAATAAGTGATATATTTCCCATTTTAGGTAAAAGTTCATACCATCATTTTTCCAGGGTCGTTGAGAAAGAGAGGAGATAACGAGTTTACCGAGGGAAAAGTGGGGGGGGAATCAATTTCATAGTTGGACAACAACCGTTAATCAGTTAGGAAACGGTTTAAACACATCGAACAAGCTCTTCAAAGCTTGCATCGTATAGCATTAAAAGCAACCGAGCGCTCATGTCCGTTAAAGTTAAGGATTTCATCAATCTTAGCTAGGAATATACAACTTCATATTAACGCAAAGAAACTAGGCAAAATGCCACAAGAGCGCCCTCGTAATTTCATTTTAGAGAAGCCACAATAGGAGGAGAAGAAAGCTTAAAATCATATCATCGATAATTAAAATAGACAAAAAACTATTAAAGATATTCAATTGTTTAACTGGAAACCATTCTTGGATCCATCAATGAGAAATTAAATTTAGGTGCATGAGACGCTTATTATATTGCAATTTCATTTCCGAGCACATCCGATTCATTTACGGAGTGGCATACAACACGCAATTTCGGTACCAGTAGGTGAGTGATGGAGCTTTTCCCCAAAACGTTGAGGAGGAGCCCAAACAACATCCTGCGCCGGATTGGCGTTGAATAATATCCACTCAACCATAAACCATGATCGACAGAAAATGAGAAGCCAGAGTGGCCAAAGAGACACATACGGAATCATCTCCGTCGTTCTGGGCCATTACTGCTCTAGTGCGCCCATAACAGCTTCCTTTTTCTAATAAAAATACAATGGCGTGGACGCCCCAGCCATTTCACAGGCGAATGATCCATCTGAGAGGAGGGCTGCTCGAGACACGTGCTAATTACGCGGAGTGAGAGGGAAGAGAGAGAACATGCTTCGGGTGGGGCACCTGGATCGAAGGGCAGCTTGCGGATAACGTCATCACATCGCGTACGAGATGATGGACACCCTAGAGGTGGACCAGGCGAGGAATTGAATAAAAAAGACCTCGACGCGGAATCTTTCTGATAATTAAAGGAGGCAACCTTTCCTGTGGTATTCCAGTTTAATAAACAAGAATGATTTAAAAATACTGATATGGTTTATGTCACAATGAATCAACGATTTAACGTTAAAGTAAACAGCGAATACGACATTAAAAAAATACTTAAAGCGATATTTCAATATTTCGAATTCGCCAATGAAGTAATACAAAAAAAAGCCTTATTTCTTCCTTTCACCTCTAGCCTGACCGTACAATATTTATGGACCAAAGGGTTCAAACCACCAGCGTTGAATGTTAAATGCTCCAAAGAAAGAGGGACAACTTTAAAGCTGAAATCATAATTCCTTTCTATTCAAAGGTTAAAGATTGTAAAACAAGCCTGGTTGAACGCGTACGTATATGTCAACTGTGAAAGGTGAAGAAAAATATGAAATCGTCACTAAACGCAACGGCAATCTGTTTTAAAAGCTATAACATCTCGCTCGCACAGAGTTTTGTATTTTTTTCTACAACACGGGGTAATTGGAATGTAATCACACCACTTCTTTAAAAAACTCCAACGTCAGAATTGCAATTAAGTCAAACATGAGTAAGTGTTTAAAAATTCGTGCGCAGCAATTAAACGTCTGACACTGCGCTCTTTCCTTTGAACCTATAGAGCAGCTACGCGTTGACTAACGCGCTCCGAATAACCTGTCTCCCAATATAACAAAAACATTAAAAAACAATCACACAAAATTAAGATATTAAGCCAAACCTGGCGTGATGGATCGATTTTTTTCTCATACATACTAACAATGACTACGACGGTAATACCCAGAATGGGGGTAGGCAAACCTAGGGAATCATACGACACGAGGAGATTGGGAGTTCATTAGAGATGTATTTTTCACCAAGGTCATCAAGCAACACTTGGAATTAAGCACTGTATTTGACGTGTTGTTTTGATGGCCTCCAGCATCCCTCAATATGGTGAAGTGATCTTTATGGCGTGCACTAAAGTTGAAGGGTATTCATTTCCTCTTCTCACTGTGACGCAATAAACGCGTGGCTCAATGGCGGTTGTGCTTCAAACAGCTCAACAGAGATTTCGTGGTTACACATCATGCACAAATAAAAAATTACAACAGTTCGTACTTTATAATGACTCACAGATAGATGACAATTCTCAGCTATAACGCAATTTTACATTCCTTTTTAGCAGAGGAATTGAGGATATCGCAGAATAGGCTACCGGGAGTATCTGAAAATTAAATACCGCGATAAATAATCGCATCGACTCGGCATGTAAAATTACTGTACATACTCGTGTATTGTTTGCCCTCCAATTTTTTTCCCAAATATTTGGTTTGAAAAAGTCGCGTACGAGTACACACGGGAATTGGGGACTTAAAAATCATATTGTACCGTGGAAATACCATTGCGTATGACCAAAGAAATGAAGATATTTTATTAAAATCTAATAAAAAATCACAGTAATCAAACCGAAGGTCGGTTTGGTAGGAGATGGTAGAGCTCACCCAGTAATAAGTTCAACGGCGGGTGAAATTCACACATCAGGGTAGGGTGGCCAGTTCCTTTCCCTG
>LYUA01000504.1:27204-38769 GCA_002093875.1 Calopteryx splendens | reverse complement strand
AGTTTTCAATCCGAAGGCTGTGTATGCTTACATCTATCTACATGATATATTACGCTTCAAATGGTGAAGATAATTTCCTTTTTTATTTTCTCTTAATCTACCCGAGTACTCATGAGCATGCTCAATGCGAAGAGACTCAGAATAAGATATTCTAACATTATACGATTTGTTTTAATATTTTCGCGCGTTACAGTAAGAATGCAAAAAAATCTTATTCTCGGCCCGACTAAACTCGGTTAATGCAAAGTAAAGTAAGAATCCAGAAAGAATTGGAAAATGCGAAATCTCCTACACACCGAATTTGAGACGTCACAGCCAGTGAGTTGTTTACCGAAATAGGGATAGGTATGTGGAAGCTGAGATGGTAAAGCAATGATATTGCCGAAATTTCGCCTTCTTGGAATCCTCTTTGATTAGGCTTCACGAACGTCTCAGCGCAAGTCCTCATAATTCTCTTCGCAATTATCTAGTCATACTGGAGTGGGTGGGTGGTGGGTAAAATAGATTCGATTATTGAGGAGAATCGATGCTGTCTGAGAGGACAATATCGATTACTCAAGAAACGTACTTTTTAAATTATGAATGTTGATATAATATTTTAAGGGACACGTGCAAATATGAATAATTCCTTCGGAGTCGAGAGTTCAAGATAGCCACTGAAAAAAGCCAGCAACATTGAATAAAAGAACGATTTGGGTATGTGTCGCCGAAACGTCCTGCATTTAATATGCTTCTCACGCTGCATTCAATAGCATCGAAATTTTCCAAGGTATCATGGAGTGAATATTTATTACGACGAGTAATTATTTTCCCGGACAAAAAAAAACACTTAACACTTAGCAGTTCCACCCGGATTTTTCACGACAGGGGTTCTTCCTCTAACCGCGATCACCGTTCACGACAATCGAACAGAGCCACTCCACACCCGAGTTCTATTTTCAGCGACTCTTTTTCCTTTAAGTAAAACTCTACAGGACTGATGTCGGCTAGGCAGAAAAAGGAGCAAGTCATGCATGGAACTTGTGCAATCCTTGGGTCACACCAGATGAAAACCGGGAAACCGCAGCGAAAGCCGCGGCTGCGGCAAGGGGGAAGCAATCGACGAGCACTAACGACTGAGCCAATCTTTCACAACACACACTGCGGAAAAAAAATATCTCCCTCTTTCTCTTTCTTCCCTGCACAACGCATCCCGCTCCAATTTCCGACCATCACCAATTACGCATTGATCGATGTGGCTGGGGCGAGTGTGCTTGTACTTGTTTTTCTGTCTTGTCAGGAAAGTAAGAGGGACATCGAGGCAAAAAAAAGCGAAAACACAATCGGATTCTTCTAGGCGTTTCGAGAGGAAAGATGTGGCGGTCAGAGTTTTTTTTATCGTTACCAGGAGAGATGCATTAACCGCTTTCGTGAGTGGTATTTCCTGTCCCCAAACAGTTTCACCAACTTAGGCAAGTAGGCAGGGAAAAATCATAGCACTATCTCACGCCTTTTTACGATGATTCACGTGCACCATAGGATTAGTGCCGCTTTCGAGTATCAGTGGATATGATTAGGATACTTTGCCAGTGTTTTTTCTAAGTATGTACGAACGAAAGGAACGACTTTCAAAGTTTAAAAAGAAGAAAGCAATTTATGTGATAAATATAGTTCAAGGAGAGTGACATGCTTTCCAACTAGAAGAAAATACCCTAGGAAAACAAATAATAATAAACTCAAGAATTTTGATAACAATTTCCTGATAGCCTACAAGATGTTTTAACAGATCATGAAAGGGCCTTATCATTTGAATAACATTCCGACTGTGACTGAGTTGATTTGAGCACTAATTATGACATAAACTTTTGTTAAGCAGTAATTATTGATACGAGCCTAGAAAATGCGAGCAATCTTTTCTTTTCTACACTGAAATTAAATACAAACCCTGTTAAGTTAACTCAATTAGCATGAATGGGACGCATGTAATGGGCTTGAATGTTCCAATTATATATTTTGAATTCATAACCAATATTTGTTTTCTTTATTCGGGAGCATCACCTGAAAAATATTTAAAATTATGATATTTCTTCAAACGTATTCGTACATCCGGCGTTAGAAAACACAATGTAGTTTTAAGCATTTTTAAAAGTTTTTTTTCTCATAGAGAAAAAATATTTATTATAATTAATTATTGCTAAGCTCTTCGTCCATTTTTTGTAGATACAGGAATGTCATTAATACGGTGTTAATACCACTTACTCATAACAAATATGCTTGACAGTTTTAACCCATTTATTTCTTGCTGCACCGCTGCAACCGCTGAAAATGCCATCCGATCATAGGCCGTAACCGATGGACCAGGAATCATACTTAGAAAAATTAGTTCAAAAAACAAGTTTATGGTTCGTCATTAACAAATTAGCATATCCTAAATAGATTTTGCTACATGACACGATCTTAGTATAAACAGGATTTATCTTCACATTACTTAGTTACTTCGAACGTTACACGAACGTCGCGGGTCAAAAAAATTCGAGAATCCCCTGGCCTACAGCATCGGTTTTGGTTAATCTCCTCCCTGGCTTAGAGGGCTTAGCATGCGGCCAGGATAATTGCCCTATGGCAGTGTAGGTTATCTCAATAGTCCTACAGAATGACCAACCCTGGTTACCCTAAGGTCGACGCAGCGCCGCTATGGCATTGTTTCCTCATATTCGACAAAAAATGCAATAGTTACATAAGATGGTTAATTTTAAAGCTGGTAAGCATATCATGTGAGTATTTCCAGGTCCTGAACGGTTTTACATGTCGTCAAAGAGGCTCTCTTCGGTGTGGCGCCCAGAATTAGTGTACCCGAATTTCCCTCTTGGGTTGTAAAGGCGGACTTCACAACGAAAAAATTAAGATTTGGAAAACACTAAGGTAACGAGTAACATTTAACGAGTTGAACAATTTAATATTTTGAACATCTAGTGTATTAAGATGTAAGAAGAAATGAGGAGTGACTTTACAGAGAAGCAAGATGATTAGATAATGGGGCCTCTTTTAACTGACCGGGAAGCATAGAGGCCCACGTCAATCTAAACTAGATATGTTTGATGTCTCTTCCCTTATTACATGAGACTCTCGCATTTCGATGCCAGCTATCGCTGTATCAGAAATACGTGGATGGACTTCCTAAGTAACCTCCATTTCAGTCGCCATTAATGCTGAATTAATAAAAAAGGAAAATAGCTATAATTTCATAACATCTCGATCAGATTAAATTATCACCCCACGTAAAGCCAGATTGGCCTACTTATTGCAATCAACAATACAAATTCGTCACTGAATTCAACATGCAGAAGTATGGACGGGGAGCAGCGGAAAGTAACCACATTTCTACAAATTTGCAATGGGAATCTAGAGTCAAAAAAGCATTCCTTTGCTTAAATATTTGGTGTTCAAATGAAAACGATTACATCAACTCGCCCCACTTCAGAGTTGACGTTAATTTGAAAAATCGCTGAGTATGTTGTTTGTTATGCATTTATAAAATCAAAATCTGCCAACGCTGGATAACCCAGTAAATCTGCATAACTCACAATTTTCTTTCCCACATGAGCAGAAATTCAAGTTCCATTGACCTACGTCCACCGGAATAACAGAGAGGATTGTACCCAGAAGAATTAAAAATTGCCCACCCCTCGCTGACACTATTTTATTTCTAGTGTCTGCCATCATTTCGCCTATTTTCTCCTAGAAAATCAATTACATACTGAACAAATTATTTCACGGAGAAGAACGTACAGGCAAAGAGCTCACACGTATTATTATTTATTTGTGAAGACTTATACTATTTTATAAAAAAATGATAGTATGTATTTATATGCTACCAGAAGGAAGTGCGATATACATTTTTGTCCAAACGATAGTACTCTTCATAAAAATAGTCCAAATTGCAGGCATTCTACTAATTATAATAAACCACCAAATAAAATAAGGGCCATTGAAAACGTTAATAAGTTCATGAGGGGATTATTTAAATTTCTTATTAAGCAAGAAAACTATTATTCTTAGCCAGAACTTGTATGAGCATTGTAATCTCTGAAATTATCTATTCTTTAACTGTATCATATGACGCGTTCTATGATTTGTTAAAAAATCCCACAGGACAAATAAAGATTATTATTATGTATTATACATCCTAAATTATTTGAACTTAAATGAATTTGTATTAAATGAGTTGGAATTGTTGAGACTGTTTTAATTGGGTACATTATCCCGAATTCTATTGTTTGATTCATTAAACTGATAATCTGGTAGGAAATTAATCAAAGTTTTATTGGAAAGTTTCCCTTGAAATTGTTTTCCATATGCCTGAAGGTTGACCTAAGTCTTTCCTTTTTAAAGGAAAAAAGTTATAGCATTAATATTCATTAGAGTTTAAGGGAATTTCTCTGGAAAAGAAATTACTTTAAGGAAATTTAAATTTTTCTCTTGCTTTTCCCTATGCTTTAGAAAAATGTTACAGGGAAATTTTCATCAGGGCACACACAGATGTGAAAGAATGCCAAGCGCCTGCGTGTTCCCTACCACGCGTCACTGGTGGGTCCGAGGGAGTTTAATGGAGCCACGTAGGCGGGGAGGGAGCGATAGTGGGCGAACTCACAATTGAGGCCGAGGTCGTGGTAAGTGATGATCGCCGGCTTGTTCCTCTTGCCCTGCACAGCGATCAGGATGCTGCCCCTCTCCGTGTCCAGCCTCTCCTCGTGCACGGCCGTGTCGTCACGTGAGAGGGTCCGCGCGGTCGGAAACTGAAGCTGGATGTTCTTCAGCTCGATATCGTCCATGCTGTCTGAGGGCATCGTGCTGTAAGAATAAGCAAAAAAAAAGTTTCTGTTAGCTGCTGTGGGTCAAACTCTCAAGCGTTATTTCAATGCTAATAGTCATTTTACTTTTGAATGGCAAAGGAATAACAGTCTGGAAGTGATAACCAGCTTCCCTTTTATGGAACTCAAAATATTTTCTTCTTATCTCATAAAGCGTAATAGAAAATTGCACTCAAAAGTAATGAAAAAGGAGTCATGATGTGTGTTTGGTTGGGTGCTTCAAATTCATTGCTAAAGAAAATCACTTGTAGTAAAGGGGACAGACGAATAAAGTTATTTGTGCATTTCGGGACAGATGAGGAATATGAAAAAGTAGTAAAATTAAAAAAAAGGAAATGAAAACTATTGAAATCTTCAGATTTCACGAAAAATAAACTGCATCATCAAGGACCGTTTAAATAGTAAATTTCAGCAGGGGACACCCGATGAACATACGCTAGAAAAGCTCAAGCGATTAGTTTCTACTTTTAGATGTGATTATTGCTGTTCTAAGCGGATATACATATTCATTAAACACAGAAAAAATCACAGTTAAATAAACTTAAGCAACATAATTTGTTGAATAATATCAAAATAAATACTTTGTAATTCCGATTAGAAATTATCCTTTAATGCGACCTAGGTTTCACTGCGGTGCAGCGTCATCAGGCCTGATAATGCTGCACCGCAGTGAAGCCTAAGTCGCATTAAAGTGTATTTTCTATGTGGGATTACAAAGTATTTATTTTGATATTATTCATCATGGAACAAGTACACAAAGTTACGGCTGAAAGATTAATGAATAACATAATGTGTACTAGAATGCTTTGCAAACTGGTCTACATAGTGCGCCCAACGCATAGTGCCATAGATTTATGACTCAAGCAGGCCAGTTTGGAACCAAGTCCGAATGAGATGATGCAATTGCAAATTGGAATTTTGTAGCCAGAAACAAAATTATATTTCGCTTCAGCAGACACTACCAAATTACGTCAATCTCAAAACTATGTCAACCAGAGTCTTCAAATCGAGAATGGGGCATATCATAATCGTCTTTATCGACATATTCCCCATAGACACTCCTCTTCTGAGGAGCATGGATAACGCGGAGAAAAGGAGGCATTTAAATGCGGCGGGTCAATCGACTTTCTACTCCGTGTCAAGCCCTTTCCACAATTTGTGCGCAGAGCTGAACTCGTTCACTAATGGTGGGAAATAAGCTCCGCAGACTCAAATGACGCACGAGTTCGACGAGGTCACTCGTCTGGCGCGATGGGAGCAAATATCCGCAATTTTCAACGTTACTTCGCTCAATACGGGAAGACTCGATCGCTCAATCAAGAAAATTATTTACCAAGTTTTTTCAGCACATCAATATAGAAATTCTGGAAGTGTACTACGAAATGGATAATATATGAGTAATTTAGCCAGCTATAGTCATGGCATCTCTTTTTCATTCCTCTGTGGTTTATTAACACAGAAATAGGTGTTATCGATAGGGGGAAATTATGATGGATGTCATTATGCCAAACGCATCCTTTACGAATGTTTACCAGTATTGGAAAGGTTCCTATATGAGCACCACATGCGGCATTTATGGTAAACCATACGAGAATTACTCATACCGTTTTAAGAGGAAGAGAATGACAGAAAGGGCAATGGCAAAGGAAAGCAATGAAGTAGGGGTTAAAAAATCATTACCCACTTTAAGTACAGCTTAGAATAATGCGTATGTTCACGGGAAGGTGATACCACTGTACTTAAGTAATGGAAACAGCCTTTTCGTATAAATTTATTATATCTGCGACCCTAAAACACTGTAATTTCATGTAAATAAAAAGTTTTTTATAGACAATTGGGAATGCCATATATTCATATTGGCTGTAATTTTGAGAAAACCAGATAGAAACCTGAATGAATCATAATTATTCTATGTTGCTTAAGGTATTTAATTATCTTTCGTCTGCATCAAGTCAGTCATCCATCTGCCTTCATTCAGCCTTTCTTCAGTCACACAACAGCTTGCACAGAGATCGGAATGTCAATTATGCTGTGCTGATGGAGC
Organism: Calopteryx splendens; assembly: GCA_002093875.1. NCBI lineage: Eukaryota > Metazoa > Arthropoda > Insecta > Odonata > Calopterygidae > Calopteryx > Calopteryx splendens. The sequence continues at coordinate 31,875 of LYUA01000504.1, read as the reverse complement.
TTGTTGAACGATGTCATTAAGAGAGATAACGTGGTTTCGACGTGAATACATTAATTAGAGGTGACACGCATCCGATAAAGAATGGGGAAGGAGTGGGACGGGAAGAGATGTTAACAACGGGCTGAAACGGAGTTACTACCAGAATTGGGTAATTGAGGGCAATGCGTTAATACTGCCCTGAGTTTGTAATAAAACAGTCCATTCATTAAAGGAAATCAAACTGAGCGAACTTCAAAACGTAGACAATGACTTGTTTCGGGTCAGAGCTTAAGTATTAAAAAATGAATGACATACTTCTTTGACACATGAAACACGTGTACCGTGAGATTATAAGATGAATTATTTCTATAGCCGCCTTCCAAGGGTCGCCAACGTATTAGTGATAGAAATGCGCTTAAATTTTATCTATGTTTGATCATTACAGAAACTTTCAGAATATAATCACCAACCATCTTACAGCGATAGCTGTCAATTGTCGCATACATAAGCTAAATGGACCAGAAAGAGGAGGAGAGAGGTCGAATCTATCAGCGAAGGGTTTAATCAAAGAGAAAGATGCGCTTGTTTCCCCGTATCCATCCTACTAGCGTTGTCGACCGTCCGCTCACATTCATGTCCCAGCGGACAACTCCATGAGGACACACAGGAGTCACCGGTGAGGGCTGAGAAGCCGCAACCCCAACGGCTTCCAAACAAACCACAATCTCGACAAATTAGCGCACTGATTATGGTATAAGAATTTATCTGAGAAAATGTTTTGATAAATAAACGATATGAAAAATCACCAGGACTTTACCTGAGATTTTTCCGACTTAAGCTTGCCTAAAATGCATCGAGTCAGATAAGAAATGAAAAAACGATGCATCCAAAGGCAAAAGGCATCTACATCAATGCATGCACACAATACCCTGCAAGCTCCCGCAAGGGTGTGTGGCAGGGGGTGTTAAGAGACCAGCCGTGAATAAAATGAGGAAGGTGGTGGAACGTAAGCGTGCCCTCGTTGGTGTTTTCCTCTCCTAGTGGTGTGGTCGTGAAATCGAATATTTGAACATATCGACTCGGTAGACTATTTTTCGAATTTCATCACCATTAGTCGACTTGTCGATGCAAAGCGGGGGAATGTAGATTACTTCCTCTTTGTCGTATTTTAAATCACATGATTCGTACCTTTTTCATACGCAACATCTAGCGTGAGTTTTCGATTCTAAAGGGGTTTCCATCCCAAATCATGTATTAATTGAGTAACTCTCTGGATCCTCTCATTGCAGTTTTCAAAGAACCGGGCAGCTCTACTCCGGTTTTTATTATATTTTTGAATAAAGGTTTTTAAATTTGGCTCCCAAGTACTCGTAGGAATGTCATGCGACGAGGAATGTTGCTGTTTTTTGCATTTTGCCTTCGGTCTAACTAATGACACATAGCATGTCTCTCTCACTTTCTCATCATAAGGTTTTCCTACAAGGCACTTTACATATGCTAGCTTCTTCAAAACGGTACCGCATATATTACATGCATTCCCCAAGTAAGGTACGATTTAATGGTGACGACCAAGTATTTTACGTGGATAACAGCGCTAATTGCAATATCTCCGAGTGTCTAAGTGTAGGTTTTTCAGTCGGTCTTCTTCCTTATGGAGTGCATAACATTTACAAAACTACGTTGTATTTAATTTAAAATACTTCAATCGGCGCATTATTCGTGAATGCTACATAAATCACACGAAAGAATATCGCAGTCAGTGTGGCTCGTTATTTACCTATCAATGACGACATCATCGACGAATAGCATAATGTTGCTTTTTGATTTGAAACTGATATCATTTATGTATATCTGGAACACTAAAGGCCCTATAGCGATAATCTGAGGGACGCCAAAAATTACTTACTCATAGTTAAAACACGAGCTGTCTAATACTACTTGTGTGCGACCGGTAAGAAAGTCTTGGACCCATTTAATTATGTTTATATTTATTCCAAATAATTTCAGTTTATACATGACTTTGGCAGGCGGGACCCTATCGAAAGTTTCTTAAAAAATATCAATTCTACCTGTTCCTTTACCATGGTATTAGAATGTCGTGAATAGAAAGCCCCAGAGTTTCGCATGATCTGTTTTATAAAGACGTACTTTTTTTAGATAAAAGCTTTGGAGGAATGTGTCACTGTGGAGGAATGTCATGCTGTTGTTTACAATCATATACTTAACATTTTTTACGGGAGGGTAGGGAGATTGGTCGATTCCTACTGCGGTCGTCTTTATTTCCTTCTTTAAAGATAGAGTAACATTAGCTCTCTTCCAGTCCTGGGGAATAATGCCTTCAGAAATGGACTTCTTAAATGTTTTCAAGGAATGGTTCACCGCCATGGGCGATCTCTTTGAGTGCTCTAGCTCTCCTCAGTCAGAGCCAGTCCTAGAACACTCCTCAGAAATGCGATACTATATAAAACGGATTCCGTAGATTAACTTAACTTTATCACGGGAGCGCTTTGAAACTGTAAATATCAAAGTGGAGTATCTATTAGCGTACAATGGCTACACTAAAAATCTGACCACTCCCTACTTCATATAATGCTCGGTGACAAGTCAAGTTACACGACCTTTATCACTTTGTCAGTTTTTCCTGTTGATTGTTTGCAAGGGACTGGTTCCGAAGCGTTTTGACGACTTCTGGATGTTTTCAATACCGCGTTTTATAAAATACTGAATAAAGGGAAAACAAATACAGCAACAATTGCGTATATCTTTGATTTTATACGACCAAAAATATGGAGAAGTGAGGAGTCTTCTGGACTTGTCCTTTCCGCGTCCCCATGCGACAGTTCGAGACACACCTACCCTCCTAACCGGCTGAGCGATTTGTGAGCACGCTCCAAGGCTTAGAGCACGGCATGCCAGGACATGTAACCGACCACAAAGAACCAAATCAGCAATCAACAGAAAGAGGAAGTAGGTACTAGGTTGAGCTAAAGACTATGTTGTTCAATAAAAAGAAGCAGCTCTTAAGAGACCATTCTACAGCAATTTAATAACCACGCACCTATTCGTCCTCTTTCGCGTACTCAGTTTTCTCCATGGGGAGGTTCCTTGAACAGGACGAGTACAAGATAACGCTCTGACACCCACTACTTGTGGGGGGGGGGCGAGGTGGCCTAGGGGTAGCACGCTCGCCTCTGGAGCTAATGGTCGTGGGTTCAATCTCCGGTAAAGTCGAAAAAAAATGTTCAGCTTCTGAAATATTTGCTGGAACGAGGTAACATCATATTTTGGCTGAAAAATGAAATCTGGAACGAGACAACCTAACAAGTTAGCCGAAATGGCTAGTGGCATAACACCCCCCCCGCCCCACCCCCGGCCAAACGCCCTAGCGGCGGCTTGCGGGGTATTATGTAGATTTTAGATTTAGAGATTTTTACTCTATGCTGCAGTCATAAGCAACTGGGACTTTATTCATTGGTTCTTCGGGGTTTCTTTCATTTAACTTGATACTTTGAGGATTTTCAGATAAGTTTGTTTTGACCCTGGCTCAACTTTGTGGAAACGTGGAAACTATAACTGCGTTAACTAGTTATATTCTTAATATTAGTAGTGAATTGAAGGATAAATAGTATTCGAGGTTTTTTTCACCCACAACAGATAATAAAATGCAAGAGAATCAAAGTATATTATCAACTGGCTATGACAAGTATTCTTGACTAAGGGAAAATTCGAAGAAGTAATGCGATAAGTCAACATTCAGTAAGTCACCGAAGAGTCTATAAGCTGTTGCTTTGAAATCAACGTTTCATTATATTAATTTATAAAATCCTTTATTCCTACCATTCACGATGGTCAACTATGATTACCTTCCAAATTATTTATCTCATAATTGGTTCTTAAATAACCTGTAACCCTCTTCCGCATACCGGAAGGACCTGAATTTCTCAAGATGATGCAACTGACATATAAATGCTAATATGCGATCCTTTTCGATTCAAGCTGTGTCAATTTTCTCAGTGTCTACAGTATTAGCAAGAAACTTCGCGTCAAAACTTAAGCGCTTATAAAATACAACTTATATTACAGTGTTATGAAGTTTCATCTAATGGTCAACTAATCATTTTGTTAAAAGTTCATCATAAATAAGTAATAACACCATACTGAGTTATAACTATAGGAAGGTTCTACTGAAAAGGAAGGATACAAGCAAATCGATCTCATTGGAAATTCACCAGTGGCGCCATTATCAACGAATCCCTTTCACTGGCGACTTGTCCCATCAAAGAGAGCAACTTGTCACGAATAATAGCCTCTCCTTCCTGTCCTCAGTTCAGAAAGAATCCATAACCCTCAAACGCATGATCATCCACTCACAAAATTCCATTTGCAATACGGAAAACGTGGTGAGGGTAGGTTCTTACATATAGGACATAAATAAAATTTAAGGAAACCACTAGATGTTCTGAGGAATGGCAATAGCTTTACAACACACAGCTAACACAATGTTGCAAACGTGACCATGTATTTGAATGAAATTTATGGAACAAAATATCTCCATTTTTGTAAACTGGGACAAAGGCTGTTATATTTAACTACGAAAACAGGACAAAAGATTAAAATCTTTTGCAATACAAATCACTTCGACTTTTGATCCATCCTGAACAAAATCAATATCAGCTTTTTTAGAACAAATGA
>LYUA01000503.1:974524-985888 GCA_002093875.1 Calopteryx splendens | reverse complement strand
TGTGTAACTACAACTAACGAGTATTGAAATGTACCGATAGAGCACACTACTAAGTCTTAGCCAATCCTCTTAATGAAATTATGGAAACTGTGAATGGTGACATCATTTCTAATACCCAGATGGAAATACTTTGCAGAAACACTCATTTCACAAATTAAGTAGGTATCTCCATGAAATTGACAATGAACTTGATGAACATGCATATATTCAAATAATGGTAGTTAAGTCACTATTGTTTCAATCCACAGAAGTTTATCAAACAATCACAGGAAAAAACATATGGCTGTTCAATATCATCATCCGTAGGCAACATACCTACCTGCCTATGCTATGGAGTGACTAAAATTTCTTAAACTTCTGTTAAGCATACCTTTATATTAAATGCTTATTAAAGTTGAATATAAAATCAAATACAAACATATTTCACTTTTCATTGAAATGACAAAACTTTAGAATCCATCACACTGCCATCTATCATAAGAAGCCATCTCATTCTCCCACTCATGGAGTGTGAGTTGCTACTAAAGGTTGCGTTCTTCTACACTGAGAAACTAGTTGAATAAAATCCTTGAAAAATAAGTACATCCATGAAATAAAAATGCAAAGAAGAATGCTTTTTCAAACTTATCGTCAAGTTGTTTTTTAATTCAGCACCTACTTTTTGCAAGCATATATGAGGAATTGAATTGGTGTCAACTGAAGTGGTTTATGACCATAAAATTCAAGGTTTGCATGATGAGATTAGTAATTATTTAGAACCATTCTGATCCATGCTTCAGTGATATCTGTAGGGTTCGTCCGTGGTTACTCTGGTATCAGGAATATGAAGCCAAATGGTGGGCATCTTGTAGGCTTTTCTTAGGCTTAGGTAAAGGCTAATGCCAAGTTTCTCTTCACCCTTCCTCCATCCAAATATCCTTCTATTACTTATGAAAGATCAAAAAACTTTGTATGAAGTTTGAGGAATAATAAAGTAGATTGGTTGATTGGAATCGTTTCCACCAAGTAACGGCCGATACCATCAACCTTCTATTACATATAGTTCGCTCATACCTAATGGCTGACTTTGAACTCCTGCAGTCATTCACCTCCAAGTTGTTTACTAAGTACTCAGTGAATTTATTTTTAAAATTACACTCTTGATTAACATTGCTCTGACCCAGGGGGATTTAGTGCCCATTGTGAAATATCCCCTCTCAGTTTTTAAGGAATTCCCATATTTAAACGCTTAAAAGAGCAACTGATATTTTTAAACCACAGTTGTTAACCCTTAGGTTGGTTTGGTTGGTGGGGTTAAGTTCTCACTTTGTACCAAGCCCTACGGTGCATGCATTGGTATAGTTAGAGCTTGTGCCACCTGGGATGGTCCCTCAGTATTCTCTCCCTTCCTTCCCCCAGCAGATTTCCACTGTCCCCAAGATTTTTACCCCATATTGGGTTAGGCCCCTGGTTTCCCGGCCACTCAGTACGCCAAAAGTACCACCTGGGGTGGACCTCCCCCTCAGTGCCCCCATCTATGCTAGTAGGTGGGTGGTATTTAAGCCGCTTGTGGTTTCCCAGGAATACTTACCTGGTATCTGAAACATCACTCAGCTTGGATGACGCTGAGAGTGCCCAGAGTATCCTGAATTTGAACCCAGCGCCCACAGGCAATGAGCGAACACTATCCGCTTGACTACCATGCCCCTCTGAATTTTTTTACGGACCCAAATTTCCTGATCATTTTTATAAATCTGTAAAATTAGTTTTTTTTTAATTTCATAATCATCTCTTCACAGAATTTCTCTGGAATAGTATTTGAAGGAGAGAGTGAAAGAACAAAATTCTTTTTGTCTAATAAGCAACACAATGATAAATATGTGGTATCATAGCTGGATTATTAAAAAAAAAGAAGTGGGTGAGATAATAATTGCGGTACCAAAAGGTTAATTTTTCCACATCTCCCTTGAGTGCAAAATGAATTATGACAGACTGACTTCAGGCATGTGACGCCATCTGTGCTAAGATTCTAGCCTAAAAAGAAGAATGGCGTGATATGGAATTCCAATTTCATTTTCTTACAAAAATCTGTCCTTGAAACGGTCACTCCACGCCCATATCATTCTTCAAACTTATTCAGCCCTATCGGTAACTTTAATATGTAAACATGTCAGGAGCGGATAAAAACCCCCGAAAGCAAAAAAAAAGAGATGAGGTTACGCGCCCGCCGAGTCATCATTTTTGCCGTGTGCCGTAATCTCAACGAGGGAGTATGATGATATCACCCGTGGGCACCTATTTTATTTTTTCCCGAAGAAAGAGCTTTGAGGACGCCTGCCCGGTCAGCCAGATACGACTGTTAAGTTCTCCGCTCACCTTTCAACCGTGCCCTCTTTAACTTCCAACCGTTTTTTCACTCATGATCCTACTTCTTACAACGTCTCCCTCCCTCCCGCGCCGTTTGCCCACTTTGGTATCGCCTGTTTGGATCCCTCTTTTCTCCCTTTCCTCTTCCCTCTCCCTCAAACAGGCTAGTACCTCATTCTTGCGCATTGCCATTCCTATTTTGATGACCTCGCGGTTGGAAGCATTTCTTCCCCACTTACCTTGTCCAGTTACAACCGCTATCCATTCCGGTGATGTGCATGCCGCGAGGATGTTCGGTGCCAGGGATCGAACGTAGGGACAAGTTCTTCGCGGTGCTTCACGTGTTTCAGGTAGGTTTAGGTAACAAGATTAATATCCTTTAGAGCGGTCGTGTAACTTAAAATTTCTATCTAAAATTGTTGGCCTTTTTCGGGAAGGAGGTTATTGCAAGATGTTCTCACGTGTTCCCCTTTCCTTACAATTAGGTGATAACCCATTGCGTGAAAATGCTGATTAGCGCATTGTTTGATTGAAAACTTGGAAATTTGGAAGAAAATTCCATTTTCATCATGTTGCTGCACGTTGGTGGGGCGGTTTCTCGCGACTTGTAAAACGTGTTAGTCAAACTGAACTTCCTAGAAAATTCGATTGTTGAACCTGAAAATTCAGGCAATGCGCCCACAATTAACATTATTACCCAAGTGCATGCATTGTTCAATTTCTAATCCCAAATAGTTTTCGCTACTTATATAGGCCTGAACTTTAGGAGGGAAATTTATGCGGCGTAGGTCTACCCTTCTCATATCTCTACTTTGAATCAGTGAATTTCCTCGCACCGTTAGGGAAGTAATTTCGCCGAAGTAATGCTCTAACTCTAACTAACAGATTAAGCCAACCTTCAGGTGTTAGGAGGCTTTTATTTAAAAAAATATAATTCCATTCACTGTTTTTTTTTCGTGAACCTTACAGGTGACATGCCTACATACGTTTTCTGGGATGCATAACTCTGCCACCCCGCCTCCTTTGCGCGTGCCCAGTAGAGTATGAGGCGAGTACGAAACTTTTTTATTCACTATTTTAATTTTAGCTGATCTGTTAACGCGTCTTCGGACTTTCGGAATCATATATATTTGGCATCCATTTTCACTGATAAGCTATTTCAAGATCCGGTTTCAACATAACATTGTCATCTTCGGGTGTCATTCTTGACAATATATTGAAACCATGTTACGAAATAAAACATTATTAGTGGTAATAGTGACCAAATTTACTTTACCCATTATTCGTTATTTCCACCAAGTGGGGGTCTTATTCGCGTATCATAGCAGCCTTCGGATTGGCTACTGTTGTGGTGTTTCGTTACGAACTCCTGGAATAAATTTACCGTATTTTACTAATTGTACGGTTGGTCTGCATTCCACAGCAATTCAATAAGTATTTATAAATTATTTGCAATTTCCATTTGCAGATGGTGAACTCCAGCAACGAAAATACCTTTCCTTACCATGAGGGACATCATCTGACTTCGATAAGAGAAAGTTACACATCGCTGGACGAGGAAATCCTCCCACGCATTCGACATCTCTCGATTCGTTGATCACCGTGGGAGAAATCCTCTAGTTCCTTGCCCTAATTCTGGGACCACGGGCGCCATCTAGTATACTGAAGTGGAGATGGTCTGAACAAACGACTGTCTCCTTTGTCGTCAGTGATACTTTCTCCCCCCGGAGAGGTCGAATTCGGGTGATTTTTTTAACCTTTATATATGTATTATTTCTGTCATTTGACTTGTTTTATACTTTCTGAGAAATTGACACTCGGTTAATTCAGTAACGATTGAAATTGCTTCCAATTCAGATTATCGGAGTTCGAATCTCGACACTGGCATATATTTCATTTTTGGCGATGCTCAATTCTTGGGTGTCAAATTTAATATTTTCTTATTTCAATAATTGACGCATATTTCACACTTAATTTCCCAATGGTTTTGAATACCTATCCAATTTATAGAAAAAATTTGTATATATAAAGGTTTTTCTAAAACAGTTTACAATCGCGGCCTTATCATAGGAAAGATAGGATTTTTATCTAGAAGATAGAATGAGAGCAGGGGCCCACCAGGATTTCCAATTCTGAGTTAAATATCACCAGCCAGCGTAAATCTAGTATCCAAAGCACACGAGATGAATCTTGTTGAATGATGGGATTTGTGAGGAAAGTAAATATATTTTAAGGAAGTGAATATAGCATTTTCAGATAAAATGGCTTGACTATAGGTACTTATATTCGCGGGCAGATATATTATGGAAACGTTAACTTGCAGAAACACTTTAGATTTTTAACGTTAATTCATTTCCGTAAACTGTTCGGTTGCCTTGAATTAAATTCAAATATCAATTCGTTGACATAGTTCGGATTTGAAAGCTTTATGCGGAACCCGAGGTGGTTTTCCACCTGTTTGAGTGTTATTAAGCATATTCCATCAGCAAGCAGCAGATGGTCTTTAATCTGAGGAACGCATACGCCACCTAGCTAGAAGGTTACTCGTTCGATTCCCGCATAGGAGAATCTTAAAATTTCTGGGGTTTATTCCTAAATGGTTCCAGCCCGCGTCCATTAGCACTCGAGTACTCGATACTTGGCACATGCACGTACGACCGTGCACGTTGCGTAATATAATTTAAAATTCTTCCAGTAAACCAATGAGATTTTCCATTGTGATGTCCTTGATTATGTAAAGTAATATAATTATAATCCGGGCAGAGGACAGTCATTTTCCGTAATATCGCCCAACCTTTTTCTAGATCTTTGTTGATCGCAATGGATCAATTTACTTGGAGTAAGTGGGGCGTTAAATCCATTCCAGTTAGAAAGTTTTTCGAAATTTTATTTATTCAATTCCCAATGCGCTCATGGCTAATATCTTAGATGAGGGAGGAATTGAGAAAAATTACCTGATATCCATTGTAAGCGTCAACGTCGCACAGGCACCGGTCTTTGTTTACTAAAGTAAATTATTTTTTGTTGACTGATAACGTTGGTCATTTCAGAACTGTTCAAATTTCTTCTTCAAAAAATTCTTACTTGTTTAGCTTTCTGCTTATCGCTTATGAGATGCAAGACGACAAAAAATCATGCATTTTTGTGATTTATCATGAGCCCTTAATACTTCCATCAATTTCCCTCAATGTTAATTATAGGCCAAGGATATCTCAGAACGTTCCCTAGTGCGAGTTTAAGAGGAATTTCTGACAAGTTTAAAAATGTATACGATAGTTTTCATATCAGTAAATCACAGTAATCAACCTGAAGGTCGGTTTTGTGAGTGAGGGCAGAGCTCACCCAGCACTAACCTCACACATCAGGGTAGGAAAGGGGGCCAGTTCCTTTGCTGTGATTACACAGTTTGGGTGAAGTTGAGAGACCCAGAATCGGTTGTTAACGGGAATCGAACCCAGGCCCCCCGGTCAGCAGACCAGCGCTGTAACCACTGGACTACCACGCCCTTTTTCGTGTTATACTACATATAAATTAATGGAAAAGGATTAATTTAGAGTACTACTTAAAGTATTTATTGATGTTGTGGTGTATGTCGTTTCATTGTACAAAATGTAATTTTATGATCAATGAGAGAGAACATAACAACTTTGTGTGAATAGAATTCATCATAATCATTAGTAAGCCTTTCTTTGCGTGATTTATTGTAGGCGCAAAACTTGTTACTATGGTTCTGAAGTAGTTTCGGTAATAATGTTTTAAACTCCAATTCTCGCAACTACAAGCAAATATTTATGAATATTATAACTGCCAATTATCTATTTGTAAATGAAATACTTTTTTAGGAGACTTTGTATTCCTGTAATAATTTATTCATTGCTCAAATTAGAAACTACATTTCTCCATTCTATCGTATCATTAGGTGAAAAAGTAATATTCATCGTAAGCAGTCTGTGATAATCACCAATTTTACAAGGAAATATAAACTCAATGTATATTTGCTACAACATGCAATATAGCGTTGTATTACTTTGGTGCCATTTGAGAAAAATATTACCTTATATTTTAAAATCCTTTTAGATTGGTCCAGGCCAGATTGACCTTTTTCACAAATCTGGGTCCAAATTGAATTTCCGTTGTTTGTCTGCACATAGGGTGGTATGATTTCTATTATTTAATGAGGTAACGCCTCTATTCATTAATGCCAACTATTCATAATTCGGCTTTCTCGTATTTAGGTACAAAATTACTTGCTGCTATTCTGGACATTTTGAGGCAGGATCCCGAAGATTAAAAAATGAGAGTTAAAGGGACGCTGCAAATGGAATGAAGAATGTTACCCTGGCGCGGCCATGAACCCTCCATTCTGAGTAAGTGCCCTATGTTTTCTGCTCCCCCGTTGGGGTTTGATTCCGGTGCATTTTTGGCTCTCTCTTTCCTTAAGTATATTTCTACGGCCTTCTGTCATAATCCCCAGTTATTTGCGAGCGTAGCATAGGTAACATGTTCATTAATAATTCCATAAGGCGTTCACCTCATTTTCAGAATAACTTAATATTTCTGTGTATTCGTAGTCATTGTTAGTCGATATTTTCGGAAAATTCTCAGGCCCTTCTTTTCATGCAACTTTTCCACGCAATTGGTACGCTGCTCTCACAGTGAAATGCAACTGTCGCCTCCATTAAACCTGAATGTGATGAAATATGTAACGCATAGTATTCTCTGTTCTTAATTTTCCAAATAATAGAATATACAGATACCCCACTCAATCATGGTGCTAGATCAAAATCGTGATCATCATACGGAATTCGCATAATATTGCAACCAATATAAAATAACGCCACCCCCACATTACCAATTGAATGAGAATAAAAAACATACGTGATTCTTCGGAAAAAATATATAATTTGATAATTTCTATAAAATATTTGTCACTCTTGGAAATCACCTTTAAAGCAATTATCTGTCATGATCACCTAATGATGTGAAAGGAAATTGCTTTATTGGCGTCGGAGATTTATCATATCCCTCTTTAATATTATTTTTACTTATTTACTTGATCTTCATCTGCAAGTACTAATAGGTACTTTTTTGAAAAGAATATTTGTCATTACTATTAGTACTAACGAATATTCTCTAATAATTATTCTAGGAACAAATTTGGATATACATCCAGAACAATTCTAATTAATGTCTTGTCCTGGTTGAATCACTATGGCTGGATGCGTATCACCTTGTTAAAAATTTTACATGTATCTAAAATCTTATTCTAACGTCGTAGTATTTTCGCATTCTAAATTATTTTCCTACTAGGTGCCCAAGTGTAATGATTGAAATTTGAAATGCTTGCTAAGTATTCTCTTACCACTCGTAGCGGAATAAACATACACAAAGTCCGTAAATGAAAATTTCGTTTCAAGATGCTACTTGTACTATTGAATTGATCTGTATGGTAAAAGATTTTCTATTGCTATAGAAGCAGCACTCTCTCGATTTATTAGGTATGCTGTAAACTAACTAATCCTCTAACTAATGAATGTTATCCTGCATTAATCTGCAATAGTGATGGAATTCACTGTCACAACTTTTTATAATGGTGTTGTTGAAAATTCTAGCTATTTCAATATATAATTTAATGGAGAATATCTATTATGATACATCATCATATTTTCGCAAGCATATTCTTTTGCAGAAGTGCGCGTAAATGCGTTCAGCACTCCGTGCGAAACATTTTTCCTGGCGGTAGCCAATTTTTCCTCCTCTCCTTTGCTCCTTTTCCTGTGGTGGCTAATTTCTCCTAAAAAAAATTATAACTGGGTGGAGCTAAAGATAAAACTATCCCCAGTAATAAGCTGTTTGTTCCAAATTTGATAGAACTTGAAGCTGGGATATTTATTGTCGGTGTCAGAATGCCGAATACGTGTTTTGTATTGAGACTGACTTTTTATAATTGGTTCATTTTAAGATTTAAAAAAGTCACGTCATAAAAACCTGTGTAAAATTAGTTAATTTCTCGTAATAAAATTCTCTACTCACGGAGTTACCGTGTCACCCCTAACTCAGAATCTAAAAGGGCGAGTAATATAATTTCTCATAGCATTGAGATTTTTGTTCAGCTCGTTAATCCTATCATCCGCGTCGTATTGAAAAACGATATGTTAAGTGATGAACTAATTCCCGGAAATTACTAACATGCTACTGCACCAAGCTCAAATCATGATAAAAGTACATGTTCCAAGATAGGATAATAACTAAATATAAATTTCGTAGTGATTTCTAGTCTTACATTAAACGGAGAGGTGTGAAAATATTTTCTCCTATTAGCCGTTTTCCTGCAAGAACGTTCATCGTGTTGGGATATTAATCACCCTTGGGTAGATTCATTCGTGTTCATTTTTTTTTATATTCTGATATTTGTTTACTTTATAATCAACAATTGATACTGAGGATGATAGTATATTACAGATAAATACTTGATGGCTGTATATTTATCGCTTCCTTGGACATAGCCTCGTACCTTTACTCATGTAGTTTTTTCAAATGTCAATTAGAATACTAATCGATACCAAAATGCAGAGCAGCTCTCAAGGGAAACTAAGCCATAAGGAAAATGACACAATCTGACTTGAACTCGCCAACCGCGTTCTAAAGTGGAAGTAAGTGTGTCTCGTAATTAAGTGTTTTTTCACATTTCAATCTTAAAACGCTAGATCACAACTTTAGTCAATTGTTATTTTCCTTATTTTCGCCGTCATCATTGTTCTACCCACTAAGGAGTTCCGAAGTTTTAACTCGTTTGTTCAAGATATTTCCTTCAATTCTTCGTAGTTTTTACCAGATTTCATGATGAAATTAGTCTCTTCTTCAATCTCCCACGACTGTTCATCATTTTCCTTCTAATATGGCCTTCGACTTCCCGTTACAACTTAATACTTCCGACACCCATTTTTATGCTTAATTTATAGAACCACGTCGAATTTGTACTATAGTATATCAGTATTGGTATATTTTTTATTTAATAAACCACTGAAAGAATTAATATAAAACAAGGAATTAGAAAATGGGTATAGATTATGTTGATTAATCCTTGCATATTCTTTTTTTCAATATATTTATTTCTATTTTATTCCAGACTTACACCGCAGTTGGTTCAGTGGTTGTCATCGTTGATCGTGTCTCAAGTGAAATGCAGTGTCGACGTCTTTCATCATGTAATTTTGGATTAAGACCTTGGTGTGAAGCGACCCACTTTTCAAATGTCTGTTTTGTAAATATTGAATCGGAAAGAGATATTAAAGCCTCATTGAATAAGAGCTTGATCAATGCTCTTTTCACACTAGAGCAGATTGAAGAGTACGGAATCCATTCCTAAAAATATTAGTAATTCTTAAAATTAAGGATATTAACTTTGCTTCTATGGCTAGTGGTAACGTTTTCCCCAAGCATGTCGAATGTCCCGTAAATCAGGAGATCAAGTTTCCCATTCTTGTTTTGAGTGTGAAATTTAATTGCTGGGAATAAATGTCTAGGTTTTTAGTGCTGTAATAAAGACTTCTTTATGAAAAATGTTAAGTTTGTTTCACAGTGAATTTAAAAGTACTCGTAGGTTTTTCAGAATTTATACCTATGGAATTCCTTTCGCCAACCAGTATGTTTTTTTACTTATGTACACTTAATATTGGAACTAATGAAAGTTTAATTGAAAATTGTAAATATGTAAAATAAATTCTCCTTGATCCCATTCTCATTTTTACATCTTACGGTGTGCAGGAAAGGAAAACGGTATTTAAGGAGTTGGAAGTTTATAACTTTCGAGTACGATCCAGGTGAAATGGATCTCTTTTCTTTATAAACTTAATCACAGTAATCAACCCGGATGTCTGGTTGGTAGGTGAGGATAGAGCTCGCCCAGTATTAAGCCCTAATACGGGCACGTGAAATTCACACAACAGGGTAGGGTGGCTAGTTCCTGTCCCTGTACCGCCTGTGATTTCCAAGGATGGACTGGTACCGCTGAATGGTACACAGCTTGGGTGAAGCTGATGGTACCCAGAATCGGCCGTCACCGGGAATCGAACCCGGGCCCTCCGGCAGGCAGGCAGGCCAGAGCTCTAACCACTTGACGACCACCCCCCATATAAGCTTAGTAATTGGTTGATAATGTATTATCAATGATGTTAATAATAAATTAATAACAGATTGGAAAAGTGACAACTTAGGGCACCATACCAGTGTTCAATAATATGGAGATAAACTTTTAGTCCTCTCGATTATTACAATTTCCGTTACACGCCAATCATCCACGCCAATGAAGTTTCTCTTAATAGGTATTGTTGGTCTATAATTTTAAATGCTCTACTTGTTTTCTTTCCTATGAATTTTTATATTCGAAGTGCAAATTGACATGTCTTAAGCAATAATTTCTTTACGTTGGATTAAAAAATCTTTGTCTGGTCTGTTTTATCATGGAGATATAAAGCTTTAACATTAATTTTAGCCGGATTACTAAATCCCGTTAATCGTCAGTAATCACTTTTGATAGACCGCCACACCACCAGGGGGTGATCAACTGTTCCCGCTTTGTATTCTGTATTTCCACTTGCAGCAGTGATTTCTGCTAGTCTCCCGACCTGATAACTCTAGAAATTGCAGGTAAGTGGTTCCAGTAAAGCCTCTGAAGAGAGTTACGCAGTTCAGATTATGCATTGGAGGCTTTTATTCAGAACAAAAAGGGGAAGTATAAATTTCATGTGACTACGTGAATTATTTCATTTACGTCTAATTTACTTGTCTAAATGTATCAAATTTCCCTTCCTTCGATTACTTTGTTGGAAATAGGAATCATTTTTGGTCTAGATAGATCCGTTATGAGAGAACAAATCGAAAAAAAGTAATGATTGATGTTCAATTACTGTATTCATAAATCTGAGGAATGGCCATCAATTATGAGCATTCGACAAAACACGCTTGTACACAATTGGAACTCGAAATAACGCACGCAATGGAAAAGTGGGAATATTG
>LYUA01000503.1:787614-799558 GCA_002093875.1 Calopteryx splendens | reverse complement strand
CCCCCCTGCCACACGCCTTAGCGGCGGCTTGCGGGGTATCGTGTAGATGTAGATATATTTTTATTGTGCACTTGGGGAAAAAATAACGTAGTCACATAATTTATGCAATACTTTCACAAAATAATCTGCTGGATAATATTGTAATTCCAAGCGCATGAATACTTCCTTTTTAGGTACTTTTTTCTATTTCCTACAAGGTAGACCATTTACATAAGAGAGAAAGACACCGTCTAGTGAGGGAGTAATTTCCAATCCATGTTGCTAAGTACCAGGCTGGTGAAATACTAACTACAGGGTCTGTTCAATATAGAGTCGATCATCATTTTTTTTATTCTCTTAATTTATTGAGCAAAAATTAATTTTGATTTTTTTGATTGATGTGCAACTTATGTGCTGTACAAGTTTCAATAATTTGACTCCAGCGTTGCGTGAGTGGCAGGCAGCCGTTGCATTCTGAAATATGTTCAGTTCACCTACATCAAAGATTGGGGTATCACGTGATGAGTAATATGCTGTATTGAAATATTGCTTTTGGCTGAACAAATCATTCAAGCCAGGGCCTATGTAATGCTACAGGAGGTATATGGAGAGTCTGTTCTTTCCTGTGCCACAGTTATAAGATGGTTTAAATGTTTAAAGAGGGGAGGCAATCGATTTCAAAGGAAGGTGGATCCTAATATCCAACCACCACTCTCACGGAAATAAGAATTAACACCACTGCTGCCATTGTGAGAGAAGATAATCGATTAACATTAAGAGTACTATTAGATACATTGAAAATTTCGTTGGGCACCACACACACAATGCACAACACTATACATGAAATGTGTTTGTCGGCTGAGGGTTACCATACTGCTCATACAAGAACAACAAGATGTTCATGTGCAGGTTTGTTTGCAGTTCTAATAGATGTTACAGGAGTTTCTTTTGAAGGTTATCACTACAGATGAATGTCTACATCATTTTGATCCGGAGATAAACAGTAAAGTTGTGTGTGGCAATCTCCAGCATCAATAACACCAAAAAAAGCCAAAAAGGTGGCTTCGGCTGGGAAAGTTATGGTCACATCATTTTTTGATATACAGAGAATAGTGTATAAATATGCTGTACCAGCACACACAAATGTAAATGCAGCATACTACATGGAGGATTGTATAAGGATGTACAAAAATATTCCTAGGCCATATCAAATGCAAAAGGCCACATTTCAAAGCAACAGGCTGGATGCTGAACCACGATAATAGATGGCCACACATTGCAAATCTTGCTGCTGAATATCTCACGAAAATCAATGTGAAGTGTGCCTCTCATCCTCCCTGTAGTCTAGACCTAGCCCCATGTGTCTTTTTCTTCTTGTTCCCCAAGAAACACCTTTGCAGAAAAAAATTTGCTAAAAAAATTATAACTATTCTTTATTGAACAGCCCTCATATAATGAAATGTACACCAAGTATTTCTTCTGCAGGGTTCACTTTGAATTATAAGTTGGAATAGTCACAAAAACTGAGTTTCACTTATATGATAGCATCTTTTGTTTGTATATGTCCCTTTCGTAGTACTTCCTGACATTAATAAACCTTGCTTGAAAGTTATTCGGAATATTCAGGCAGTAATAATGTAAATAATCTGAAACATGAATCTTTCAAAAATTTTGAACTGCTCAAAAACATCATGGGTTTACCCTTTTTTAAATGACACCTACTTAGAAAGAAACTCTCACACTTCACTTACTACATTTCTATTTCAAAGTCAATGTGATGATAATGCACTAACTTTGGAGTTTTTGAATTGGAGGGTGCCATGCACACTAAGATGTTTAAAAAGCCACTACAATTCTCTGCAGTTTATACAATTACAAGTTTTCCAATGATATACAAGTTTCATGGGTGGCACACTTTAATTTTTAGAGGCACATAAGACAACCCTTTTTAAAAGTCATCAGTTTTCAAAATTTGCAAAGGAAGTAGAACCCTTTTATCAGAGACTAGAGAGTGTTTATAGAATTAGCCAAGTCATTTATTGATCAAAATAAGCCAAAAAAGTGGCCTTTTTCTCCAAGCCTTGGGGTGAACCTTACCCCTAGGAGTCAGTCTTCACTACACAGATCCAGCCTTCCATTCCACTCATAACGTCATCAACTACCAGTGATATTAGCTTTAATGATGGATATAAATGAATTGCTGAGACATTCTTTTAGGGAGTCAATGTGTGCCTTCCAAAATCTGTTTCTGGTTTCAGACAAAATCTGTAGTATTATCAAGAGAATAAAATACAAAAACTTTGAAATGTGCATATGATGTTCATTGTTATGGAAATATATTTCCTGATACCTGAATATGCACAAGAATTGTTTCCACCATGGGGTTTTTGAATTAATTATTTCAATTACTCAACTACTTTGTGTTTTTTGTCACCCATACATTTTTACATAAATTGTCAGATACCTTAAATATCTGATTTTACCAAAACATGGTGAATACGTGGAAGCTATTTCTAAATGCACATGTTAAATTGCATGATACACAATGCATGAATTTTATCCATATTACGAAGTATCATACTTCACCTGAGTACCCATTCAGAGATAAACAACCCCACCTCACAGCTTCATGCTGGTACAAAAAGTGGCTCAATAAAGTGATGTAGAGGAATTGCACAATTTGACAGAAAAAATGGTGAAGCGACAAACAAAAGACCACTGACAAGTAGGAGACTATCAGCACATGCAGATCAACCAAGAAATGGCAACATATAAGAGTGATTAAATGTCATTAGGGTGGAAAATGGTTAATGGAAATATGTTGAGTCAAAACAAATCATTCATGTCAAATTAATATTTTTTCTCAAAACCAGCTCAAAAAATGAAACAGCAGGGCACACAGGGAAATTGGTAACATAAGAAAATATGTGCTGCATAGACTTTCACCTTAACCTTTCATCAATCAATCATTTAATTTCAA
This sequence comes from Calopteryx splendens, assembly GCA_002093875.1. NCBI lineage: Eukaryota > Metazoa > Arthropoda > Insecta > Odonata > Calopterygidae > Calopteryx > Calopteryx splendens. The sequence goes on along the minus strand of LYUA01000503.1, from coordinate 796,599 downwards.
AATGAGTTAATCAAAAACTGGGCTTATAATTTATTTTACTCCCTGAAATAATATATTGTTGTCATATAGACATGATTTAAAAAAATCCCAATCTAAAATGTTGATCTTTAACCAAATATTCCAGGATGTATGATTTAGATATTTAGTCAGTGTATACTTAAGATAAATTCATTTACCTGGTATTTAAATTTCCATATCTCACATTGACCTGCTCCGTCATTCTCTTCACCATGGTGGTATCGTCTTGCTGATACACAGCAATCAACTTTTGAGTCAAATGCTGAAAAACCTCTATGTGCTGTTTGTACTGATGTAGTTCAGCATGGAATGACTGAAAATAAAATGTTTTTTTAATGAATTTGAGAATTTTACATTCATTTGAAGAATGCTCAACATGCATACACTGAATTTAGTTGAAAATGAATTATGACCAGTGAAACCAATCAATATATCAATCCTCTATTTAGAAATCACTCGATCACATTACAGAAACTATTACTTTGAGAAACAAAAAAAAGGAGTAGAGAAAGAGAGAAGAAATATACAGCAGTTTCATTTTTCTTTTAGTTTTTATCTCCCCTACACCATTAAATAAACAGTGTGCAATCATAGGTAACACAATTCTACTTTGTTTGCATTGAAAAAAACAAATACTAGGTGCAGCATAGTCACATAATATTCTAAAATGAATGAATGGTGTAGCTACCTGAAATCCTCTCTACATAGCAACCAAGTAGGGATCAGGTTACCACTGAAATAATCTCGCAACTACTGGGATTCGAACCTGGGGACTTTAAGTGGGAAGCCACTACACTAGCCTACAGGAGAATAATGAACATGAAATGGATAAATGAAATAACTAATGAAGAATCTCTGCGATGAGTTGGGGAAGAAAGAAGAGGAATGGGATGTATACCCTTTTCCTTACCCTTAAAAAGAACTTTCAAAAAATAGCACTCTCCCTTCTTCAAAAATTTTAGCACTATAAAAATCTCATACTATTACTGAAATTTCAAATAAAAAGTTAAATGGGAGTTCTCTAAGCAAAAAGAGGGGCCTAGGGGAGTACTCTGCCACTTCTAAGATCTTGATGCACCACATACCTTTTGCTCCCTGAGTTGGGCTTCGAGTACATCTGCGGTATGGCCCACGGCACCCATCCTCTCCAGCCTCGCTTCCATCCTGCTCAGCCACGCCTCCACCTCTGCCCTCTTCGCTTCGTAACGCTGACTATCAGCCAGCATGGCATCCAGCTGTGCCTTGCGGTGCATCACCTTTGAATTTGTTTCCTCCCAGTGCTCTCTAAGTTTGGTCACTAAAGGATACAAGGAAAAAGTAAATGAAAGATGCACACAGACCTGGGATACAACCTATAGAACTTTAGGCAGGCAAGTGAATAATTATTTGAAATGCCTCCATTAACCCCAAACAACAATGTTATGGGTTTTATTTCTTCTCAAAATAAGAGGAATTGCATTGTATGAATTACGTTTTCAAGAGAACTGTATTATTAGTTTGACTGAGAATCAGCCATGTTTATCCCAACATCGAATCAACAACCATTTCAAAGATTACTTTTATTTATTTTACTCAATGGCACAAACTAGCAGCATGGATGCAAAAATGGTTGCTTGATGGATTAACTATAGTTCTTTCTTTAGTGCAAGAGTTATAAAAAAAATCTGAAAACATTGTATCGTTAAGGAAGAAAAGAGAATATGCCCATCCTCATTCCATCCCACCCTGTTAGCATGGTTCCTTGAATACTGCCTAAACATGCTGTCATCTGCACACCAAACCATTTCAAAGGTGACATAGTGAATACTATATTAAGTATTCTAGAATGTGAAATGGTGAGCTCCAAGCATAATAATTAGGTATAAAATATGTGATACACATGATTTTTGCAAGGTAACTATTCATTCTATGTGTGTGGAAGTCATTGTTGAGTTAAGAAAGCAAACAAGAAATCACCACACAAACCAAATATCCAAGAGGAGCAATCTCTATTTCCAGTCAGTGTTGAGTAACTGAATAACAAAGAAGTAAAGAAAAGATTAAATCACATTTACATAAACTTGCACATACTTCAAACCATAGTGAGTTTTCAACTAATTGCCTATTGTGGATGTTTTTATCACTACCAAAGTGTATGAGATTGATTAATAATTGCACATTTCTTTAATGCCAAATTCTAGAACCTTTAATCTATTAGATCAAGGTATATCCCAGAGGAAGAGAAGGACTGATTGAAACAGAAACATGTGACGCAATGGAAAGAGACCTTTGACTGATACATATCATCACATTCATAATCATAAAGGATGCAAAGATATTTCAAAACAACTAAAAAAAACCTTTCAGAATTGCATATGCCTCCTTTAAAAACCTATAAATAAACAAGGATTATTCCATTAAAAATGCCATATTGAGTTCCATCATAGCTTCGTGAAACAGAGGCCAGTGGAGAAGTTATATCCTTCAAAATATCAGTGAAGAGCAATAGCCAATAAGTGGCCATACGGAACTACTTTAAAATACGAAACGAAAATTGGAAATAAGTTCCCCCACAGTTGAAAACTACCACCCAAAATTATATTTTGTCCAAGATAAACTTAGGATTCTAAAGTCCAATTGAGATAAGCAGTTTGAAGTATCAGTAAGTGATAAGAGTACATTTCAGTGACTGCCTTTTATTAGATTAAATTTCTAAAATCAAACAAACTTTCAATGCTGCAGTGTCATGAAATTTTCCTCATCATGATTATTTCGCTGATCTAATCATAGAGGGTCACAATATATGCAAGAAATCTAAGGGACTAATATGAAATTTTACCTATGAATTATATTAAAAATGAACTATGAACAACATAATAAAAAAGAGCATCCATAAATGACTAAAAAAATCTCAAATCTCTCCTGTCAAATTAGACAATGCAACTGACAAAAACTAATAAATTTCTTATAAGCTTATTATTCAATTATTTTGTGATTATTTACATTATTTTTTTACATAAATGTAAATAAAAATCAAACATTATGTTGGCAACAGTGAAAAACATAGTGATTAATTCTCACAGGTGAGATGAGCATCTCAATTGTTATTAAAAAAAGTCTGAAAGTATTTTGCAGTAATGATATTAAGGGGTCACAAGGTTTCTTGGATCAGTAAAAGCAAGATATCTTGACAAAAATAAGTGCACCCTAATTACAAATGCTCAGGTATTCAGTTTATGCAATGCATAACTAACTAATACAATCCTCATTTGCAATTTCACATTAATTTATTCGAATATTCCCAAAAAGCACATCCAATTTCATGAGCTCAATTCACAATTGCATACTAGACAGGAATTACTGGAATTGAAATATATCCTAAATGCTTTGAAATTATTCCAGAATGAGAGGACCAATATAAGTTCAGAGATTTACATTTAAATTGTCATATTTAAGAGCATCGTTTACTAGCAGTGAGATATGAATAATCCAACAGATATATTTTAAGCCCTACCTAATAAAAATAAAAATAAAACATTAATTGCAATGGGCACAATTATGGTTTGGGATGCAAACTTAGGCACATTTCAAAAACTCAGTCATAACTGTAGCTCCTTAAACATGAGAAATGTCTAAATTGCACTAAATTAATGCCCCAACAACTAATTTAAATACCATATTACATGTGCATTCTTTTAAATCCTAACTCCAATTGTACAACACTTTGTTGACACCCAATTGTCAAGTTTGAAACAACTATTCAAGGGAATGAAGAGAATGTACCCAAAAGACACCATTGTAACAGACAGAAATAGAGAATTAAAGAATAAAAATTGTCAGGAATGAATGGCGTGCAAGTGTATTGCTTCAATGTGGGAAGTTTCTACATGGCATTGCTGATTTGCTGTATTCCATTGTCCAGATAGTGTCTTTTCCTACACTAAAAGGAATGTACTACTCAAGTTCACCAATCAAAGCCTACGTCTGAATATCATAGATCATTTTCATCTCTTCCTTTGCCATCAACAGGTGAATTACCCCGTTGCAAAAGTCAAGGACAATGTTGCAAGACGGATAATGTATGACTACTCTCTCCCTGATGCTGCACTTCATGCATCTGAGTGCTAACAAGTTCTGTGACAGTTCAATCACCTGATTGGTGGAAACTTGGCATCTTCCTTGCCATTTAATCAAGGGACTAACATTGTAATGGTTTCACGATGCAGAAATTTAAACTTTGAATCCTTCATTAAAATAAGTAATTTAGGGACATAAACAACCAAAATTATTTTATCTTCAAATGAGATTAAATGATTTACGCTGACAGTAGACGTGATGATGTGGATGTTTTTGACACCCAAAATTTTCCAAATTCTTCAGAATAAAGCAAAAAAATCAAAGCAGACATTTGAAAATCATCCAGAGAGCTTGAATGACAGGAGAAATATAATTCCACCTCTTAACATCTCCTCAATCAGTTCATTTTCAAAACTTACAAAGCCATAAAATAAAACGAGCTTATGAGCGAATCCATAGAACAAAATGCATTTAAATTCAATTGAAAATATATATCCCTCCAAGTTACACTTCAATGAAATATTTGCTTTAATATACATCATATATCCCCTAATTTTTAATTTTACCATTCAGGGTGGTAATATAATTAATTCACAAGTAGGTATCCACTAAGAGATATTCCAGTGAAACAGCTATATAGCTGAGAAACTATTCAGTCTGGATGGGAGCATTGTATAAAAAAAATCATGGGAAGACAAGAGTCTGTAAGGTTAGGGTAGCAAGTATTCTTCTTCCCAATAAAGCTTTATGTGGTACATAGTGTCCATTGATTTTGTTCCTAGTTGTAGCTAAGGTAAATCATACGATCTATACTTACTCAAAACACACTAAGTTGAATATTCTGGATGGAATCCAGTGCTTTCAACTATACCCTGTGGGAGCTTTGAATATTCATATTATTACATTGGTACTTTTCTACAGAATTGAGTACACTAACTATATTTCCAGGGATTCATTAATAAATAACAGAAATTTGCAGAAAAGCACTAATAATAATAATATAATGGGTGTGCAAATACACACCCCACTGCTTCCAACACTACCAAGCCTGGGCCAGAACGAGTTTTAAGGTATCTCTTATATAAATTATTCAGAGGAAAGTATTAGAAAATTATATTATTAATTATATTATTATTCTGTATTCATTAGATAATACACTACTCAGGAGGTTTCTTTTAGCTAGTACAAAAACTTCCCTTTTCAAAAAGTAGCACCCATGAAAAATTTCCCTGAAAGTATCGTCAACCCATTGCTTGAATGCTTGATACTATTTATGTGAAGCCAGGGTAACATAATAAAATGCAGGGAAAAAATCACTAGTTTTGGACCTTGCTAGGATCCAGCTGCTTAGATTTCAGCTACGATATTGGACGGCAATTAATTTTTTTGGCGACAAATATAATCAATTGGAGATACTGATTAGGCCCAATGTGGCCAAACTCATTAAAATATGACGTGATCATGTTAAAATGCAAAGATATCAAAAGGTAAAACGAGCTATTCGTTGACCAGGAAGACAAAAATTCCTATGTAGCGTTTCTTCAGGGCATGCAAGTTGAAAACTAATAATTTACTAAACTTTTGATAAAAGTATTACAAGATTTGGGAAAATAATAAAAGTCAGAGTTTTTATTTCTCCAGGGATTTTACGGATGCCAGACAAAATTTAAGCCGCCAAATACTTTTGAAAGTGAAATCCATTAGAAAAGATAGGACTGACAGTTGAATATTTAAGAAAGACTTAACGAAAACCAAACACTTGGTTTTTCCACATAAAATATTTATTTCACGACGTCTTCATCATCGGGTGATGAAGACGACGTTGAACGTCGAAACCTGGGTCGCGATATAAATATTTTATGAAGAAAAAAAACAAAGTATTCGATTTTCATTAAGTATGAATCGTTTCCACAGAGTAACTCCAGAAACCAGCTACTTTAGGAAAGATAGATTACGAAGTTGATTCCTGGTCAATTTCACCAATGAAAAAGACCACTTTCCTCGGCACGAAAACAGAATAGGATTAGCACGGAGCAGCTGGTGATCTGACGCACCTGGTTATTTCGAAACGTAAGCATAGCATCCAACACTGCCACGATTATAAACCATTTTACCAAGAGAGAGATTAGACCAAGGGATTTGTCCACGAACGCCCTACTCTATCGGAAAACCCGGCCGGCGTGGACTCATTTACGCGAGAAACTGTAAAAAGACGCCTAACAAACCGGCCAAGTCGAGTTGCTGTCGTCTGAGAATAAACGTAGTAGCACAAGTGCATTGCATATATTATGGTACTCTTACCGTGATATCCGAGTCCTCATGTCTAGTAAACATGCCTATGAAAAAATTACCAACGATATCTATTCCATTACACACGCGAGAACAAATAGTAATTAGGACCTGAGCGTTTCATATTTGCTCAAATCGCCCCTTCAAAGTTCACGCATGACACCTCATTGTCTCGCTTCAATTTGGAAGTTTCCAAGAGCAAAACTAAAAGCAAATCTCGTTTCTGCGAAATTCACGTGAAGAGGAAAAAAGTACGTACGGGCGATGAGTAGAAGTGAAGTGAACCGTATGCGCTCGCCTCGCGAAAAAGGTCGCATAATAAGTCACAATCTTTACTCCCTACATCCGGGTTTTTCAAACTTTTCCAACCTGTTGACCCTTACTCAAGCGCCCGATACACAAGGACCTCAGACTAAAGCTAATTGTGTTTGTTTTCCTGTATTTAGACACGGAGGTAATTTTCCAGAAAGCATTCGCGAGACTGGGTTTCCTTCCGCGTTTCCTGAAGAATTCAGTTCATCGCTAAGTGCAAGAGCGGCACAATATCTCTTGCTTAATATTGCAATATTCTGCATGAACATGTTTAACCATTTTGTCATAGTCTCTCCTCTGGCTCCAACACAACAATTGAAGCGCACACATCATTAGATACACTTACGCAATACTATAACTTCCAAGACAAATTAATCTTTACAGGGTAAAAAAAAATGTTTTATGGGCACGTCAGAAAGGTAGAGTGGCGACCACATGCGCGTTTTCTCCACGCTAAGAGTCCTCACGATAGCCAAATGCACTATCGTTGATTAAAGGTAAAGTAGTTACAGTGTTTTGACGCACAGAGTTATTGCGCGCCATCAAGGAGGGCAAAATGAAAACCAAGAAAGATAACCACGGAGGCTCTGTATCTCTAGGATCACTTTAGATGGCTTACACTCGCGACGAACTACGACTGCATCATTGCGTTCTCCTCCGTTCACGTTCTCATTCCATGCAAACTAATTCCACTCATTGGGCTGAGATGCCTAACGACCACTGAAAATGTATACCGACCGAATCGGATTAGCTCGCCACTTGAATAGCAACGAAAAGACGATCAAGACCGTCAACGCCGAAAGGCTTACTTGGGGATTCTCCAGGTAAGAGAAACGTTTTCCAACACACACTTCGGCATCACGAAATAATAATCAACCCGGAGATTGGTTTTGATATGCGAAGGTAGAGCTCCCCTCGCAGTAATACCAACGGCTTAATTCACGGCTGTGAAATCCACACCCCCCGGGTATGTGGGCAACTTCCTTTCCTTGTGACACCTGCGGTTTCCCACAAGTTTCGGCACCCAAGAAAAAACACACCACTTGTATTTTCGCTGGGGACACCCAGAGACGAGGACTTCTCCGATATGAACCCGGGGCAGTATCCACGGGGCTATCACGCTACTCTTTTCCACGGAAGAATGGGATTTTTTCTCGCCAACGCTAAACATCGGGACCGGTACTGCAAAACACACAAAATTATATCCGACGAAGGAAAGCCCCGTCCATTCTTGACCCCGGAGGGATTGTTTCGGGAACGGATCGGACGGAAGGGGCGAGAGAAATATCGCATCCCACATCTCCAGGGAGTGACCTTTGTGTACCTAGTCCAGGTATTTTGGGAACGAAAATCTCAAGCTCACGGGGAAAAAAATTAATGGAATCACCCAAACCCGTTGGAAGTTTCCTAATGGAATCCCCCCCTGACCTCCCCTCCCTCCCACCAGAGAACTCCTACCCAGTACCCACCCTCAGGCTACACCCACACAGGCACTCATAAACTCTCACTACCACCCCCGACTCGCTTCCTCGCCCACACAACTTCCCTCAGACCCGCCCAGGGTTCTGAGGAAATGTGATCGACGCGATCCTCGTAAATTTTTACGCGGCCCTTTTTATGTGCCCCTGCACGTGATTTACACGGGGCGCGTCTCGCTCATTTTTTTTCTAAAAATCATTGTGGCACATCGCATCATAATCCGGCTCGCGCGGATAAAAATGACTCCCCACCCCACCTCCCCGGGAGGTCCCCAAAGTCACGTCGGCCTTGAATCATCGTGATTAAATTCCTCGCCCATCGTTAGCCGAAAATTTTCGACAGCTAATTTTCGGTTCATCCCTTCCCCCAGCCAACCCCACCCCCTCTCACGTCCCGCCTGATCCGGGGGAGAAAATTGCCATCTCCCTTTCCGACCCGACCTTCCCTCTTACCTCTTCCTCACCCCTTCCCATCCTCCGGATTTTCCCTCTCGGAGAGCGCGCTCGATGCGTTCAGGCACGTTGCCAGGGGACATTGGGCACTCTCTCCCTCACGAGGGTGGTGCGACACGAGGTTTCCAGTTTTCCGAGGGCCAAGGGTCGCGCGTGGAGAGAGAGAGAGAGAGGGAAACGGGTGGGAGGGAAATCTCGTCCGGGACGGATTGGGGGCCTCGTCGACCACGCCCAATGCGGGGCCTGCCCCTCGGAAACATGGGGGAATAAATGCTCGACACGGAACGGTGAACAAGGGGGGGGGAGAAAGAAGTAGGAAGGATCACGCGTCCGCTTACGGCAATTTAAACGCGGAGTGGGGGGGGGCGGGGGAGGGAAG
>LYUA01000503.1:773347-785402 GCA_002093875.1 Calopteryx splendens | reverse complement strand
CCACTCCCCCCTCTCTCCCCTTCCCTCCTACCCACCCCTTCCCCCATTTTTTTTGAGGTTCCCTGGGCCATTAATTTTTACTGGGGATTGGTTGTCAGTCTAATTCCCAAAACCCCTTTTAGGAAGGCCGAATTCCGCCCCTCGTTAGCGCCGACATGAATATATAAAATGTTACTTTCCATCCGCATTATGGAACCGGGAGGGTGGACGGGTCTGCGCAGCGTGGCCCTGGGAACCGGGTTCAAAAGAGACTCGGCTCCGGGTTCCTAAAATTCGCTCCGCCCCTTTCCTCACCCCTTGTCGATGCATGCGCTGAATTAATAAGCGTGCGTTGAAAGGGCCAGGCAGATTCCGGGTTCCGACTCTCCCGCCTTCATGTTGGGTTAAAACATCCGGCCTCTGGATTCGAGACATCTGTCGTGAATACATACCCTCTAAGTAGTATTTTGAGTTCACACAAAGTACATGGGCGGACCCAGGCTTCGTATACTATGGGGGGAATTGATGAATGAAAATGAAAATTTGACGCTTCCTCATTAAATTCAAGTTGCGAGACGCGGATGACCCTCAAGGGGTTGGGACCAAGGTGTCAGCAACGAGGCAAATGAGAGCAGGAGGACTACAACCAAACGACTGGGAAGATAGGCATGCCGGGCGAGTAGGAAGCGAGAAGCGGCGCCAGCCGTAACCAAATTCGAAAAAAGAGAAGACTTAGGCGAAGGCGAAGAAAATACTAAAATCGATAGCGAAAGGGGTGTGCGACTAGCTAGCCTAGTATCGAGTGTGGCGGAATGAATATAAAAAGATAGGTGTCCTCCAATAGGGACATTTCCGTTGCCTTCAAGAAGTATTACAGTCCGTTTTCCACCATTCATTAGACCGATTTTTTTCCCCAGATTGTCGATAATGTTTGGTACTCGTATTTGCCGAAGAGTTAATTCAATTGAAGTAATATCCAATTAACATATCCCTTAATATTATGCTTTCAGCACGACAAACGAGTTATAATACGGAGATGCGATTTGAAGGATTTAAAAATAATTAAAAACGAAAAAATGAAGAGCTAAAAGAAATAATCCACGGGAAAATTCCTTGTTATTTTTCGTTTCAGTTAATCGGGACGAGATTAAACACACATTTTTGAGAGTTATGAAATTCCAAGGAGAGAAAGAGAGAGTATTACCCATTTTAGCCCCTTCCTTGAATTAATCAAGCCAAATGGATGGAGCCCTATTCAGATAACAACCCGTAGGTCGCGGGTTTGAGCCTTGTATTGAACGAGGCAATTGTGCGGCCCCTTACGTAGATTCCGACTACGATGCGACATGGCCCCAGCCGTCAGCACACGCCTAACACTTTACTCCTTCCACTGAAAAAAAAATAAACGCAAAATAAACGACTCCAAGAACAAGCGACGAAGCTGAAAATCTTTCTTCTTCAAGGGAACGTCCACACTGGGTTTCCCCGATCTCAAAAGTGAAGGAGAAGACGGCGCAGAAAAAAAAGACAATGTGCGGTAGGTCGGAAAGAAAGTTGAATCCGGAGATTCTTCGGGGCTTTTTGTGAGAGGGGGAACGAAATTATTTTTTTAGGATGACAACGGCGTCAGTTTCCCCCATCCTCTCATGGTGCTGAGTGGCGTAAATGTTCACCCCTCCCAACTTCCTTCACCACCCGAGACATCCAAAAGACCTGAGAGGGGAATGGAATTCAAGAGCCCCCTGGCCTCGTGGCCTTCTGCTAGGTAACCCGGAACGGTGCCGCACCATTCCCCTACTTTAAAATCCAATCTCCGCACAAGCATTCGGCCCACGTGACCTCAACGGCACTTGGATCAATGAATTAAAAAAAAAGATGAAAACGTCGCCAGCCCGATATCTACATTTCCTTGTCGGAAGATAAAAAAAATGTTCCATCACATGCACCCGGGACCGACATTCGAGTAGATGCTTTCATTTTATCTCGGGAGTTTCACAAAACAAATGCGATAAGAAATTTTTTAAAGAGTTTCTTTCGCGACACTTCCAGAACACGCCAGGAATTAGCTCCGACATCAACTCAAACAAGCAGCAATGAGTAATTAAGGATCGCGCCCGATATTTCCGCTCGTGGATGATCATCCTCTAGTGAAAAAACACCAAAAATGCAGTTTCGAAAGGTTAGGAACATGGAGTGTGAGCATTGTAGTGCAGTGAACATGGGAGTCATGAAAAGGTCGCCAGAAGCTAAGGACGGAGATTCAAATTCCATTAAACGCGGTTATAAACCTATCTGAAAACCTGCTTAAAGGATAATAAACGGACCTCGGCGTGAAGGAGGCGTTTCAAATATTTTCAACTCTGTTCTTTCCCACTTTACCCGATGATTAAATTGGAGCCCGATAAAATTCCACCACCAGGCGAGCGGGCAAAGGGATCCATCGAAAACTTTCCAATTTCGGGTTCTCAGTTCGCCTGACAAGGATTTGGCACGTTACAGGAACGCACCCTCGGCTGGAGGGGAGTTATTATTCGAATCCTCTTTTATCCGAAAAACGAAAGCGCCTCGGGAATCGAGAAGACGTCACACCCGACTTCGCATGCAATGCGTGCCACTCAACATCACTTCATAAACTGCAAAAGTTTTAAATGCAAAACTTTGTCGAGACTCTGATCGATAAATCTTGATCGGAGTGCAAAAGTTAGATCATAACCCTCCCGGCCCTACAGGTGATCGAATTCGGAACCCGCGGCCACTCAGGGGCGCTTTGCACTTCAATTTCTGGGCAACCACGGTCGATAGAATCTAACAAGTCCAGCACCTGTGCGGCACCAATCGAAACAAATCTAGCACCACTTTCAATGAACAGGCAAATGAAAAGAGAGACAGAGAGAGCACCGTTCACGAATTTCGACGCTGGCACATTGCGATTCGGTCCGCACAACTCGGTGGGGTCGCAAAAATCGCCCTTCCCCGATCCGAACGGAATGAGATCTGTGGGCGGTAAATGAATGCGAGGAACGTGAAAAAAGCATGGACTCCACGCGTCCTGGGAGTTGCTAGAACCTATCTGGAATAGAAATCTGTCTCTGCCGGAAAAAAACCCAAGGGAGTTTTTTTTTTTAGTTTTTTACGTCTCGGACCAAAATCTCAAGATTAACTTTCACTTTGGATCGCTCCTTCAAAGGTGTGTGCTGGGTTTATTTCTTCGACTTTCCAGCAAATATTTGGGAAACAGCCAGCTAAAGTTGTTTAGCATGAGGCCTACATAAATGTTGACACACCTAGACGAACGCGGCCACTATTTACGCGGGCATGATACACAAAGGAGGGCATAGGAGGTTTACCATTTTTCTAAACTCAGGATAAAGTGGTCGAATTATCTCACCCACTAAACTGTCGCACTGGCATAATATAAAAACACTCGCCAATTTTCAATGAATTAAGTATTCAAAACTTCACACCACTTTGCTTCATCTAATTACCTACTCAGGTTTTTTTTTAAATTTGGATCTCCTTATATTAGCATTGCATCGAATACGCATAAAATATTACCCATCAATGCAGATTAGTTGAAATTTAGCGGATTTGACTGCCGAAGGTATAAAAGAGAACTAACGTGATCATCATTCAAGTTAAATCACGTATTGCAATCAACGGAAAAAAAATAGTTTTTCGACTTATTTTACACTTTTAAAGGCAGGTAATATGTGAAATGAATTTACGTAACCGACTACCGAATGTAACAACAATCGGGTACGTGTCTAGGAAAATGGATACTATAACATACGCATGTGAAGCGACGGTGATATTCCATTTATAAACTGAAAAACATAATAACTACGCAGAGTATTGCTTCATTAATTTTGCCACCAAGTCCATAATTAGTACAAATAATTACCTTGGCGTAAGGCGATGAGAAATACGGACAAATATTACAGGTCTTCATCATACAGTCTTGGTACAAAGCATTTTAAACAAGACGGCTAAGAGGATCAGGAAAATTAAATTGAGTTAGTCAAAAGTTTGATTCAAATAATGATGGTTTTAGAATAATGTTAGAAAAAAATGTTTAAGTGGACATTCTCTGACTTAACTCGATCAAATGAAACTTTTATTTAATTGGTCATATTTCACCGTTTTGACGGCCACCATTCAGAGAGTTGACGTGGAGAGAGACTCCATAACCCGTATTTGCAAGAGCGTGGATGAGCCATAAATAACACTAAGGGAAAGACAAGTGACATTCAAGAATATTTAGAACGAGGAAATATCGAAAACAGCAGTGTATCGATCTGGGAAATCTATGAATAATATGAAATATGAATCTGAAAAAATCGACGTTTCAGCACTACATCACAGAATAAGGTAAAAAAAAACTTTCTTAAAACAATTGAAATTCTTCAAAAGAATGTACTTCATCACTATTCCGAAGAACTCAAGGGTTCTCAAACGAGTGAATGGTGAATTCTAAACCACATGTCGCTTTAACTTTTCACTTTCATTTATACCAGACAACACGACAGCACAAAAGAAGCCACAATCCGTTAGATCCCTTTCAAAATTCTGAAAATCAAATAAACCGGTACTTTAAAAAAAGTTCGCAAAACAAAAAATCGACGGGCGAAACCAACCACAGGATGGGATGGAGTGGAAGAGGACGGAAGGTGAGCGAGCAAACGGAACAGTAACGAGAAACACACAAAACACGCGGATTGTACCGAACAGTAGGATCGACCTACGGCGAGGTTTTAAAGGGATTTGAGCACAAAAGGAAAGTTTCCAGAGTTCACTTTTAGTTTCCACGTCACGACATGGTTAAATTGCTCGTCACAAACAAATACAGGTCATTTACTTATCCCACAATTATACAGGGCGAGCATATAGCTATTGAATTAAGTGCTAGCAGACAAATGGGGTCTTGAGCTCTTTTTGGCCTAGACATTGGAACCAACTGATCATTCAGATGGGCATACTAACCAACCTTCAGTCGGTAGGGTTGGACATGAAACATAAAGAGCATTGCGTCTCCGATGGAAGCATACCATGGTACCCCACCCCCAAGAACTGAAAACACAACTTTGACGAGGGTTCTACATGGACCTTCTCGGAGAACTTTTGATGAGAATTTTCAAAACTTTGGCCGCAACAGCGTGATGAGTGACAACCAGTAGCCAATTTTTGTTACGTTGGTTTGAACCTTCGCAGACACAAAGAAGACACGCATCAATTACTAAATATGGGCATCCAACGAAGGAAGACGTTTATTATGGCATTGGCAGTTGATTACGCTAGAGAGGTGACCAACAGCAGCGCATTGCTGAGCGTGTTGCAGGAACGTGAGTTTGAATTGGTTGATTCGATTCAATAACATTATACACGCAAGAGAATTTCGTGCCAGATTCTGATCGATTACTCGAATGAAAGTCCTTGAAAGTTTAGCATAGCCGTGATTATAACGCCAGTTACAGTAAATGTTACAGTACAGTACAGTACAGTACAGTTACAGTAAAAGATTCAAGATTTCTTGAACGAAGTTCAACCTAACGGTTGACTCTGTGACAGGAAACGTACATTGCTTATCAACCCCGTCGGCACGCCGATTCTAAAGTTTTGGGTTCCATTCACGTTTTGGGAATAGACGTTTTTTGGCCACCACGAAATTGATTCACCTTTAATGGCGCAATATGACCTATTTGCGGCTTAAAAATCAAATTCCACATTCGCACATTTCCTAAAAAAACACATAATACCATTCAAAGGTAATCGACAGATGGTTCCCAGGCGGAAAATGGTGGTATTCACGTGGCTATCGAAAAAAACGTTTTATTCGACTGTAACTCGAAAACAATCACGGATTGGGGAACATTTTATCGAATTTTTTTGCTCCAAACATCACATACACACATCTCCATACTGGTTGATACTATATTTTGGCACCAGCTACGCGATAGATAAATAAACACAGAAACTTCGAAACCTGGAGGTGTCAACTCCCATCTGTTCCCATTTGGGAGGAATGCGCCCTGGTTGCTACTAGGACTCCACTACGAAGAGGCAATGGTGGTGGGGAGAGGAGAGCGAAATCAGATCGAATTGAAATGTGGTCGGGAGGAGGGGGGGGGGAATATCACGCCGCGGCGAATGCCTGCTGTTTATAATGGCCCCGAAATTAAAAAATTAAAAAAAAAAAGCTCGGGAGCATCCCGAGTGCTGCTTGCGTGCCACGCTGAGCTCTCGAATCTAAATTTAGTCGGGTCATGTGTTTGCGGTGAGTTGCAGGAAAGAGTTTCTTTATCCGCAACCGTAGCAGCGTGGCAAAACTTTGAGAACCAACAACAGCCGCGAAATGAATAATAACAGAGCTGTCCGCCGAACGGCGACCCGGGGTCTTGAGCCCCCTTTCCATCAATAATCGAAAACACGTGAAATTGAAAAGAAGTCCAACGGGAAACGTGAAATTTTGATGGGGGAGCATGAGGAAGGAGGTTTTTTTTTATTCGTTGGAAAGAATGACCGATGACAAGTAATACCAATCCGAACACTAAAAGTTTGACCATAATAAAAACCAATGAACGTTCGGAATTTACTTATCTGCGGCTACGAGGAAGGGCATCGGAGAGAAAAAGATTGGAAGCGATAGCAACGAGCACTTTGGATAAAAGATGATTCTTCAACAAATAGAATAGTATTAAAGGACCAGTGGCTTAACCAGCAAATAATTTCGCCGTGGGAGCTAATGTTACCCTTTCGTGCCCAACTTGAGGCGAATAATTTATTTCTCCCATTCGTCAGTTTGGTTGGTACATTTATTACTGGCTTCATAAGTACTTCATTTTTTGGTATTTTTCTAGGGACAAATGAAAACTGAAATTTCCATGAAATGAACAATAGCACTCAACTTAGGTCTACTATTCTTGTAGGAGTCAAATTACAGGGAGGGGGGGGGGCTCTTAGGCTAATCAGCCATCCCTCCCCTGTGTACGCCACTGCACAGGGAGAATTAGCAGGAAGATCATTCATTTTGTCACGGTTAATGATCTTCCTTCAAATTTTCCCTGGATTACCATTCTATTTCCAGATGATACATCGTTTATTCAGAGTTGTAAGAATGACCCGGAGAACGCCACTTGTCTGTCTAACCGAATCCTAACATATGAACTTGGTTCTCCGCTAATCAACTTGTTTTAAACCTGGATAACTCAAGAAGCCAACTTTAGTCTCTATTATGATTTCTCCTCTGATACATCAATGTATTAATATACCCATAATGTAGTAATATACCCATACAAGGCCAAAAATATACCCATCCATATAGGCAAAAGAATTGAGCTGGAATTCTCATTGCTCTTCAGTGGGTAAAACGTTTGCTTACAATCCTTTATGTGCTACGGAAGCCAAAATACCTAATTCTTCAGGGAAACATTGCCGGTATGCTATGCATTCAATGATTTCCAAATAAACTACAGCCTCGGAATTTGGGGCACTCGCCTGGTGTCAGAAACTATTTTAATTGCAAAAGAAGAGAAACGAGCTGAATTATACGTGATCCGCCTCAAAATCACTGACGGGCATTTTTTACATTTGGGTGTCTTGCCAATATACGCTCAACTGGACTCCAAAGCTCTGTTATTCAAAGAGTAATCTCAGCATTTTTACCCTACCTACGTTCACGCGCATGATACACGGCATAGCCATGCACCCAATGTACCTTCCCCGTTTTATACTTAAGAAGTCATGCAAAAAAAGTCTAAAAGTGCGGCTATTCAACAGGCTACCTCTTAATGCGTCCAGTGTAGACCATACGAGGTTCAGAGCTGAATTACTCACATGGCTGGGTAGGTAAACTTGAGGGGTATCGTTCCATGCCGATTTTAATTGTACAAGTACCTTATTTTCGATTCACGATGACAATTGCATACGTGTATGCCTATTTTCTAGTAAAATTATTACTACTTAAGTGTAGTTCGAAATAATGGTGGAGATGAAACGAACAAACCGAGCGAAGACCCACAGAATAGGCCCTCCGAAGAGTCGGCGAAGAGGGAAGTCTGTTTTTCCAGAACTGAGCACTTTGTGATGCCAGAGAAGTTAATTCAGTCAACAATGGAAGAGAAGACCTACAGGGGATGACCAAAGATGAGCGACGAGGATCATCATCATCAAGGTTTGCTATCCCGCGGGGCAGGTTCTTTCATGGTTGACCTCCATGCCTGTCTGTCCTGGGCCAGTCTCTTAGTTTCGTCGTAACTTCTCCCAATCTTTAGTGCGTCCAGCATCGTACACCTCTTCCTTCCTCGTCCTCTCTTCCATGTAATCATTTCCTATTCATTCCATTACAGTCCTCAGCAAGCACGCATTCCTCGTACAATGCCCAAACCAGTTCATCTCCCTTTTCTCGACTCTCCCCACCAATTGTCTCTCTTCTCTAATTATTTGCAACACTTCCCGAGGATCAAGCTATGAAAATTCTGAATGACATTCTGAGGAAATTAACGGATTGGCCGAGGAAGGGATATTTTGGAATGCTGGCATAATTTGACCCTAGGATTATTAACCTACAATGATAATTAAGGGCACTCCGATCCTGACTCCCTTATACCATACGATAGTTCCATTGAGCTAAAATAAAAACTGAACTCTATATGCGCGGAAGCCTACGGGTCCCATCGAGAGTCATAGTAATTTTACGTATTTGATGTATTACGGCAGTGAAACTTGCGATACAGAGAGAAAAAATAAGTAACAGGGATCCCTATACTCGACGATACAGTAGTATAATTAGGTGCTCAAAATTATTTTCCCAACTTTTTGGTCACCAGACGCTCATAAAAAATGGTATTTTAGAGTGAGTTGTTTCGACAAATGATAGCAGAAAAATTACATTTTTTTGTACCTCACCTCTGAGATAATTTGACACATGGCACATACTTGTATCCGGTCAGAAAGTGAGGATGTTACGTTCCAATTGCTGACTTTTGCTTATAATAGAAATAACATACCCAAAGCAAATCCGATTGACACTTATACATAATCTTTCACTATGACGTGAGAATTTGTCGAGCACATAAAACCTTATTACTTATGCTAAATCACATAGGTGAATACGGTATATTTTCAACACTGATTTTCCAAAAGCCTGAAGAACTTACGCTAATATGACATGAACCATAACCATCAGAAACTATATTTATTAAAGTATCAACAAAAGATTAAAGTACAAAAATAGAATCACATTTACCCCAAATGTAATATGAAAGGTTATTAAGTCCTTATTAATAGTTTCAGGCGTAACTTGATGGAATCGATTCATTTTTAGAATACGAAACAGTAACTTTGTAATTCTAAAAATTATTAATTCGTACTTTAGATCACTGGTGGCCTGTGTGCTAAGTGAGTCCCCATTGAGCCTCCTCTGCCCACCGAGCTTCCCAAGAGTTAATAGCCAATGTCCTAAGTATGGGTTCACAGCATTGGGCTATCTGGCGCGTACGTTAATTGTCAGATGAACCCAGACGTAAATTTATTTGCGATTTACATTTTAATCCGACGAAAAACCCAGTCTTCTTACCTACCTCCGACGGGATTGTTGCAGCCAACTAAATCTTCCGAAACATTTGAAACGCCAACAGATTTTTCCTAACCTTTCCGAGATAAAAAATATATAAAGGCACAACGCAACACTAGAATTCGGTTGGTGGGGACTGTAATATTTTTTTTCGCCACGGTTTGAATTTCGCCATGTCATCCGTTTTCTTTTCTATTCACTCGCAACCCTCTTTGCCTTTCAACTGCGTTCCCGATACTCCTCTGTGGCCCATGCTACTCCCCCCCTCCCTTTCTCTCCTCCTCATCCACGCCTATCAATCTTCTTCCCCACATCCAGCCCTCCTCTGTTTTCCTTCACTCTTACCTTTGTCCAAGCTAAGGCGAATCCGTGAAAGAACCTCTTACCCGGAAAACCAGACCACCACCCTCAGAAACACTCAAAAGTGATATAGAGTTCTCGGAGCATCTCGGAGTTATTTTTCAACCGCTAAAAATACTAGCCTGTTGGATAGAATGCTTGCCCGGAGTTGTGATCGCCTATCACTATAGCCCTACCGTGTGCGTCCGACGGAGTGCCTTCCCCGCGCGCCAACGGGTGACATCGCAACAGAGGTTGGATGGCCGTATCATATTCACAACCTCTACACACGCAGAATCTTCCAAATCCGCGACCTTTAAGTCCCGTGGAAGGAGCATTGTCAACCAGGATAAACAGGTCGTATCGAATTCCCCCATTACGGAGAATGGAGCCAATCGCTAAATGATAGGGTGCGGATAAATGATATGTCACAAGCACGGTGCATACAATCATTCATTTGGAAAAAAAGAACATGCATCCAACTCATTTATTTGTCTCCATCCAAATGTTTTTTAGTGAAAAGATTTTGCGTAATCCAATGGAAAATGCTCTCGTTAATCTACGGGCACAGGGAAAAAAGACCCCGTCGCTTATTTATTATGTTCTCAGTCGGACCCCTTACAGTTACCAGGCGGTACATACTTTATTCGAATTTTTTTCAGACATTTTAGTTAGCAAGCATTAGAACTCGAAATACTCCTATCGTCTTCATTAATAGGCATACATTTATCATGCTCCAAATTTTATTGGATTACACTGTTTATTAATGATTAAGTTAATTTAACTACCAATCTTAATACCAGCTAGTAATAATTTCATGATACGAAAAGTACGATGATATTAAGAGAAAGTAAGTTAAACAATGGGTTACGTAAAGCATACATTTTAAACATTACAGGAATTGCTACAAATATTGTTTCCAACGATACTATGCAAATGCTAATACTAGCCCCATGCTGCCTAAATGAAAAATAAACATCTTTGTACAACAAAAATTGTATATTAGGCTCTGAAAAACAACTTGCAAAAAAAATATCCTAAGAATTAAGATTTTTTTGGAATTAATAATCGCAACGGTATTACGCGAATTCAGACGGTAGTAGGTGATTAAACAATACAGTATGTACATACAACACTAAAATACACTCTAAATATCGATGTTAATGTTCATGAAGCGTTAAATTATGATCAGTCAATCAATCATGATACGTAATCAAATATTTTTCACATTCAAAATATATATTCACCACGCAAATTCTCAACGGCAGTATTTTAGGATCACAATCTATTACTTTTATATCCTTCGCCATGAATTTCATTAACATACTTGGCAGTGAGGAGATTTTAAATAGGTATTAGCGAATCCGAAAAAAGCGAACAAACATTTGAATGAAGCAAGCAATCCATTAGTATTTTCCGACACAGTCACAAGAGACAACAAAATATAGTATCCCATAAACATAACTCACAGTTAGAAGTGGCATTTCTGTTAGAAGAATTACGAGAACCATTTTAAAAAGAGTGCGTGCAAATCTTCCACGAACAGAGGAGATATGGGGTTAGTGAGGGTCACCCAGGAAAACCTTCACCACGTTAAAAGAAAAAAGCACGAAAAAAAACTCGTGAAATTAATGATGCAATAGTGAACATTTTCCACTCTAAACAAAGCGGATAAAACCAGGAGACATTAAAAAAAATCCCAAGTGACATAGCATCTAGATGAGATCAGGCGCGTAGCCAGTGCATCGCTAAGCTCGGGAGACGAGGATGATATAGCCCTTTCTGACCACAGATATGGTACCCCGGAATTTGTCTGATTTTTCTGACCCAGGTCGAGTTCAACTTCAAAATAGAGCATTATTGTCGAAAGGAAAGAAAAACGCAATGCAGTGAATTATGTCATGCGATTACTCAATAAAATGATGGCAAAATTTAGCCAACATTGCGCGCGGAACCTCGGCCCTCCCGAAATGGGCAGCCAAAATGCACCCACGCGCCCCGCCCCCTGACTGATCCCTGGCTACGCCCCTGGGTGTGGTGCGGGTATTTTTTTCTGTTTTCTTAGTTGAATAATGAGATAGAGATAGAGTCGTGGGAAGAGGTGTGTGTGGGACCACAGAAAATATGGAGTGCACGGTCAGATGGTGAGCGTGGGGGGGGGGGGGGGGG
>LYUA01000503.1:661748-676918 GCA_002093875.1 Calopteryx splendens | reverse complement strand
CTCTCTCCCACCGTTAGGGGAGGGCACTTCGCGGGCCATGCCCAACCCCCTCCCCCCCCACTCCTTGCTGCGAGATGCGATTTCTCCCGGTTAGGAAGGGTGCGCGCCAAGATACGTCTCGCCAGCGAACTCCCCGGAGATGCCCTTAGCCCTGATCTCCATGGACCCCTGCGGTGGGAGAGGACAGAGTCGTTGGTAACCACGAAAAATGCGCGGATTGCGCGGCTAAGTATTTATCACCAAGAAGGTATCGCGTGCCATCGTGTTTCCGTATTCGATACCCGCAGTTATAAATTATACGCCGATTGCAGCCGGCCGAAAATAACTGTGATATTAAATACGTTTGAGAGAGAGAGAGTGCACTCTTTTTAGGTATCTGTGCAGAGAAGTGTAAATGGCAATATATCATTCATTAAGTTAATGTTGTGAATGCCAAACTGTGCGCCACTTATCAATTAAACCTTGCCATAACTTATATTATACCACGGAAACATCAGAATATACCTACAACGTATATCACGTATTTTCAGTTAAGAGAGCTACGGATAATCCGAGAAAAATTAAACACCTACCTAAGAGAGTGAGAGAAAGTACTCATACAATGAAGATTTATATAGCACATTATATTATTACTTTATTCAATAATGTCGGAGTCTTATCGCGCGCAAAATAACAAATTAAACTTGACCGTATTCGTGCATATCACATGAATATCACGATTTACAAACACTTTGCTGTACTATCCGCGACATGCCTTGGAATGTATTACCCTCGAATAAGGGGACACTTTCATGCTTAACACGACCACATTTTTCAGAACGCGACGTCAGCTTTCTATTCCCGGAGATCGCGAGCGAGAAATACGACCCGTGGAGGATTGAGTGCAAGCCGTATTCTTGAGACGGAGGGAGGTCGCTGAGATCGAGTACACGGTCGCGTGATCAAACCTTTCCGCAATTAACCCACTCCGATCAAAGCAGGGCCATCGCAAGGGCACTCGATCAACAACGTGGGCGGTGAACCGTTTAAAATGTTTTGCACACATCTCGTGACTCGGAACACGAATGGCGACGGTACAGAAAATACTTAATTATTTAGTGCCGAGGAGACCCGAGCGAGGGGATTTTAAGATGTTAAATTTAGTGTCCATGTTAATAAATTTTATAATTCGACAATTTATTTCCAAAAAGTTTAATAATGAGCCAAAATCATCTAGTTAATCAATGCAAGTAGAATGAGAGACAAATTAAGAATCAAAATACAAGCAAAGACGAATGATCAGTTTTATTGTTTGCATTAGGGTAAGAATCTATCAAACAAAATTTTAACACTTCCTGAACAGAAAACAAAAAACAGACAATCAATTACCAGAAACACAACAATGATATCTATTTATTTATCTAACAAAAACAAAAGCCAAAGATTATTTTAGTAATTCGAGACTGGGGCTGACTGATCAATTTCTCTCACTCGAAAACGTCAACCCATTAGGTCAAACAGCTCACGGACCGATACTTACGAGCAGATACACTCCTATTTACGTAAGTAATATTATTTCAAACTTTCACAATGCTGATCAGCTCAGAAAACTCAAAAACGATAGTCCTTTATTTATTTAACAAAAACGAATCGTGACGGCTCTTTTAGTGAAAGGCAAAAATGTTATACTTTTCTGAACATAAAAAACGATGAATAACCTACTGGTAACCCAACAACCCCCACCCTCTCAATTTATTTTTTTAACGAAAACGTAAAGATTATTTTATTAAATTCTTACAACCCCCTTCACTGAGTTTGCCGTAAGTCGATGCCGAGCTAAATTGCTTTCTGGCCCCTGAAAACGGAAGATTCACCCCATCTGATTAAAATTCTTATGGACCAAAAAGCAGAGTCATTCCCCTTTAATTAATATATAATTTCTAGCTTTCGCAATGATGCTTAGCTTAGCAACCCAAAAATGATAATCCTCTATTTATTTATTTAACGAAATAGAAATGTACCAATTCATTTAGTGAATGCTAAATTGACCCGTTCATATCGAGTTTTCCGTAATTCGTGGCATACCTGGATAAATCGCTCTCACGAGCCCAAAAACGATCGAGTCACTCAATTTAATCAAAATCCTTGGGTCCGTTCTCCAAATGAAATTTGGAACCCCGATTACACCCCCTAAATGAGTTTTCCCAACGAAGAGACCTCGCTTATGGCATTTCTCAAAAAAAAAACCCTGGAAGATGCGAGGTTTCATGAAAATCCTTAAAGCCGCTTTAAAGAAAAAGTTACAACTATTGCTCTTATTAGAAAATAGGATTGATGCTCAGGGTTACTACAAAAGAACTGAACACTTTCCGAGGCTTATTGCGTAGATCGTATGACCTTATTTACAATCAACACAGTTAAACTCTTTAAGTTACCTGCTGAAAAAGTTTCGTACTGTATATCCCAGCCTAATACCTGGAGTTCTCAAATCCAACTAAAAAAAGAAAACATTTGGTGTGGTTACAACGGCGCATAGAGTTTATGTCTGAAACGGATAACAATGAGTTTTACTTCCCAAGTCAATTTAGCCATCACGGATTAAGTTTCCTGTGGAGAAGAGCAAGAGAAAGGTTTTTCAAATAGGCTTTTCTTGGTGTACTCCTTCGCTGCTCGGATCTCATTCATTTACAATTAATTGTTTTGCCGTAACCCCTAACATTTAACCGAACTGTTAATTCATATAAACTTTCAACTTTTCGTATTAAACCTCCGACTTCAAAATAGTGCCGGGTACCAGACGATTTGGGGCGAGCTGTTTATAGTCCAGCATCTAAAAGTAACGTGTGACTGCAAATCACGATTTGACAATTTTACTATACGCCTGCGTTCATGCACACATAAAAATGTTTATTATAATAACAATTAATTAATGATAAAACTTGATAGGTGAATAACTGATTGTATATGGTAAATCCAAGTACCCCAATCTCCGGAGATCGACATCCAATAAATAAAACGTAATGGCAAACCTCCCATCAAGGGCATTGCCCATTGTACACGGAGAGGGAACAATTACACAAGGAGGGAACCCCTCAGAAATGTGACCTGAGAACAAAACCTAAAAGAGAAACAAAACTGAGAGGATTTAGTTCTGCAAGAACAGTTTATTATCAATCGGGTCGTCCGCGTTTTCTCTCGAACCACTAAGATAAACGAAAATCAATTATGATCTTCCAGCTAATAACTTCACCGAATGCTAACGCTAAATACTATAGGTAATTCACCTACATCGTTTGATGGATCCCCGAAAATGGTTATCATGATGCTGATAAAGGATGTACTATTCAAATGATTCGTGCATTTAGACATAGTCAATTTTAATATCGGGGTTCTGAAACGATCCCGATACGCACACGTAGCGCAAGAGCGTTCGCTCTCTCCCCATTAAAACAGGAGGCCGAAAAACAAGCCGACAGCCGACAAACAAGCATCCCACGAGGGCGCCTAGATCCCCAAGAGAAAAAGTGATATCTACCGGAGTAATTCGGACTGTCGAGGACCGGAGCAGCCCGGAGTAGCAGGTTCTATGGATCCCAGACACTACCCACTCAAACCGGTTCGAAATTCAACGCAACGCCAAATTACGCGATTCTGACCGTTTGCTATCGGCCCAACCTTGAAATTACAGCAAATAACGAGATTCCCGAACGGCACACACACACACACGGCAACTTAACGGGCATCCGATGTGCGTGTCGAAATAAATGGAGGCGCTCATTTCACGCGCACTGAGTCCGAAAGAACGTTTATGAGGTCACTAACTTCGAACGACACCTCGCCGCGCGCATTTGGGGTCCCGGAACAACAATCCCCACTCGTGTCTCATCGCGGCCGTTAAAACGACCGGGCACCGGGACGTTAAAAGGCCGAGCGAGCCCTGGCCAACGAGTCCGCCCGCACGTGCCACATTAAGCCCATGAGGGTTTCACCACCCTGCCGCCGCCGGGAGGATTGACAATCACTGGTCAAATTACTATGTACTTTGCTTCTATTGCAAAACTATGATTAAAGGGGGGGCTGTCAAATGTAGTTATCTCCGAAACGTGAATGAAAGAAGGGAGGGGTATTTCGAAATCCCTTGTCATACCCAGGCGGAAGAGAGGTCGGGAGTAGCAATGCCACGCAAACACCTAAAGAAAGCCTTTGGGCCTAGGAAGCCTAGGTCTTCCCCTTCCCTTTTTTTCCCTTGACTATGCAACTTTGGGAATTTTTTAATCTCGGATAATAATTTCGATTTTAATTATCCTAGGAAATTAAATATTACGCTCTCCCATATTCCTTTCGCATTATAAATGGTCCCATTTATTTATGCATTTAAAGTATAAACCTCACATCACGGATACGCATGAAAGCGCAACCGTGAATTTAAAAATAATTAAAGCACTGCAAAGTATTGAGAATCCTCTTTCGATGGTAACTGATACAAACGTTTTTTTACTTAACATACGAACCCTACGCAGGGGATACCAGGAAGATATACGATGGCGTCCGCCGTATTTTTGTAACAGATAAAGAGGTATTCGGGGCAAAAGTGCCATATTATTATATCACTGAAATTAATGAGAAAGAAGGCAACAAAAATTTAGTTATAAAGGTTTTTAGATACAATGCATTTGATCTTTGACTTTAATATTTTCTTGCACAACACTTACTGCGAGTGAATATACTTACAAGTAAGGTTGGGAATGAAATTAAGGGATGACTAATTCCGATGGCATAATGGAAGGTTACAAAAAATCTCCAACATGAAATTTAGTATGAAATAAGGCCAATGTATAACGATCGTCTAGGGACAACATCGTAAATGCTTTTGACACCTGCACCGGAGGGAAAATGTGAACTTGAATTTTTAAACGGGAAAGGACGTTGGTGAAAAAAGTTGTCACGACCAAAAGGGAGAAAAAACAAAACAGAGAAAAGTGATGTTATGAAAAAGACACGAAGCTTCTAATAAGACTGATGACACTGAAGAATCATTTCCATTTGAAAAGTTCAGTTCTCAGCGGGCCAAACTGATAGTCCCAAACGCCTTCGGTCCACTTATTATTAAATTGCTTCCATTTCACGTCAAATCTGCCTCCGGGGAATAAATAGAACTCACACTACGCCGCATTGCTTCCCCAGCCTTGCCATTCAATTAAGACTGCTGCAGGCGACGGCGATGACAAAACACCAGGACCAGGAAGGGAGGCGAGAAACTATTGAGTCGGAAGGCGCCGTCACATTTTTTTTTATACGGCAGGGCTCTTTAACGATGAAAACTGGGAACGCCTCGTGCTAATCGCAACCTCGACACCGAAAAAGGCCTTCGAGACATTACTCGACCAAATGAAATGCGAGAAAAAATAACGTCACAACAAAAACTTTCTTCCAGCCTGCGCCATGAATCTGATCCACTTCCGTTAAAGAGAGGCCCAACAGAATGCTGCAGCAATGAGCTGGAAAATATAAAGAAACATTGCGATCGCATTTGTTGAACGAACACGTACCTATGTCCCGTGGATCCCGGTCCTCGACCATGAAATCATTTGGCTCACCGAGTTGTCGTCAATCCTCGGACGTCATTACCTCACTGCAGTGTCTCCAAGTGAGGAAATATAGACGAAACGCCCTCCAAAGATACGAAAGCTGTGTTGCGAGACGTAAAAATCAGTCACGGGAGCAGAAAGGACGAAAACCTTCACAGCGACACAATGGAAACTCATCATTCGGTCCCCAGCCGAATTGTTTTTTTTCTGGGTACGTGCCAAAATGTCAAATGGAGCTGATGGTGGGGAAACTATTAAGACCTAAATTACTATGAGAGGCTGTGTGGAAGGCATCCCACTCCACACGTTACACAACATTGAGCCCAATAACAGCCGAATGGTATTGAAGAAATTCGTTCCAAGTGCAGAAAAATAAAATTTCCGTAGAAATTAATTTTAAAACTACTTATATCTTGATCTCAAGTAAAAAAAGGCGGATCTGGTTTATGCCGACGCTATTGATAATCAAACGAAAAAACTATTATGTTAACCTCTGTTAACTTTTTTTCTGGCTCAGATATATTTGTAGTTAAAAGGCCCGTAGCACTATAATACATAATTAGAACAACAAACGCATTTCAACTGGCATGATCCCTCATGCATGATTTAGCATGACTCACGAAAACGCGTTTAATCCCGTTCCTGGATTTATTATGCAGCATAAAACGTTGACAAAGCCCCCCCCATCCTTTCCAGATTCCCAAAACAAGGTAGCATCGCAAATTCCATCACGTACGCGAAGAAATTACTAGTCGAATCCGAACTTGTCGTTCGCTTACTCATAAAAAAACGCCTCATTTCGGGCTAGGCCAGAGGTTTTTCAACCACTATCACTCGCACGGCAATAAAAAGGAAGGATTCGCTGCAGAGTAGTGAAGGGAGAAGGTACCTACCAAGCAATATCTCACGACGGATCCCCCTGCTTCATCGGAAGAATACAATTTATAGTA
This sequence comes from Calopteryx splendens, assembly GCA_002093875.1. Taxonomy (NCBI): domain Eukaryota; kingdom Metazoa; phylum Arthropoda; class Insecta; order Odonata; family Calopterygidae; genus Calopteryx; species Calopteryx splendens. Next base: position 670,401 of record LYUA01000503.1, on the reverse strand, counting down.
AACCCCGTTCTGAGCTTTATTCTTGGCCATTCCGTTTTACTGAAGCCCTTCCGTGTTCAACCTATCCGAGCCGATCCTTCCTTCAACAACCCTGGTGGCTGTGGAAACTGACTTAAAGCGACCACGTAGGCCAGGGGCCCGGTTGCAAAAGCTACAGGCCAATATGGAAGTCCTCTAAAAATAATTGAAAACTTAACGTAAGACATTCACAATCAGATAGCCAGAAAAAAACCATTCAACGACAAGATGAATTTTTGGATTGGGTTCACTCTCTGTATCTGTCTGTGTATGAGTGAGGCAGAGAGATTTGTAAATTGACTTTAAGGTTACCCAGATATTTCCAGCATGATTCGTATGCCGAACTGTCACATCATACTTGTTACTTCACGAACTACCACATGAAAACCAACTCTCCGGGAAAATTCAATTGAGTACTCTCGACGAAAGGTAAAACTCCATTACGTGTTCCGTGACGGGAAGGAATACTTTTTGATCTTCACTCATATTTAAAGTTACGTTTTTTTTATTAACTTTTCCTCACGAAAATGGTATGCAGAGCGTAGATCGCACGATAATCTGGTACGTAAGAGTAGAAAAAACTACTCTCGTATTTATAGAAAGATAGAAAGGACCGCTGAAACCTAACTCAATCTGGCGCGTGCGCTTTATCATACGTGTTACGTTTCCAATATAAGCATCTCCCTGGTGCCTGACAGTCCCGAGTCCCTAGAATTTCCGGGAAATAGGGACGGGAGAACACTAGGCGACAGTTAGTTTTAAGAGATTTCGAGATGTCTTCCTGCGAACGACAGCGGATGGGAGCCAGGTCGCGACTTGAGATGGGAGAAGTCTTCCGGGGAGCGGTAACCCTGACAAGGGAGAGAATAAACAAATTTTTGTAGCAATTCGAATGACGACGCATGTACTGCTGAATTTGGTCTACGGCATTTCCAGGGCCGCGGTTGAAAAAAAAAACAATGATCGGAATACCTACTATTTATCGAGCAATGAGGAATCCAGAAACAATTGCGTGAATAACTGCACCCGAACATCCCCCACTCGGGCAAGTCGATTCAAAATCACAATTTTTATATAGGCTACCAACGCAACATCCTTGTCACAACTTTCCCTAATGCATTAGGACACTTAATAACATAGATGGGGCAGGAATCCTACCGTATGTACAGGGACTTACTACGTTACCTCGCTGACCACCTGTGGCCCAATGTTATTTGGGTCTATGCTGTCAGATTTGGGCATAATTCTCAAATTTTTGAATCTACGATATTGTTCAACTACAATAAATATGACAATAATGTTTAAAGTTAAAGTTCAAACTGTTCATTCCGAACACTATCTATGATCTACAACCGAGAGAAATAACAAACGAAAACTAATTTGACGAGAAGTTCGAAGCACCGTGTTCTCATTACAAAAGGTTCATCGACTCTTAAATGTTAATGAACAAATATGTAATGCATTGAACATATAAATATTGTAAATAAAACATTTCAAGAAACCTCGTTCAAAACAAAATACGATTGCATTACAAAACAATTTCAGGCACACACTGTTGCTTTACCACCTCAGGTTTGAAATAAGAAAACGATAACAAATATTTCTACCAATCTTTAGGTCAAAGTGGTTCCTTTTCAAGTGGACAAGAACTGAGAGCGAAGGGTGAGCACTGGTAGTCGCTTGCATGAGACAAGAGACCATATCGTCCGCCCATAGAGCTAGCTTTTTTTATCCAAACGCCACTATTAGACATAGATATATTCCCTACGTTTGTACACAAAAGTGACAAAATCACACCGGCACCTTCTGTAACGGATACATCACAACTTTCTATTTCATATCGTTATTTCATAATCAACAGAGCAATCAGATTATTCCGCCTACACCGTTCTGCTTTAATACTTATCATTTCCGACGATGTATTACAGCTCTTTAATCGAATAAACCAATATTATAACGCCGCCATTTGAACGTCGCCACATGAAAAAGCCAACAAAAATTATTTTTTGGAAGATTGGAATATGCTCGATGGAATTAGGACGATTTTTTATCCTTCTTGGTACTTCCATCCTCCACTCAAGAGATGCAATTATTTTCTCCGTCCGGCAAACTCCCTTGCTTATCAAACGACATCAACTACACCAACAATCCCCAATGAAACTCTCCCTCAATATTTATTCAGTTCCGGGTGGTCTTTCGGACAGATGGAGCTCAGGGGCGAGAGTGAGACTACAGCAGAGAGCAGAGGTGTTCTCAACCGGGGCGAATCGTCTCCCAAGGGTGACGTGAGTGAGCTTGTTAGAGGTGACATAATTTGGGAGATAACATATTACGCTCAAAAAAACCAATAAAGGTAACAAACAACCAGAAGGAGATATTTGGAGGGTCACTTGTCTCTTATCGACCCGAAATCAAAACGTTTTTCACAGGCGTAACCCAATTTTATGGATTCCGGAGTAATGATAATTAAAAATGCAATCTACTCCACCTCAAGGGAGTTTTACGCTCCAAGGTCCAGGAGTGATTCCCGGAGACCACGCCCATTTTCGGAAGGGAACGTGTCACTCCAAATGGTATTCCCTCACTTCACGCGAGCCATATTTTCCACTCTATTCCCGCTTCCAATTGGTCTATGCCTAAAATGCGATAGTGCGCTATTCACGGCATTGACTTATATTTCCCAGCCACTCGTCCTCTGACCAACGTCCCCGTAATCAAATACGAATATGCAAAGGGGAGAGAAATTATCAATACTTAACTATTAAAGGAAATTTAATTTACACAAAAAGTTATAAATTGTGTAAAAAATGCACGCATAACATGTTAAATTGCAACATAAAACCAGTAAAATGGCCAAGAGTGGCGCAAAGGTAAACTATTTAAAAATGGTTTCCCTTAAAAAAATTAATTACATGCTGGATAACACAGAGAATCATGCCTTCCGTAAAGTGTCTTCACCCACCGTTCCCTATTGATCCAACTGTTTAGCGCAAAAAAATGTTTTTATACATTGCCGGTAAAGGTTATTTGCGTCTAGCCTATTTTGACTACTAGAAATTCGTTACAAAGTTCGCTACGACAAAAAATAACTGACGGCTTCGTTGGAGCACACACTGTATTTATTTCTCAGCCGGGTTAGTCCTTATGGAGTCAAAAGGATATTGATTTTTATTATACTATACTCAGCATATCAATTCAAACTTTGACGATTTTGAATCACTAGGTATATTTTTTAAACACGCATTAGAGAATATTTCAATTACAGTCAATTACTATAGTAAATTAAATGTACTAAATGCTTTTTAAATTCATTAATAATTGGTCCCTCGTAACATCAAGATCATCGCAGACATTGAAATGAGTGTTATGACCTGATTTATAACATCAAACGTTCTTGAAACAATAAATCAAAAATTCATTAATATTCTATAAGTAGTCCCATCCTGCAAGTAAACGCAAACAAAACATTGCAGGGATTAATTTAATCAGTAAAATAAAGAAGATCGAGAGTTGAATAACCTCATCTAGTAAACCACGCCTCATGTTCGAAAGAGAATGAATTTGAAGGAAGAGAGTCAAAGAAGGGAGAGGGCGGGGAGGGGAGCAGCGGAGTTACCGAGCACCGCCTTCGCGCGCCCTTGCCACTCACCTGCAGGATCGTCTTGTCGGCGACCGCCGATACGCCCGTCGACCGCCGAGCCTCGCTGCCAGCCGGGGAGACGGACGGCTCAGGCCTCGGGGAGGCGGGCGGGGAGGGCGCGGCGGCGGCCGCCGACGACGCCGCCGCCGCCGGAGACGCCTCCTTCGGGGGGACGGGAGCCTCCTTCTTCGCGTCGGCGGCGGGCCGACCGTCGGGGGCGCGGCCGTCGCCGCCCCCGAAGCCCTCGACGACGCCCGGCTCCGCCTCGCTACTGCGCTCCTGCTCGACGACCGACGACGGGCCTCCTCCCCCGCCGCCACCGACTCCGCCTCCTCCGCCCGACGGGGCCCGCTGCTGCGGCGTCAACTCTGCAATGGAGAGAGAGGGATTGACGGGGGGATTCGTACCCGAGGGAGGGGGGGGAGTGGAGAATCCGCGGGGAGGTCACACGAAGATGTGAGGACCATGCGATGTTCGAGAATTGAACATCGATTGGTATTCGATATTGAACACCCATTTGCAGGGCGATGCAATTGAAGATCAATATCGAATATTCATTTGTATCGCCCGCGGCGGATATACCTATGATGAGACGTTAGATTTTGGGAATAGAGCCAATTGCATGAAACATGTTTTTTGTTTTGCAATTTTGTTAGTTTGCATTTTTGGCATTTTAATTTCGTGGAAAAATCCATGCTTCTTTTTGTGCGTTTAATAATATAATTTTTTTGATCTGAAGTTCAAAATTAATGAAAATTAAACCAATGAAACCATTTCAGAAGGATGTTTGTCGGAATTAACACAGTTCGACTTCAGACCCTTGGTTTAAGGTTTTCTCTCTGACAATTCAAGTGTCTAATGTTAACCCAGTTAGTGATACAATAACATAAACTATAGTTATTCAGTTTGAATTTACATGCTACGAACTGTAATAACGATACGAACTATTAATAAAAAATTTACTTTGTCGGCATAATTAACAGAATAGATTTTGGAAATCATACCTTCATGCATGTGATGCCTATTAACATTTCATTCCTGACAAGTGTCTATGAAACCCCTAAATATCAATGTACGCTGACGTGGAAGGTAAGAATCTCAAGGAGGAGTGTTTGCGGATCATTTACCCGAGTGGGGAATGGGATGAGTGGGAAATTTTAAGGACTCCAACCAAACCAAACAAAGATAAAAAAGATAGCCAAAGAACGTTTTTATAATAGAACGGTAACTATAATACCAGGAATTTCATCCGACGAAGGGTGCACCGCTTACGCAAGACCGAACGGTACGTACACAACCGAAAAATCTTCCATTGCACGAGGGATTTGTTCCAGGATGAAATGCCTGGGAAGTTAATGCGTTAGCCACCGAGATAATTCGATTCCAATGAATGTTCGACGAAGCATGAAAATTTAATATCTGATTTCCTCTAAAAGCACGTTATCCACGAAATGCAACACGCGGGAACCAATCCATAAAAACGAAATAATTAACTGAAAAATTTCACGCCCCAAGGTGGCATCATGACAATATGAATTTACTCCGATTGGCACCTCATCACTCAACACTTTTTTTAACTTGACACGGTCGCGCAAAGCGCCCGTATCACGATAGTGTTTTTAAACCGAGATAACCAATTTGGATCTTAGATACAGGCGATACAGTGGAACGACAGCGAGAATCACAAAGTTTATGCATTCCAATAGCCATTCAAAAAGATAGCCTAAGTGAGATTTCCAACGCATCATGGATTTTTTATCACATTTTTTGCAGGTGAATGTAGACAGACATTAGAAATCACCATACATCCATTAAAATTGGACGAGTTGAAGTGACGCGAAGCTGTGCCGTACAGGCATTCTTTCCAAAACAGAATAGATGACGGCAACACTATTTAATGGAGCTCACAAATCACGCAGAGGGGATAGCATAAATATCCCGGTTGAGCGCCACACAGAAACGCCAGTTAAGCGAAACGGCGGCTTCGCCCGGGCAGGTAATTTTCCTGTTCAATCCACGGCCTGACCCGGGGTCATGGATCCTAATCTCGACCATGTCATTGATGGTTCTGACGCTGCAATTTTACGACACAAACAGGCTGCGGCAGGAGATGAGGCCAAGTGACATGGGATTTCATTAAAAAAAACCATAAACTCTAAAAAAAATAACGAAGCACACATCCATTTCCCTCACCATGATTTAATAGAGACTGGACGTCGTTGTTCATGCCCAAATGAGCACCACAGCAAGAATGCTCTCGCCGTAAAAACGACACTCCTAAGATGATTTTACTGACATCGCCGATTTCGACTACAAAACCAAGACCCGGCTGGAGTTTAACGTAAGAACGGCCAGAATATCCCCTAAGGGAGCAGGAAAAGCCACTGGATCTGGTAACAAAAACTACTGAATTTGTAACACCGGCCACAGAAACGAACGCAATATCACGAGGTAGCTTCGGTCGCTAAGCACCTAACAGCGCCGAGCGAATCCCAAGGAGGAGGGTGGGGGGGCTTTTTTATCGCGCCCAAAGGTTCTTTGCATAGGCAAAAAAAATAAATGGCAAGTCTTCCTCCTTTTGGGGATATTCATACGGTAATCTAATTAATTCTGCAAGAAAAGGGTTTCCTTCGGCTGATTTTAGGGGGGATTTATTAATCGGGACTCTACTTTCCTTCCCCTGACGACTTTTTAATCAAAGAATATGTCCAGCGACGGCAGTGTTATGAAAAAAAATGCGCAGCGGATAATAATGCTCGAGATTGTGCAACACAACAACGCAAAGAAACAATTCCACACCCATTAAAGAGCATTTCGCGAGACGAAAGGGCACATCTTGCGCCGTCAGACAGAAAAATGAGGCGCGAGTAAAGAAAATAGACAAGCTGGGACCGGATCCAACGGCGGAAATCAACTGAGAAATTAAATCACACGGCTGATATCGTTCGTGCAAACATTTCCATAAACTCCCCGTGATAAATGTTCATGGAGGCAGGGGAGCACAGGCAAGCACCATCGTAAGAAATGTATTCAAACCGATAAACTTATCTCTTAAGGAATATAGCGAGTCGAGGACCTAAAATATATCTATTGAAGCACAAAAACATTTTTTGGCACCCGCGCATGCCTCAACTAGATGTGGCATCATTTTGCGCTATGATATAATAACCAATCTCGCAAGAGGGAAAAAGGCGCGTTCCCGATCATTTTCCGAGGATTTTGATGAAATCTTCAACTCCCATTGTACAGCGAATTACACACACCCGAACGCATGGGGAAACACGCTACGCCCCCACTATAAGCAGCTTTTCTGCAATACAATCCCCCCACCGCTAGTCTGCCAGCCCCAAATTAAATCACGATCCATCTTCCAGCTTTATTCTCGGCGCCTCAACGTTATACCAAACCAAAGATAATCTATAGTCCAAACGATCTTTGGTTCGCTAGATTAAAACACGGGAAGACCAATTAATTCACTGAAAACACATAAATGTGGTTAAAGGCCTAGGTATTAAGTTTAGCGTAGGCTTTACGCTCAATGCTCATACTAAAGCTATTGTTTCCTCCGAATGCCATACTTGATGATTTATTCTGAGAAGCACCCATTTGCATTTTGCTAACCTAAAATCCACGATCCTATTTTCAATGCACTAATCCGAAGCAAACTTGAGTATTGGCTCCATTTTCTGAAGCCTATGCACCAGTAGGTACAACATTTTCACAGAACAAGTCCAATAAATACTTTAGAGTACAGTATACAACAGGAAGTATGGGGAGTATCCATTATATAATAATCATGAGCCCACTGAGAATTTATTACACTACGCTTAATGGCACGAGAAAAGTTTTGTCTTGTCGTCTTGTGTTTTTGCAAGACTTAATTAATAAAGGTAAGGATAACGTTTTATCAAGTAAAATTGATTGAGTCGTTCCTTCGATTAGGTAGTGCCGCGAAACCTTTTTTAATATTTATTCCATTTTTGAGGTCAAATGATTGCCCCGATTCAACACTACTCAGGATTTTTAGGTGGCGCAATAACATTAGTGACATAACTGATATATTTGATCGCAAAGAATCATTTTTCCATGAAGTAAAAATGTATTCCCTTGCCAATCGGCAATGATCCCTTGCACGTTTTTATTAACTCTTTCGTTGTGTATCTTGAGAAGATATCTATTTATTTTATACATAGCTTGTTGCACAAATGAACAGCATTTTTATACCTATGGCAACTGTAGAAATGTATATTAAATACTTTTCCTTTTCATTAGGGAAAACTAAAAAAAAACTAAATAGCATATTTAATAGTAATGATAAATTAAAAAATATCCACTACTATGGGAGAAAGCAAGTTGTACTTCGTAGCTTTTCCCGAGTCTTATCTTGTTGAACCAAACTTTAGCCGTGTATCTCACTAATTAAGAAAAATTCGTAATCGACATGACGCAGTAAAAGTGGGTGATCATGGTATATTATTGACAACGCTTGAGCCAGATTTATTAAAAAGCTTGTCAATCAGCATCGGCCACTTAGACCGCACGGAATAAATCAGCCATATTTTTTTTCAAATCTACAGAGCATTACCAAATGATTTAAGCATGTTACTGGTCACTAGTGTATGTACATTCACGTATCATTTCAATTTCATTTCCACGTATATTTACGTTTAATTGGTTGAATTTCTACGATAAGGTAAATAATTGTTTTTTTATAACCACTACTCAGACGTGCCAACTGTAGAAAGTAACGTAAGCGTTTATTCCCTTATTTGTTTTTTGAGTCGCCTCATTTTAGTGAGCGGTCACCGAAACAAATTTTGAGTCGGGTGGGGACATTTATAGGATAGGGCTGAGAGGGCCATCACTCCCACTCCCTCCCTAGATGCCCCAACCCCCTGGCCACCCTCACCGCCGGTCCAGCCGTGGCTATGAGGGCGTATATTCACATCGCATTAACGTATGCGCACAACCACCATAGTCGGAAAATAAATGCCT
>LYUA01000503.1:626378-636690 GCA_002093875.1 Calopteryx splendens | reverse complement strand
AGAAGACTGGTGGGGATAAGTGTGGGGAGGGGAGTGAAGGGGGAAAATAATGGGGCGACGACGGGGAGGGAGGGGGGACACTGGCTGAAAGGGAGGGTGAGTGATGAGAGGGAAAAGTGGTGAGTGGGACTGGGGTGAGAATGATCCAGGCAAGTGAATTGCATGAATCCTGAAGTTGGGGAAAACTTTGTAAGACAAACACGGCTGGCGTCAGAGATGTGAGGCATTCAGAATGCTTACATAAAGATGGAAAAAGAACTTTCACATTTCAACCCTCTCCGAGGTTATTAGAGATGAAGGTAGTTGATGAAATTACTTTGAAATTTTTAAGTTCATCTATGAAGTTATAAAGAAAGTATGGACTTCACTGTATGAATATTGATGAAACATTTTCCATAATTTCCAAAATCCAGACTCTAATTTAACCAAGGTATTCAGTTCCATGTAGTTGGTTGTAATTTTTCTCAGAGTCAAAATGGGTATTATGTAGTGTTGGACCCAATGTGTATTCCAGTAATGAAAGCACTTACATACAATTAACCTCAAATATCTTAATTTCTATGCAGGAAGTAACAACATCTTCAAAAGGTTAAGAATATTATAAAATAAATAAATATTTATTTTAAGGCAAACATAAGAGTCTATAACTGCAAGTGCTCCCCAGCCAGTTATCATCTTACTTTGCTCATGTAATTCTAATGATAAAAATATTTTTGCATGGTGAAAATACATATTTACACATCCAAAACAGAATCAATAAGTTTATGAGGAAAGCATCATTATTTAATTAAAAAAAAAATTTTTCAATGTGACTAAATTAAAAACTATTCAGGATAACTCAAGAACCTCAATAAGATATGGAAGAATTCAATAGTACTCTTTGCGTACACTTCTGAATTAGACTAAATGGCAAGTATGTGAGGTAATTGGGTGGCAAATGAAATATTTCTCTATGGATTAAAAAAATAGAAGATTGTTGAAACTGTACAAACATGCACCACAAGAAATAATTAATCATTTCACAATGATCGCAATAAGGAAGTGAAAACTTACGAGTTTGCTGTTCAACTCTCTTCACAGGCATTTCAGCATGACTCTTTGACGGTTGTATTACAACTTCGGCTGGGGCTTCACGTCGATGCGAAGAAATGTTTTCCTTCCTTGGTCCTCTCTGCATGTCTATGCTGAAGCTCCTCAAATAACTCCAGTCCTCACGTAACTTTCTAATTTTTTTCTTGGATATTAAAATTTAAAATTACTCTCCTGGTTAAGTCAGGATCATGGAGATGCAAGAACAGCTATTACGATATTTATTTTTTCGAGGAACTCAAAACAAAATCTGTGCTATTGGAGGACTAAAAACTATTTAAAACCTATATGATTCATTCCATTTTGATTTTTAAAATAATTATTATGAACAATAGAATCAGAGAAAAGAAATTAAAAATTAAAGGCTGCATCCACTTCAAAAATGTGATATATTTCAACATGACCTTTGAATCTTCAGGTATTTGATACACAGATAATAGAAAAACACACTGGGGAAGAAATCACATTTGGAATCAATTTAAGCATTTGTTACTTCAAATGATACTTGATTGCTAAAAACACAGTACTATTTAACCAAGTATGATATGTTGGACACTCAAAAATTGTAAAAGTCAATCTGTGGATAATGCCTGTACAGGGTTAAATTACTTTTGTTCTTTCCATTGGAAAATTCATCTTCTATATACTTTAAATGAAACATCATACACATATATTAACAGTTTTCAAAAAAGCTTTTTCACTATGCAAAATCTGCCTCTCTGAAACAAATAAACACTGCAAAAGCGTTTTATAAATACCTGAAGTTCAGGAGAAACTGGTTGTCTTGACACCTGGCACTCTTTTTCTAGATTTGTGAAATTTTCAAGGACTTCCTTCACTTCAGTCTCATGGTCACAGAGGCTGGCCTGTGAGGATTAACATAAATACTAGGTAACATAGATACTGATTATTATAACAGCATATATTTAAGTTGAACATTATGGTTCTTAAAAAAATTCATACGTGAAAGAGAAATTTTAGCAACATAATTTTCCTTTATTACCACCAGAAAATTCAATGCTGCCATCAATATATTTTTTTTCATTTTAAATAAGTAAGGCTGAGGTAACAAAAAATCATCAGAAAATAAATTAAAAGGAACTCACTTTTATTTGTTCAATCACTTCAGGATTGCTTCCACTACATGCAGATTCTAAACGTGATCTTGCTTCTCCTGCCCAGCTAAGAGAATCATTTAGACGAGAAGTATATTTACCAAGGGATGAGAGCCTGCCTTCAACAAACTCACGGTGGGCAGAAAGACCTGAACTGACCTATTAAATATCGAAACACTACATCATTCACATGAATTGGTTTAGCAGTGAGTATAAATAACATAACATGACTTCTAAAAACTGAAGAGGGCATTTAATTAAAGAAGAAAACAAAAGAGAATAATAAAGATTTTTTTACATTATAATCTCTTGCTGAAAGATTGTTTCAAGACTATTTATATTTTATGATGCACCAAAAAAAATATTTCTGATATTTTGAAATATTTCTTCGAACTTCAACTAAATTTTAATATTATTATGCCCCATATAAGGCTCACTCAAAATGGAATTGAGTGAATAATTTAAAAATGCCCTAAAGTTAGGTATTTTCCATGTACAATTACTAAGACAATTATTCTCTTATCAGCAATTTTACAAAGAGGCCAACACCTTCATAAAAAATGGCATTAAACCTAAATGTTTCCATGGAATTAAATAATTACTCAACTCATTCACTGCTTTGTTGCACAACTTATGAGCAATTCATAAACACTCTGAAGAGGGAAATGGATTTCTTATGATTTTTCTCATGTTGCTAAGCAAATATCACTCTTAGTTTTTGTATATGCATGCATATTTTAATAAGAGTATTACATATTTTACTTAACTCATTTGATATTTTACATAACCAATTACTCAACACCCTCAAATGAAAAAACTGGCATTTCAAGACTTACTTAAATTATAAACATAATAATCTCCAAAAATCTATAAATGCTTGAAAGAGAATTTAATAATATCGAGAAAAATATATTATTTTTGGAATATAAAACATCTTTGGAAAGGAATATCACTTTGGACTTCTACAATTAGCCTGAGTAAAAATTCTTATAAAACAAATAATTAAATATAAAGTCTTCAATTTCTAAAATAATTACAACTTATTATTTTTAAATCAAACTATGTATCAGGAAAAATATAAGGTTAGCATAAAAAAATGTTAATGTTTAAGTTTTGGTATTTTTTTAAAGACAGTAAAAATTTCTAAATAGATGAGTGGGTACAACTTTTTTTAAGAATAGAATGAAACTCAAGAGAAAAGAATAGATTTCTTATGGAACTAAACATTGGCAAGGAAAAACTATGGAAGAGAACTATAGGAATGACTTTTTCCTTCAATCTTCCTAATCTGATTGCCATTTACATTTTTGCAACACCTGAAAAAATTTTCAAATGCTGAACAACATTATTTCATCACATGTAGTTGTGGCATATTTAATTAAATTCCTATTCTTAGGTGTCGTCCATCTTATTTAGTTTGTTTTGCATTAGTACAATAATATAAATCATGTATCTCATTATATAACACATGAATGATGTAAATGGTGAAGGAATCGGATCTAGTTCTCATGTAGTATGTTAGCAATATCAACTCCACCTCTTCACAATCTTAAAAATTCTGCCCAGGCTGAAAACAATCACATTATCTACAGACTGGGTTAAATCACCCACATGGAAGGTTATCAGCAATCAAAATGAGAACAAATATCAACAACACCCTACAGTGGAGCAAAATTCTTGAGTGATTTCAGTGCATGAAACCAATGTCAGTTCAGCCCCTATCCCCACCATTAAACATAGAGAATATAGCACTGAGATCTGAGCTCAGACAACAGAGATATCACGACAATATCTGTTGCCCACATTTTGGGCAAAACTACATAGGGAACAGATGAATGCAGTGTTGCCCATGATAAGGGTAATATCATCACTCATAGGGATAAGGCTGAAAAGATGGCTGTTGAATGATTTCTTACCAAGGCTATCAACATACAGTTATTCAGATAAAAGCCTTTAATTTTATAATAGTTGACAAAATGAATTTGAATTTTACTTCTCACAGATATCAGTTTATAAAGAGGTACATTAATTTTAATATTTTAAACTTAGGTACTTATTTTTTATGAATAATCAAAAAAGATAATTACTCTTTCCCATAGAAAAAACACAATTATGCTTACCCACTTCTATTCCTTACATGATGCTGTGATAAAATAACAATAAAAGTAGCTATGAACTTTATTATACATTAGCAAAGATTATGATTATCACAATGTTTAAACAGATCTAACGTGATTGTTTTACAAGCCCACATCCCACAAAATTAAGGCTACAGATGTTATTTTATTTCAACAAAAATTATGGAAACACTATTTTCAAATAAGGATTTCCTTCATCATTTAGTAGTCCAAGGACTAGCACCTATAGGATCATATGAAATGTGAAAATTTTGAAGCATTAGTTAGCACCACCATAATTATAGGTATTATTTTTTTGAGCCAACCAAATTAAGTTATAAAATTAAACAATACCCATTATATTTTCAGGATTGGGTAGAAGCAATGTTATCTTCAATCAATTTCAGCTTCAATTTTTATCCAAGAATATAATTCAACACATCATATATGAATGTAAACAACAAAGAACATTTTTAAATAATTTTGTGACATCATATTATTCATGCTACCTTTTCCATAGAAGCTGACAGGATTCTCAACTGGTCGGCATTTAAAGGACCAGATTTCATTTTTTCCATATCCTTTCTTCTAAGGAAAATCTCCTCCTCTTGAGCCTAAATGATAGAATAGGCAATAATCCTTAAAATCAAAGTTGCTTTTTAAGGAAATAAAATATAACTAAAATAATTAGTGATGCAAATCATAAACTAAGTTTATTTATAGCCACAACTAAATTACATCATCAGAAATTGATGAGTATTAAACCGAATGAGGTGGAATTGATCAATATTTGGCATTAAAAACATTCAGACTTAATCACATAATGCATCATAACTAGTTGGAAATAAAGAGTTATCAGTGAAATTCTCCATTTCTTATTGTAATACAGTCAAATTAATTTTCTATTGTTTGAATAAGAAAAGTGGGAAGTGGCCCTGGAGAGCATGGTGGGTAAAACATATACTCAATGGCATACAAAAATGTTGCAGGTTAAAAATCCATCTCCACTATTGTACTTAATGCATACTTTAATGGATCAACACTAGAGAAATTGTATGACAAGATTATCTAGAACTACTATTATATACTTCTGATTTGGTTGGGATTATGCAATGAGGAATCCTGAAAAAATATAGCTTATCATTTTTATTAATATATTATACCATACATGAAGAACTGGGATTATTTTATTATTAATGGTAATCTACCAGTTAAGGTAGTTTTCTGATGGCCATACTCCTACAGTGACCCTATCTTCATTTATGCTTACTTTCTGCCTCCCTTCATTCCATCCAACATGCCTAATATTTTCCTCCCTCTTCAGCAATGGAATATTTTATGTTTCCCTTAGAACAACTTTGGAAAAATATCAAATGCAGGAAGGTAATCAAGATTTTCATAATTCCTTTATTTTTAGATTCAAAATTTTATGATACCATAATATAGTGGGGCAATTATCAATCACAAAACATTTTGAAAATGATGCAGAATCAAAAAGTAAAAACATAAATATGTATCAGTACATCAGAACAGCTGTAAATTTACTACATCAATCATAACCATTATTTAAAGTAATAAAATGAACTGAATTTGGCTCAAAAGTGAAAGGTTCTAATAAAAATTGTGATGACTATTAATTGACTTAGGCATGCCCTTACCTTAAGTTTACTCAAACTATACATATTATACTAATATAAAAACAATTGGGAGTGAGAAAATTGTATGAGTGTACTTCTTCTATAACTTTTGGAAACACACGATTATATAATGTTCAAATCTTGAGAGCATGTAAGCATAATCTTAAGAAAATATGAGAATATTCAAGCTGTAATAGAAATTTTACCTTTACAGCTTTGAGTCTCATATTCAAAGAGGCTTCATCCGATGGATTTGGTGAGGAATCAATCAGTGATCGCACCTGGGCAAGCCAGGAACTATCCACTGGATTGCTTCCCACTGCTTCAGACTTCAATTCTTTTTTCTGAGCAGCTTCCATTGCAGATATTCTTAAAAAAACAATTTTATTTTATTTTAAAACATTAGCAATTATCATGGGTCAATGAGACTTTAAAAATCAAGGTTTTACATCTAGGCATTACTGGAGGCATATGCATATAATGCGAGGTTGATAAGCCTTCGCCTTTCATCAGTGGAATAAGCAGAAGATGTTGATTGAGATATAAGTTATCTACTAAAGAGGAAATTTTGTACCAGAAACATAATTCAACCCATTGTGTTCAACATATTACCATACTGCAGTCATGTGAGAGGTGGGATTTAACCTGAAAATTTAGGGTGAGCTGGTGAATCAGTTCTCCAATGATTTAATGATTTGGCTCATCATTGTACTTATGATGGGTCATGCCACCAGCATTAATGTTAAACCTACATTACAGAACAGGCATATAATTATAGTGGATGAAAAAGAGTGGCATAATGTCCAGAATACAATGGTTTCAAGACCTATGCACTGTTTAAAATAAGAGAATTATAAAAATCTTCAGTAGGTATTTAAGGTTTTCTTCACTGTTATTATACAATCCTACTCCTTAATCTCCATTGGTTCCATCTGCACTGGATTTTTCACCTTCCTGCGCGCAGAAAATTTCAGGAACAAGAAATGTGGTAAAATGGTATGGGATGCTGGTGGGTAGGGTGTGATAAAAAATCCCGGAGAGGTGGGACCTCGATATCTATCCCTATAAGCAGTTTTGTAATTTCTAGAATCTTGAATTTTCTGGCATCTTTTGAGGAGCAAGGCACCATTAAAGATATTAATGTCCCAAAGTATTTTGAAAGACAGCAAATATTTTTAGAGATGCAAAATTAAAATAATTTCCATGATATTCATACAATTAGTACAACTATGAGTATGAGAATACATGCCTTTCAAGAATATAAGTACCTATAGCAAATATTAATTGAAGAGGCAAATGATCTTTCATAAAAACTAACACTTTAATTAATATTTTTATCAGTCTTCAATAGTTTGATACAAATAAGTAAAATTATGATCATCAGTCATACATTTGTTTGTTTTGCTGAGTTTTTAAACATCACTTTGCACAGAAACTTGTTTTACACTAAACCTAATTGATTCAGGTGCATGCTTTCAGTGATGTGATGCCAATTCAATTTCATTTTATCACGAAACTCTGTATAGAAATTACAAACAGATTCTTACAGAAATCAAATAATATATAAAAAAATTTTGTTATAATTAATTTGAAATGAAATTGGTAGTCTCTAAATAGCTCTGCTTGGTCACTAATGCATTAATAAAAATAGATAGGATTGCACCCCCAATTCAAACATTTATTATATATGAAATGATTCCACACTCTTTTAACTGCATTAAATAATTATTTTCCTACCTTGATTGTCTACCTTATTAGTATCCATACTTGTTCACTACATTAAACCAGTAATGCTTTATTTATTTTACTTTCATTATTATTTAATAGATAAAAGAGTAAATGATAACAAAATCCCAATAATTTCTTCCTGCAACCTATTGAATTCCCCTGCACACACCCAAGGTTTAATGAACCTCACTTTGGAGACCACTCCACTTAATAATCCTTCATTTTCAGAGACAAAGATGACATGAAAATAAAATCAGGTACATCCAAAAATACTTTAGCAACAAGTTTAACAGGCTTACTTATCTCTTCGTGTGGTCAGCTCTGCCAAAACAACTCTCCATCGACCTAGGAGACCATCAACTTTCTCTTGCAACTCTTTTGATTCCAATTCAGAGCTTCGAGAGACTACTTCACGACTCCACTTGCAGATGTTGGTCATTGTTCTGTAATTGATAATGTTAGCCATCACATTAAGGCAATTAAACAAATAACAGGTGCACTAGGGTGGGTAGATTTTTCACTCTTTTCAAATTGATTGGCACTTATAGCAAAAGTCCTGCCTACCCCAACCCTAATAACCCCTGTGAAAGCATTTCAAAATTTGTGGATACCTACGAGGCTCCACATCACACAGAAAGTTGTTGTCCTCCCCCTTTAATGTATAAATAGGAAATTTTTTAAATTACCTACATCAATATGTTACTTCAATAACACAATACCTATGAAAAAATAGTATCTCCAAGGAATCATTAAAAACAGAAATGGGTACTTGCTTAGTAATCAAATGCTAGAGCTTGATTAAATTTCTGAGAGTGTAACACCCAAGTCAGTTTTTGTAGTGTGAATTTTTCCAAAAAAAAAGGTAAAATAATTATTCCTCCAAACACATTAACTTTCATTAGAATTGGAACTGACACAATGGATATTTCAATGCAAAAATGGAGAAAGAAAAAAATATATTAAATTTACTCACTCATCCATTTGTGCTAGCAAATGATGAACAGAGAGATTTGATAGCAAATCACAAAGAAATAAAATTTACAAAGTAATAAAGTTAGCATGATTTATTAAAAAATAAACTACTAACCTGTGGCGCACCGTCACTTGCTTTTCAAGCTCCTTCTGCTTAAGTCGCGCTTCTTCTAATGGCAATTCCTTTTCATTAAATTGTGCAACCATTTTTTCTGCCAGACACAACCACTCCTCAAATGACACACAACTAGTCTCTAAACCTCTCCAAACCTCACTGCATTTAGCCCAGCGACTGTAAAAAAAATAATTGGAATGCTCAGAAAAGATATATGTAGAACCAAAATTTGTAACATGTGGTTCATTGCCAAGTTCCAAATAGCTTTTTTGAAGGCCAATAAAAAATATAAATGCAAAATAAAATTACTAAAAACTTTTCTTTATGTTCACTCAAATGAATATAACTACCAGCAATGTTCACTCAAAAGAACATCACATTCTCCTCATTGGATTGATACTTCAATCATTTCAGTAAAAATATTTTAGAGGCCTTTTACATTCTACAATCAAGAAAAAGACTTTGGTGAAACTATTAAAATTAGTTAATATGCTCTTTTCTCTTTGTCACCATATATTTTTCTAATAGTTGATCAACATCATACAAAAAGTGTAACTACCATTACACATCATCCAAATGAATAGTAGGTAGCCCACGACTTTTGCACCTACCTGTGTCTCTCAGCATATGCTCGATTCACTTGGGACCACTCCTCACGCAGCTTGTCCACCACTCGTCTGACCTGATCACCCTGTTCTCGGCAACTTGCTCTCCTCATTACTCCATCTCTCTCATACTCAACCTCATCTACTTTCTTTTTCAAAACAGCCAATCCATCCTTCAGCTCCTGTAAAAGTTATCAGCTTTACATGACCAAAGCATGCCTTGAAAAAATTAACAATAAATTCTTCCCAAAGATAGAGCTCATCATGCAGCTGTTACCGATACTCAAGATAAGGTAGCAACATTAGCATTTTTTTGAAGTCAGAAAAAGAAATAAAAATAGATCACATCCCTTGAGTTAAGCCTAACCCCAAAACAATGTGATTTCGAAAAAGTCTTCTGCATATTCTACAACAGGAGGTAGAATATGCATCAAAGGAAACTATCTAAACAACTGTATTTTCAGAAACATGACACATTCTGTTGTGGAAATCAAAACACTGACCTTAAGTAAACCTTCCTGAGATGGAAATGAGTCATACTCATGGCCTGAAAGAGGGAATTCTGACATTCTCCTTGAGATTGTTGAAACACCCTCACGAACACGGTTAACTTGGGCAACAAAGTCACAGACCTCCTTCTCGGGCAGAGATTTCTCCACAGCAACACTTTTGCTGTCAACTGCCATCGGAGTAGCTCCGAGACCCTTTCCAAAGCACTGAAAGTGACCACGAGCCTCCTTCCACTTTGTCATCATTTCATCCATCACAGTGTTTGATGTCGGATTCATTTTATTGCTTGTAAGGTACTTCAACATGGTCTCGAGTTTATCCACTTCAGCAGCACGTCTCTCGAATTCATTGCGAAGAACCTTAAGTATCCCATGTTTAAAGAAATTCACATTTAATGATGATGCTACAAACACAAAGAACTTAG
>LYUA01000503.1:616047-626283 GCA_002093875.1 Calopteryx splendens | reverse complement strand
CAGCATAAATTTAAAACTCAAATATGTAAATTTCATTGAGCTTTATCTTTGCCAAATCATTAGGAGGAAAAAGCCAAAAATCTATCCAAACCCCAAGAGTACATATATCATTTCACCCCAAAGCCACTGCATTGGAAAATATAGGCTAAATACATGCAAGACTTTTGACAATTATTTAAGCAATTCCATGTCAGTTAAAACTCCAAAAAACTTCCTCACTGAAATCATCACAGGATTTCCCTCACCTGAAGCTGCCCTTCATCATTATTAGCTGCTTCCATTCGGCTTGATATATTTCTCAACCAATCTTGCAGGGAGATAGTGAGTGAGTTCAGTTCTTGCAACTTTATTTCAGCATCTTGAGCTTCAGTTTTTCTTTTCTAAGGACACACATGAAAAGGAAACTCGTATTGTAGCCATTTTCTTTCTTTTTTTATTGCAATATGTAACAGCAAAATCTAACCCATTGCCACTTAAAACAGTCACCCATTGTCAATTAATATTGATTTCCAAAGTTTAAAAATTTCACAAATGAAAATAAATGCTGAACTTAAACATGCATTGATCAATTTAAGGATGGCATAATGACAATTTATTTTTTCTTTAGCTAAAACCAATCATATATTTACATGGTTTCCATGCCCATACGCATATGCCAATAAGTCAAAAGCTCTAATTACCTCTATTTCACCCTTAACTTCCTGCCACTTCTTCCTCAGGATGTCTTGAATGCTGGCCAGGTGAAGAGCCTCTGCAGGATCTTTGGTATGCACATTCAGTACCAATCCATCTCCCCGGCTGATCAAAGTAGCAACATCTGGAGCCAGAGCACTAAGCTCAGATTCCAAAATCTGTAACGAGTGTAGAGCTTCCATAAACTCATTTCTGAACAAAAAATACTGGGCACTTTACTCCAGTTATCAACATTATTCTTTTAATTTCTGAATATTTCACAAAACCCATGGAATTTCTTAACTCCTGTCTTAATGATCAATCAGGTACAAGACCATTACCCAACACATCATATAGGAGAACCACTTCATGAAGAGAAAAACAATATCAAGACAGAACTTTGATTACTTACAGGTAGGAAGAAGACAATGTATTTGGAATAATTTTTTATAAAATAAATACACAGATATAATTGTACTCACTTTCATAAAATAATATATATTTACCAATGAAATTAACTTTTCCATGAGTAATTCTTCAAGGTGAATGCTTTTTATTTTTTCATAATGCTTTCTTTTTTCTTCTATTGGCTATGTGATCCGCGCATAGCCAATATGTTCAGCAGTTTAAAGTTAAAATAAGATAACATTTTTAAGGGGCTATTTTGCTAGCAGAAGATGATTCATTGATATAACACAATATCAATGCAATTTTATTTCTATGCAATATAACATAAATCTAATCTGCAAACATAGGACAAGTAAAGGCTAATGAAGTCTTGGGTTATCCACAGGGTCAACCACAGTTATCCAGAGGAAAACTCATGAAAACTTCACTAGAATTGTGCATTGGGAAAACACCAAATCCTACAAGTAAAGACTAGTATTAAAATACTTGCTAACTCCACTGACTAGATACAATTTAGTTGATTTTGGTAATTCTTCAGACAGTAAAATATGGCCATAACCTTGATTAGGAGCACTGCCAAAAAATAGCACAAGAATTAAAGCAGTAAGATTGATTCAATTAGACAAAAGAAATAATTTCAGATGTCACTCATTGGAATAATTTCATGGTGAAAAAGGAAACTCACCAATTATTTTTTTCTTTAATACATTACCCAGGTTTATTTTTAAAGTGCATTTTCAGGGGAGAACATCTACATTGAACACAATTATACATTCATCAGAGAGAGAGATTGGGGTGAAGGAAATGGGAGAGAGAATGGGTCCAGTGAAAATTGCAATGCCATTGGTGCAGAATGGAAGATGGTGGAAGAGGCGATTGAGAGGATGGGGGCACAGGGAAAGGCAAGGGAAGAAAGATGCACCAATTTAAAAGGAGATACAAAAAAATGATAGAAACTCCTAGGGTGGAAATTCTAGAGAGGGGAACTGGAAAGGGCACACAACATCATTTAAGACCATGGAATCTTTTATGGCTCCTTGACTCCAGGTTTCCAGGATCCTACCTCATTGGTTCATCTTGGTAAATGATACTTTTACTGGTATCATGTTATTATCCTCAGGTCTGAAGATTCTGACTTTGGACTGGAAGATGCCAACTGGAATACCACTGAAACTGCTACCTATGTACCAAAATGATCCAAAATGGAAGTAACCCAAAAACCCTGGAGTCATTTCCACCTCACCACAAAAACCTTTAGAGCAACTTAATGACTCCATGTTAGATGATCTCCAGTGAAGTTCTGGGAGAGGGCAGACCTATCATTGCTTTATATGTACGTATATCCTCCGATGAGGGAGCCTTTCTTCCCCTCTTCCTTAGCCCAACCCACTCCAGTACGGAGAAAAGAAATTGTACATCATGTACAATGTTGAAAGTAGAGCACTGGGCTACTAACGTGAGGGGCCGGGTTTGATTCCGGGTGATGCCTCTGGGCACCATCAGCTTCACAAAAGCTGTGTGATTTTTTGGGTACCAGGTATTCATTGTAAGGAAGCTTGAAAGGAAGACCTGGCCACCCTACCCTGATATGTGAATTTCACATGCTGTTGGGTTAAATATTGGGTGAGCTATATCTTCATCTATCAAACAAACCTGCAGGTTGAATTACTGTGGTGGGAGGTGTAGGGGGGGGGGTACAATTTTGCAGAGAGGAAGCCCTCTACTTAACATTGTGCCACGTAATACATGTTTTTTATTTAAGAAAATAATTTTACTCAACTCCAATTTAATAAAAAAAAGGCATCCAACTTGACTTGATATTTGTTGTACAATAACTACTTCGGCTGAATATTTCTCCCACAACCTTGTTTAATGTTTTCTAAGTAATAGGCCAAGGCAGCATCCATACACCCAGAATACTTAAAGTGGATTTAAAGTTTGGTTAAATGTTAAGACACTCAATATAACCATTTTATAATTTGATAAATACAGAAAAAGGAACTTTAAATATGTAATGAAGATTTGTAATATAAAAATATGCTTACCACAAGCCTCTTTCCTGGATTAGACTCAGTTTCCACACCCCTTACAGTACACAATGAAGAATTCATCCTGTTCAGCATGTCTTGCACACTAGCCTTATACTCTTTAAGCTCATCCTCTTGTGAAATAACAGGTGGTAAGGGGGACTGGACATGACTAACAGATGCACATGTACTAGCAATTGAAGCCACAGGAGAAGTCTGAACAATCGGTGTGGAGATCACACTAGTGATTGTGGTAACAGTCGTTGTACTACTTGTGATTGTGACATTTTCAAATGATGACTGTTGTGACAATTTTGAGGCATGAACAGTGTCATTTGTAGATGAAGGTGCGCTGGTGGCAGATGTCACAGGATCAGTGAGGGTGGAAGGCTTCGATTGGTGACTATTTGGCTCAGCCTGCAATCATAATTACAACCATTAAAAATGTCATACAATATTAAGGTAGAATACAAATGATGGCAAATGTAATTTATAGCTAGCATATCCACATTTAAAAACAAAAATAAAGAGTAACTAATTTATAATAAAAAATCAATATCAAATTAGATACTGCAATTGCTTCAAACAGACACCATGTCTGAAATATTCTGCCCAAAATCATTATAACCAAGTAACAAAAATTCATTTTCACCAGATAGCAGACTCCACATCACCCACCTAATGCTTGGCTCCAAAATAAGACTGTATATTGAAACATTCACGAGTTTCTTCCACAGCAAAAATAAGCAAGAAGACTAAAGAGTTGTTGCTTTCAGACATGGTGATATCCCAAAAAAGCTAAGATTAATATGCCACACTTGATGCAGTATGCTATTAAAATCAAACATTTATGTTAAATCCAAGTAGTAATTTAGACCACAGGTAAAAACAAAGTTCTTTCAGAAACAATGTTTTACATTCCACAAAACTTGGCTGTTTAAATACAAAGTTACCTCTTTAGAAAAAGATTCTGATGCACACTATGTTAAGCAAGTCATTAGCACTCTCTCCACAACACTTGAATATTATAGCATTGAATTCATTTTTACAATTTATGTACAAAAACAGCCACACGTCTTGCTCATTTTTTTTTAATCTCGAATGAAATTGCCGCTTATTTCTACAAAAAAAGTTACAATCCAAAACACATGATTACATATGATTTTGAGCTTCTAAAAAATTGAACACCGAAACCAAGTACAAAACCTCAATATGCATTGAATGATGATTTCACAGACCTTCACAGATGAATGTAGGACAGCCTCCATGTCCTCAACGCCATCTTCTCCTCCAGATAAGGAAACACACTCCAACATCTCCAAAGGGGAATCGGAGCCAGAGTGTTCCAAAAACACATCACAGTCCTTGTCGCTGTCATAATAGCTATCCCTTAATTTATCATCACCCTCAGTCCCCAAAATATGATCCCTTTGGTGATCATCATCTGAGTCCAACAATGGTGCTGCCCTGTCCTCTACTTGCTCCGATGCTGCAGGGTTAGCAACAATCCTATCCTCCATGACATCAAATGGAACTGGTGATACGGATATCCGCGGTTGAATGGGATAACGTTCAGAAGAGACTAGAGCCTTCCTTTTACCAGCTCCCACTCCTTCATCCTTCCGTCTCTTTCTCTTATCACTCACTCCTTTTGCACCCGAGTGTCCCTCATTTCCTTCAATTACCTTAGCAGACACAATGGTGGCACCTTTTGCATATGGGTCCACTGACTGCTTTGTATCTCCTGTAGCTAGCCCCCTAAAAACTTCCACTTCCACAGCCCTTGCTTGCAAAAGCGGAAGTTTACGTCTATCATACAGGATGGAGTTCTTAGTCTCCCCAGAAGTTCCAACAGACTTGGTATTGCTCGGAAGGGCCGGGCTGTGGTCAATGGACTGTCTGTGGTGGTCAACTGAAAGGGTTGGCATCAGAGATGAACTGCACTCACTCCATAACCCCGGCATCAAACTCCGGGGAGGGGAATACAATCGTTTGGCACTTGGTTGAGTTTCCGAGAGGCTCTCTTGATGGATGGCATTCTCCAATGCACCATCAGATGGTGTGCCCTCTTGAGAAGCCACGCTATCTCCCCCTTCCTCACCCTGCATGCTTCCGTCCTCATCCGTGTCCTCTTCTATCTCAACCCTCTCCACAGCACCTGGGCTGCTCATCTGGACCCATTCGACCACCCCCTCCTCAAGTAACAGGGCTTCCCCTTTACACCCACTGTCAGTGTTATTACTACCACCACCTGATGCTGAGCTTCTGGTTATCTCCAATGCTCGGACTTCAACCATCCTGCACCTTGGATTACTCCTCTCAAAGTCATCCATGTCGTGAGAAAAGCCTTCACTTATCTCTGCCAATGTTCCAGTTGAAACTTGAGAGAAAAGAGAACTTTCTTGTGCCAAATTGAAAGTTTCTTCCTCGACATCAACAATGGGAGATGAAGGAGACAGAATTGGAGATGACTCAACGCTCATAGTCACTTTTGTCAAGCTTTTATCTGACTTTGGTGTGGATGACTCCACAGAACTGGGTGAATCTCCAGGAGAAACACTCTCTTTACCTGCACTCGGCACCTCCAGTGATATACTGTGCTTCATAGCAGGGCGGCTTGGGAGTTTCACCTCAGTCAAGAACACTGATTTTGTTTTTTTATCCTCACCCTTGAGACACTGCTCATTTTCCTCACTGGGTCCACTTCCAAAATCAAAGGCTGGGTTCAAATAACCACCATACACCTCATCCTTGAATCGTTTCGGACTAGGTGGCAACACTCCCTCCTCCCTGCTATGAACCTCTTTCCTACTCATACCAAACATCAACTCCTGCTCGCTTACAATTCCCTCTTCAGTCTTAGAGCGATTCAACTTTCTATCATGGCTAATAGGGTCCTTGCTGTAGTGCTGGCTGCATGATCCTCCCATTGCATGAGCCTGCAAAGATAAGTTGGAGGGAACGAGACCCTTTTCCTCATGTTGTTTTGACTCCTAAAATACTTATTCACAGTACAAATTTGAACTGAACCTTCCCTTTTTTTTAAATAAAGGAATCTAATGGCAATAAGCATCATTATTTTTTTTCTAATTCAAATGCCCGGGAATGTCAAGTAAAATGCTTAAAAGCCACCAATCTAGCCACTCAAAATATTTATTCAAAATTAATGGTGCTCACAAAACAAAAAAAAATGTTTTTCTCAGTCAATTACTTTTAATTAGCTATGTTGTACACAAAATCATTGTTTTATGATTATTGCAAGTATTTTTTTTTAATTGGGGGAAATTTCAAGTGCAAGCCAATTCAAATTGATTTAACAACAAAAAAAGATTTGTTATCACTGTTATCAATCATCTCAAGTCATGCCATGAATATAATTAATGGACAGGCTTGCTGTTAGTTGAACATATTTTGTGATATACATGTAAATCAATGGGAGCAGAGGTTCTCCAGCCCAATAACCATGTTAATGTGATGGGTTTTATGGACAAATATATAAGAAAATAGTCCAAGAAATATGCAAGTGTGTGTTCTACAATGTGTATATAGATACATTTAACAAAAAGCAAAATTGGAAAACAGACTTTCATATTGAACAGGGTCAAGGAAGAATACTTGTACTACTCCCAATACTAGGGGGAATCAAAGGAAAGGACAACCATACTGTAATTATCCTAGTTGAATTCAAATGAAGTGCCTTTCTCACTACCTACAATTCCACTATCAGTCAAAAGTTGCTTTCTTTTTCACTTCTATTAACTACGTGAATAATTTTACTCAAAAAATTCTAGTCTTTGGTCTAAGAGAATCTATATTTTTCATCTGTATTCAATTCCACTCATCCTATCAATGATAAATTACAATTTCCTAATTTGACAATTTTTTTCATTCTGTCAATGAAAATCAACATTAGTCCATTACCCAATACCAAATTGACAGAAAGAATATGTACACATGAGAAGAGAAATGAATATGGATTTTTACATGACTAATGATTATTAATAATAAGTTAATGATAAATGATTATTGTTGAAGTGATTAGGAATCAATGAAAGGCTGGTGTAACTAGCCATTACTTCATAGAAGTATGCAAGACAGTTCAGTACACCATCTATTACTGCAAAATGAAATCAACTCTCCATGCCTCCCATAACCTGTCAACTTGAGCAGCTTAAATCCAACAAGAGTGTAAGCATCACATAAACCAATTCAGGCATTGGGCAATAACATAGTAATTTTATATGATCATTGATAAATCAACTCACAAATTTAATATTAAATGAAATGTATCTAGCCTCTGTGGGAGCCTATTTTATCACTAACTGATCAAACTCACAGATAAGCATGAAAAAGCAGCAATGCCAAAAAAGTAAACTCAAGACTAGAGAGTAAATATAGTATGTTGGAGATTTCATTTTCATTCAACAAAATCTACCTTTTTAAGGTAGTTTATGGATGATCTCGGTCAACTATTACATCTTACCTTTATAACTTTCTCTTGTTTGCCCTACATTATTTCCTTCTTCAGCTCTTTGGCTTTCTAACAACATCTCCTCATCTAAAAAGCCTATTACCATCCTTCTTCTTCCCCATTTACATAACATTGCCCCTTCTATTATGGCCTTTAGCATCCCACTACCTCTAAATATTTCCTCCACTCACTTTTTCATCCTTCCTCAGACTTCACCTAGTAACTTCTCTCTTCCTACCATATTTAAAACTAGTTTGTCAGTTTTCCTCTCAGTCCAAATTACTTTCTCAACTGCTATCCGTAACAATTTCTGAAAGGTCTCTAACCTACATCCATCCTATTTCCTAAAGAGCCATATTTCTGATCCACACAGTGGTACACTTCATATTAAAGACCAGACTAATCATTTATTTACAACTTTACTTACATCTGCACAATATAATTCAAGCCTCCACAAGAGCATGTAACACGAGGGCACACCAGCCGTGAACAAAAGGAAAGGGGAAATGTGGTCGGTAAAGGAGGAGGCATGATTGAACTTTGCTCTTGTTGTCATGGATCATGCAAGGAAAAACCAAAAAAACCTTTAATCTCTTTTTTCAATAGGCAATTTCTGATTTTATCTCGATTCCCCAACTTGCCAGAGTAGGGTGAGGTTTTAGTTACCTCCTCTATACCACAAGTAAAATTACATGATTGCTACCTTTTGAATGAGCTAAATCTAGTGGTGATTTAGTAATTTTTTAGAGGTTCCCATTCCAAATTGTGTGCTAATTGAGTGATGCTCTAGGTCCTCTCATTATAGTTTTTAAATAACAGGGCTGCTTTCCTCTCAGTTTTGTTCAGTTCTTGAATCAATGCACCAGTAATCAATTTCCTGAAAATTCTATTTTCTCCAATTCTTCTCCTAATATCCCTACCATTTCATTTTACCTATTCCCAAATACATAAACTGCTCCAGTTTATTCCATCCTAATTAAACTTAGCCTTCCTACCTCATGATAATCTTATCACTTTGGTCTTCTAGTGCTTAATCTTTACCTGGTACATTTCACATTACTCCTGTTAAGCATTTAACATTGATAGCAATCCCTTGGCTGCCAAACTAACTATTGCTGAATCTGCAAATCTCACCTTCCCAACCACTTTCATTCCCAGCCCAAGCCCTTCCCATACCACAGCCTGCCATTTGATAATTTAATATTATATATCACCACACTCAATGTTAAAATAATAACATATGTATATAAAACTTAACTGGCTATATAAGTATCAAGAACAAATTACTCAAATTTCGCATCTACAAAAATGTGATACACCAAAAATCACTAGATATTCACCACAATGATGTTATACTATAACTAATAAATATTATCGATTCAATGAAACAATAATTCTCATTTCAAGCTAATTTTATAATAGGCTAACTATAAATGCTTCACCTAAATGGCTAACCAATTGTATTACCTTGGCAAGTCACTTTGGAATTTTCAAAAATGTAACACTCTTTTCAACAGCAGCACTATATGCTTATGGCCTTCACAAATAAAAATAATAATACCAGTTAATTTAATCCCAATGAGTCTCCTGGTATTGAAATGGCTCAATGTAGACTATTTCCCCAACTTAAATTACGAAAATGCACGGAGCAGGCTCTTTTGACATTGGCTGATACTATTACAATCCTAGAGTTCTGCTTTAATAGTAAGGGTGGGTACTATACTATTACTGTCCTAGACTACTTAGGCATTTGCAGCTGAATATTTCCTACAAAAAAAGGAAGAGAATGAGGAGAGGAAGATACAGAGAAATGAGTTTCTGAGCTGCAGTCATTGGTATCTAGAAGCATTAATTTGCATCATTAGCTCACTATGAACCAGGAAAGACAAGTTGTCAACTGATTTATATGGTACCAAAAACTCATAAAATTCCCTTTCAAGTAGGGAGCCCACAGCCTAGCTGCTCTAACCTAAAAGTCATTCCAGTCGATATACATTTGGATAAATACCAACTTTCTTTAGTTCCAAAAAGTGCCAAAATGAATTGAGATGTTTATGGAAATATTTAACAAAATTAAAATATCCTCTTGTACTACTTTACTTCAATGGACATTTTGAGGTTAATCAAACAGAAAAAAAATTTGAAAGTAGGATATTTTCAAAGCTAAATTTAGTTACTCAAGTCTCTAATTCATATTTTGTTAAAAATGTAAAATTCAAAATTGAACCATTGTATATTTTATTTTCCATGCAATCATATTATTACTTATTTAACAGCAGAAAAATCATCATGAATCATAATGCCATGATTAATACATTTTTTATCAGAATGCATTGTTGAAGCTTATTTCAAGCCTAACACTAATGAGTTCTAATTATTTTATCAATCAGTGCAGTGAAATGTGCAATGCCAACATAGCCATGCATGAAATGTATCCTGATGAAAGTAATTTGCAAGGTAATTTCTCTATATTTATGGCTCAAAAAGCAATTCAAAAGATTTCTTCAAAGTCAAATTTTAAACCTGCTGGTGATTTAAATTTCATTAAAGATGGAGTGGGTGATTTAATTCTCATTAAAGACCTCAGGAATGCGCCCCAAAAGGACTAGAGAATACAACCAACCATTAAGGCCCGTTTACACGGGGCATTTATTGCTG
>LYUA01000503.1:605543-615934 GCA_002093875.1 Calopteryx splendens | reverse complement strand
CGTTCGCGCAATTATTGCAGCAATAAATGCCCCGTGTAAATGGGCCTTTAGACTATAAATTCCTCAAAATTTGCCAGAAGGCATTTCTCATGCATAAAGACGACAATAAACTTTCCATTCCAGTTCCATACTTATCCTAAACCATTTTCCAATATAAATGTTTAACTTAACAAAGTAATTTCACTCAATTTGCATAATTGCCTAGGGGCATGGTAGCCTAGTGGTAGAGCATTCAGGTACCGACTGGAGGGTCCCAATTCGATTCCTGGTGAATTTGAATACCTTCAGCTCCAACCAAGCTGTGTCATTTTTTTATAACCAGATTTTCCTGGTTAACCACACACAGCACGGAAAGGAACTCCTCCCCCCCTTCTACTCTGATGATTCATAAACTGCACATAGTACATGGTGAGCTATACCCTTACCTATCAAACCAATCTTCAGATCTACTACTTTGGTTTAGTGGCATAATTGCCAATTCAATTACCTCCATTTTGCATATCATAATACTTAAAGACTTCCTTCTTCTCACATAACTTTCTTCCATCACTTTCTCGTTATTACATAGTTATCATGATATTATTATCGAGCATTAGCTTCATGAAACTTGAACATAATATTTTATCTTAGTACCCTAGGACAATCCTGAGAGCTAAATATCCACCAGACTTGGTCAGCACTTGTCTTGCAACTCTTTGAAGCGAAATGACCTAGATGTCGAAGCACTTACTAAACCAAAATACAACTCTTTGAGCAATACTCTAAGCAGACAAATGTCTCAACTAATTTGTTTGGTTGTACAGCTTCAGCAAAATAAATGTGATTTACAAAAATAATAATTGTCAGCAAAAAATATACAATATGAATCCTATAGCAAATAAAAAATTTTAATGTTCCTATATCAATATTTCGGTCTACAAAGGTGACCATTATTAGGAAGATTTGCACATAAAAGCTTGACTCAGGAAGAGTACAGTGGTGATACACTGTCCAAAGTGAAGTCATTTAAAATATTTTACTGTCAATAGGATTCATCTCTGTCACTCACAGCCAATATCTCATGCCTCTTCTAGCAAAAAATATTATTGTCGCTTCATTTTCTAAAACCCTCTGAATGAAAAGTAGACAAATATATTATCTACTAACAGCAAACAAGGCGAAGAGATAGCTAGCATAAGGGTTAAGTGAGCAGCGACCAAGGTAAAGAAATTACATCCCATTTCAGCCCTTTTTCTGCCAGCCCCTGGCATATAGACAGCAAAACCTACCAGGCCTTGGAAGTTCATAAAAAATCTTGTTTTCACATTCATTTATGCACTTCATATTAATTAATGAAGTTTGTATGCATGCCAATGTTGTCGATATTTTTGGGGTCAAGTTCTTATTGAGTCTATTGTTTATTATTCCTTGATTATTGTCTATTTTGTCATTTAGACACATTTCCCAAAAGAAACAAAGTGGGTCAAGAGATTGACCGTTTTCACGCAACCAGTGAGGGCAGATAGAATGGCCCACCGTCAGTGAAATGGTTAAAAAAGACTCCTTCTGGACACAAATGAAAACATTTTAAAGCCTGAATTCAGCCAATACATTATTCCTAAAATAGCACTAAAAAACCTTTGCATCGGGTCGAATTTTCCAGTTGTAAACTGATGTTTGCCAACAAATTCAGTTCCTCAACATTGGACTCAATTCCTCAATAGTGTGAGAAGAGTGAAGTTCATAATAAGAGAGTTTATCACCACCACAGCCATAACAAGCCCAAACACCAAAACTCACCATAACCCAGGCTCTTAACTGAGGATAAGGTGGAAAAATATACTAGAAATGCACACTGAAAGCTTAAAACAAATAACACCACATGACATCATCTTATGACCCAGCACTCAAAGGGGATTAATTACCTACTTTTTGCAAACTTCAATTTCCAACTCAAAAAAATTGTAAGCTAATATATTTGCTTGAACATCACCAAAAAGTTGGCTTCATGCTCCTCAAATAAGACAGTACATATATGTTTAATAAATGACATCAATACCACATAGAATTTCAAAGCAATGAGAGGAACAAGAAGCAAGCATTGTATAGTTACTGGATAAGTTATTTCATACAGAGAAAACTTAAGACATATAAAAGAAATATTTTATTGAAAGAAAATGCACATAGCAACAATTTATTAACACAATGCAAAGAGAATTCTAAGAATCATTAGCCATTATTACAAATATTTTATGGCCCACTTCCAATGCACTCAATGATAATAAATTGCTTACGGAAATTAGCTGAATTCCATTATGACATTCAATATACCTAAAAGATCACATGACGAACCCAAATTTTACCAAAACAAAATAAGTGGTAAATTTTAAAATAACGACTGACCTATTTTCTCTGAATGAGAATTAATTTAGCTATTTCCAAATATTCCCACAATTAGGCTTCAAAAAAGTTCCATAAAATATGCTATAAAAATTTTCCTTAACATAAAAAAGTATTTTCTTACCTTAAAACATACTTATATTCAGCTAATTAAGCATATACAATTTACACAAAATCCTCAAAGCACAAACAATTATGGGTACAAATTTCTCATGAGCACTTCACCATGACAAAGTAAAATGACCCATTATCACACAATGAACATTTTTGGCAATTCCAGGATAAAAATGGTGGTAGAGATTATGAGTTGATAAAAAACCACAACAACCATTATAGCAAACATTAAAATGCATGATGTTTGCAATCTAGAAATGTAAAACAGTGCACTATTATAAGCAACAAACATTAAAGCCAATTTACATCCACCCACCTTAAAACATATATCATGCTTGAGAGAATAAAGCAATTGCAGTTAAATAATTGCAATTTCATAATGAATTTTATCTTATTATACAATATTATATACAAATTATAGCTATAATTATATGTACAAACATTTCTAGTGGATAGGTTGGAGTTTTCCATTAATTCCTTTGCTCCAGTTGAAATTTTAAATTGAAAAATCTCTTAGTACACACAAAATATTAAGGGTGTTGAATTAATGAAAGTTATACTGTAAGTGTTGTTAAGGTTGAATTATACACTATCAATAGATAGTACAGCTGTTCAAAACCAATAAATATTTTAAGTAGTTCTTTTGAAAAATGTGATATAATACTGCTGGACATGTCAAAATTTTAAATTATGCCTTACTGCTACTCTTCGATGAACTTCTTAGAAAAGTTTTAGAATTCTTTATTAAACTCGATTATTTCTTTTGGCATGTTTTTTTTACTAACAAACAACCAAAAATGAAAGTTTATAATCTAGGATGTGCATTATTCATTCTTTTTTAAATGCTATTGGGATATGATGAAAATGAACACTATTTAATTTGTGAATTCAGATAATTTTACGTTAATAATATATTTTTTGTGCTCTCTTCAGCCAATTCCAAACATATGAAGGAAAATGTCTTTATATGTTTGCAAAGGCTCATGAAGGCATATTGATGTTGTTTTATCTTAATACAATAACCGAACTCCATGCCAGTAAAGCTAATCACAATGAATATGGGGAATAATGCTGACTGTATAGCACTTATTACTGATATTCTCCATATTGGATACCAAATTAAGACAAAAAAGGTACAAAAATAATCATGTACACTGACTGCTGAATTAACCCTTCTAAATTTGCAATATCAACTTCCAACATTAATGCTCACTGCATAGTTGTTCTCAGGCATAGAAAAATAGAGAAGGAAGGAATATTGAGGCCAATAATATGGAGAACCATTAGAAAACAAATGGAAGAGTGAATTCAGCAGACTGAATAATCATTTCACCAATACCACATTTTAGTACTGAATACATTTGCATGCAACAGTGCAACTACTCGCATCATTTTGAATCTCTAATTTATTTAACAATTTTTCCACATTCAGGAGATCTCATTATTAAAATGGTGAATGTACGGAGATGTTAAGCTACACTTTCAAATTTAAATTGACAATGACTAAAAATTATAGGCCCAATTCTTCACCTTTAAGTTTGTGAGCATGTAAATTTTTACTGTGAGAATTCGGAGTACATTAAGCACAAAAAAATTATTTAACTCAGCAAAGATTTT
Source organism: Calopteryx splendens (assembly GCA_002093875.1). NCBI lineage: Eukaryota > Metazoa > Arthropoda > Insecta > Odonata > Calopterygidae > Calopteryx > Calopteryx splendens. Next base: position 611,824 of record LYUA01000503.1, on the reverse strand, counting down.
ATGGAATGAATTTTAGCTACAAAAATGCTGTAATTCACATAAATAAACAATTGCTTAATTTTTCCTTTGTTTTTAGAAAGTAAAAATAAGTTTACTTCTGCAAATATTTGTTCAATAAAAATTATACTCAAAGTGCATTTAAACATTAGAAACCCACTGAATTGGCCACAGGAATAACTGGTTAGGCAATGCACAACAGAAAAAAAGCAATGGAAATTCCACAGAAAAAAGTCAAACCTGGAATCTTTTAATGTCAAAATGAGAACTAATCATGAAATTGAGAGGTCCCATGTTTTAATTCCACTCATCTTTCAGTAGAGCTTTCATTAGCTTAGTGTTTCTTATGGCATTACCTACTTTGTTTTACCTTATCTTTACATTTAAGGCATTTTAGCACATGCAAAAATCTCAGATTTGTCTAGAGGTGTCCATATATCACATCACATTGTTTGGTCATTTCTAACCCTCAACCCATGATACGTACTGTCACAAATTTTCTACCCCATTAATACAATATCATGTATTTTACCCCCTTCTCACTTAAAGTTAGAGATTTTCATTTGTATGATATTTCCTAGTTAGTAATAATCACTCTCATCACCTAATCATTGGAATTAATTGTAATTAATAAAGTTTAAAGTAAATTTTTCAACTCTATTTTAAATCCTTTTTAATCAATTTGATATCAAGCATCATGCTTTGCACATTTCATTCATCAAATTATTTATGCTATACACTTGTCTAATGTACTCGAGAACAATTTTTCTTGTGCTAACATGGAAAGAAATAAGACAGTATACGTAGCTAAGGGGCACAGTCTGATCTATTAGTGCTTTTGATTTTAAAAATGAGATTTTATAAACTTATTTATTTCCTTTAAATCCTACTGTTATCCAATTATATTTGTTTACTTTTTTGGTGTCACTAAAGGTAAGTTTTTCCTATTATTTTGCACTAAGCATCTTATCCTTTCACTGAGTCATTGAAAGGATTTCTCAACTTTTTACAGCTCACAAGGAAAAGGAATGGATGAGAGACTAAATTTTATAATCAAAAGAGGAAATGATCATTTTGATTTGGACAAACATAATATGCAAGTATTAATTAGGAGATCAAAGGGAATATAAAAGACGTAGCATACTGCTGATCCAGCAGTGGGTCATGTTTTGTGAGCGTAAACAGAATAGAATGTCCCCATGATAAGGGGCAAACCAATCCCCCTCGTCCATTTCAATGAAAGTTTGAGGAGAAGAGAAAAAGGCACTACGGTTCAAGAATATGAGTGGTATGGAAAAATAAATGAAAAAAAAAGACATATTTACTGAACTGAACTTTGCTCTAATATTCCTGATAGTTGATGAGTTAACCCAATGGAAGTAAGTCCACTGTATGTCTATTTACACCCACTGTTTGGCATTCATTTTTTTTCAATTTTTTGCTAAGCACCCATGGCTGAAAGCACTTCCTTCTAAAATGTAGCATAAAAATATCATAATTTTGCAGCCCAAATAATGAATTGTCAGAAATATTTTATTTGTTCATTTTTCACACATATTTCAGTGCAAGTCCAAAGTTTTTGGCCCCTTTAATTTCAATACAATGAGGTTTTGCTGTATCATCAGCATTATTACCCATGAAGTTGGACTGAATTTTCATTTATACTATTCATTGTTAAATATACAGTACAATTGCTACTTCCTTCCAAGCAATGGAGTACAAGAGTAACAATAATTAATAATAATTAAGTAATAATTTGTTGCCCCACATTCCTTTTTTTAACTGTATTATGTCACAAACACATACAGACTTTTCAGTAGTCATGCGGTCAGTTATTTTCCATAACACCAACAAAGCATTGTAAAAAATTTGCATAGTGACAGAAACACAAAATATAGCATGGAGTCATCAAAGAATCACTCCATAACCCTCTTAAAGGTCTTCATTTGGTTCAGGCAATTAGCAATTGTTAAGCAATTTCAGATATTTTTGTACAACATCCTACCCTGTCACAATTAATCAGACCAACCATTCCTCTTAAGTACCTACATATGTGATGTAATACATGGATACCCCCATAAAATTTTAGAAAAGTAACTTTGAATCATTGGTATTCACTTGATTGTGTGATCCAACCCTCAGATTCTCATGATTCAAGATACATTTTTCACATTCCCATATTCCTAATATTTCCATCCCTCCAATTCAAATTTCAGAGAATATTAACAAAAGGTGATTTTTACTCATTCAAGAAAGCTGAGAGGAAATTTATATTTCAAGGGTTATGAAATCCGTAACATGTAAACTACATTTTCTCTCAGCAGGACGACAAAAAATAATCCATTGCACCATGATAACAATGTATATATAAAATTTTATGCAGTTGCACCAAATTAAAAATGTTGCTGAGGTGGCAGAATTTCACAAGTTCAAGGCATGCATCACTTTTGATAGTATAGTTCTTATTTTTATTCTAAATGGCATGTGAAGTGTCAAAAGATTTTTTCTTCATCAAAATTAAGTCATATCATTTTATGTCTTTAATCATTTATTCAAAAAGTTAAGAGTTTGAATGGACAAATGCCCACTGAGACACCCGGTTCCCAAAGTCATGACTTCAAAGCCATAGTTAAGTCCAAAAATCTACAAATGACAGAAGAAAAGTTTGCAGACTCTTGCTCGATTAATAATTCCATATAATGAATTTAATTTCCACTGCCTGATTAACTTATTCAAACTTATACTGAAAGACTATATGTCAGCAAAATTTGATGGTCAAATAAGCTCTATGCTCATACACATAAATTTGATTGAAAAAACACACTCACCTGAATTTTTTGAGCCACTTCTTTCCACACTTTATTCAGTTTCACTAAATCCTCTTCAATAACATTTTTCACTTCATTGTTCAAGATCTCTGTATCTGGGGAATGCAGCAGCTCTACTGCTATTTCTCTTACTTCATCTACACACATTTTTTCAGCCTCAAATTCAGTCACTAACTTCTGAAAAAAAATAAAAAGTCAACATTGAGTGAAAATTTCTATGATCTTTTAGGTGAAGTAAATTACAGAGTTGCATGAGGAAAGTGAAATAAATCTTACTGTTTACTTTTGTTAAAGAGAAGAAAAATTGGTAGTAAGGTATTATCCATAAACAATCATGTGAAACACTGTGAGTTTACAAAATATTAAAGTAACAGCCAAAAATAAATATGTAGTTAGAAAATCATTTACACAATTTAAAAAATTAAGTTAAAATATTAAACACCACTTTGTTGCAATAAAATGAATTTGTAATTACTTAAATATCTGATGGAAGCTTCTTGCACAATTATACATCAGTTTACCTATTTTAGTCAAGACTGCAAATATGAACTATTGAGACTGCATTAACTGTGCAGTGAACTGCAGAGTAGGAGATACATACATTCTATATCCAATATTTTTTTTATTTTAAGTATTTGAAGACATTTTGAAGAGTAACCTTACAATTACTTTATTTTTGGTCATCAAGTTTTTGTCATTGGTCATTTTCCAGAAATTATTAGATCATTAAAATCAGAGTGTTAGTATTTACACTCATCATCAAGTACTTCCCTCCCAACAACACATTAGTATCCAGTGATAACTCAAATCATTAAAATTGATCAAGGAATTGGCTTACCCTGTTCTCATCTCTCTGCTCATCAGACACTTTATCACTTCCAATAGCCTCAAACTTATCCAGCAAATTCTGCACTCTAATTAGCCATGAATTCAACCTTTTCATCAGAAAATGAAAATGATCCAGCTGCTTTTTCTCAGTGGGTGGCTCAACATTCTTCATTAAAAAAAACATTAAATTAATTATAGAATTTGATGTGCTTCATGCTTTGAATACATTAAAAAATTTTGATTATGCCAAGAATTTCTTTCTAACGTTATTAAAAATAAATCTTTTAGAGATGCAGCAGGCTGAACTAGAGTACTATAAAATACTTTAACAGGTGTTCTGCAAAACACAACTGCTGCTGAAAGTTACAAATTTCTAAAGACAGAAGGTTCTAACTATGGGTCAGCTGTACAATAAGACAAATATGATACTTAATAAATATCAATCAAGCCAAATAAAACATTTAATTTCATGGAACTTTTAAAATTTAAGTGAATCTACTAACTTCACTGGTGCAGGATTTGTTCTTCAATATTTTGTCCAAAGATTCCCACTTCTCATTGACTTCTTGTACCCTATCTCTCAAGTTATCAAGGAAAGTAGGATCACAAAGTGTTGAAAATGAAGCATAAGAGCCATTTATGCTGTCCAAAATTGGTCTCTTTTCTGACATATCTTCCAAGGATACCTGAAAATCATCAACATAATTCAATTATAATAAGCATGATGTAGCATGGTTCAGCATGCATGGTAGCATGGTACAGATATCAAATCGACATTCCTAAATGATCACATGGAAAAATAATGTGCTTATCATGAAATTGGCATTATAGTTTACTAAGGATACTGAATAAAGATTATGTTTTATGTAAGCTTTACGATGCAGTGATAGCCCTTCATTATGAAAATAAATTTGTAATTCAATGTACATATTATAAAAATTTCATAGAGACAACTTAGATTTTATCACAAACATGATATCTACTAAAGGTAATAAAAACAGATGATTTATAGTATTTGTTTCATTTTCTTAGCACCATTTCCAGGATTTGATTCCTTATTACTCTTACCAGCAGTAATGAGAGTTTTGGATTAAAATGGAAAAATTAGACTACCTAAGTGACTTGTTCTAAAAAATCTTAAATAAAACATACAAGGCAATACGAAGGGAAGTAGATGAAGAATCTTTACATCAATGAGAACTATAGAGCATGTTAAATTAAACTTACAAAAATAAGCAAACTTGAAGTACAGAACACATTACAACAGCCTCACACAGTAACATAAATAAATGCTACATGGAATGATCACTAACTCATAGAAATAGAACAGGTATTTCCAGATATGCTGATAAGCAAAAATTTGGCATGAAGGTAGGTAGATTAGATTCCATAACCAATGAAAGAAATCTAAAAATTCATAAAAGCAGCCCAGGGTCTGGCCCAAGTCCATAAAGTTTTCTTTTTTCAATTAAAAATAATTGGAAAATATAGGTATTTCCGTGCAGGACAGCTTACTTTCATTCATCAAAATATGATAAAGTTGAGCTACAAATATGAGACATGGACTGAAACATGGATGATTGATTAAACCTCATTCTGTTCATGATTTTCTGTATCTTGCTTGAAAAATTGGGACGATATATATTTTAAACGTGAATTTTTGACAACTTTTTCAAGGGTGGTGGAAATTTGGGACCTGAGTTTATGAGATCAAAATTCTCTCTCAGTGGTGTAGACAAATGTCAACTTACCAAAATCAATTATGACAATCATATTTGAAATTGTGAACAATTGTTACTCAACTGCTAGAAGATACACAATATGCAGGACACAAAAGACAATTTGCTTACCTGTAACTGTTGTCTTTGCTGTTTAGGCTCATTTTTTCTCTCCAATTTCTCTTTAAGATGACTGTCAAGCCATACTGAAAGGGTGGTAATATCTTTCTGTAAGTTGCATGCTATCTTTAATGCATTTTCAAGGCTTGAACGAGAATCTGTTATCTGAGATCCAAGCTGGAAAAAAATAAAATTTCCTAAGTAAAAAAAAACAAAACTGCAACATGCTCAATGTTCCTACTTTTACCACCATACACACAGGGCTTGCTTAACAAATTGCAGTCTATGCCCATATTTTTCACATGTGAATTGTCTCTTTAATCTTGGTGATGCCCATAACCCTTACTTTCACCATTTTTCCAACGAATAACTTATGTTCCGCATATAATGAGTGGGTCTAGTTTGATTCTATGCATTCAGTAACTCTCTGAATTTATGAAAACAAATACTAGAGAGCAGCATACATTGAGACTGGCCAACAGCAAAAAAGAATACAATTTGTTTACAAATTCTGTTCAGACTGGGGTAAGGTACATAGTGGTAAAAGAACTAGAAAAGAATGACAAGATCATCATAAGCAGTGAAACGTGGGTTTTTGCTGCCCCACATGTTTTCAATTGTACCATACAAGAAGCAATTATGTATCTTGTGTAAATTTAATACATATTTTTACATTCTCATCGTAAATATATGAATCTTGTATTTGCCAAGCCTCACTTTTCTATATATTATGTAAATATTACCTTAATCAAACCACCTTCACTTATCAGATTTTTTTTCAAAAGAATTA
>LYUA01000503.1:582515-600411 GCA_002093875.1 Calopteryx splendens | reverse complement strand
TTAAAAATCCAATGTAAAAACCAACGTAACTATTTTAAATAAATAACTGGCTCTGGTAAATAAATGTTAAGCAAAAATAAATATCAAGCCAATTCCTTTACTTTTTCTAATAAACATTTGATTTCAATGCAAAATATTTTTACCAGTTGGCCACTTAAGGAAACTTTACACTAAAGCCAAAAAGTAAGATAAAAATATTTTTTGCTGAATAGAAAAACAAGCCGTTGTAAAATTTTTGGCCAAAATTCAGAACATTTTAGGTGACATTGTTCAAATGTTAGAGACCTTTGTGTTCTCATGTAATAAGAATCATATATGATCAAAGATCATCACTTCTATTCAAAATTACAATTAATTAATCTCAATACTTACAGGATGCTTTATATAAGCAGCATCTTCAGTAATACATTATTTACTTTGGTCCCTACCAATCATCAAACTTTCAAGCCAAAACTCCTTTCCTGAACAGTTAATTGCATAAACTAGTTTGAATCTTTGGCTCATGCATAAGCTAAAAGCATTGGTTTTCTCAATACATTACGGCTAAAAAATTCAGGAAATAAAATATCCAATGGAAACCCCACAGAAAAAGAAGATCATGTAAACCAAGTTAAATGCTGAACATGTTATGTAATTCTGAATTCCATCAAACTGCTCATTAAAGTTAAGGCAGAAATAGAAAGATTTAACCAGAAGAAATCACACAAATATCAGCACACTCCCAAATTAAGGAATAAAATGAAAGAATAATCCCAAGAAAGGAAGATTTAAAACACATTAATGGACAGATTTAGAATGGATTAAACAGAAATCAACAAACTGAAGAAACAATCTACCAACATTATTTTAAGCAAATACTTCTCATTCCCCAGTTCTCGAGGGGAGTGATTTTTTCAAAATGGAAACTGCTCCCAAAAGTGGCCACTGGACATCCTGAGGGAGATAAATAAAAAAAAACAAACATACCCACTGCATGAGTGAGAATTTCGGATAACAAGAAACAAACCTGATCGTGATCGGGGAGGTCTCCTGGGGTGATGTCTTGGTGAAAGCGTGCAGTTAGTAGGGCATCAACGTGACCCACCCACTCCTGGAGAGTGAGAATCCTTCCTTCCCAGCGCTGAGCTTCCCTCGCACACCCCTCAAGCAGGGCCCCCCTTCGACCCGCCTTGAGAGCATCCGCGATGGCCAAATCCCCAAATGTTCATGCAGCCATGACAGAGAGCATGCAGGGCAATCGTGCAGACAGGTAGAGAGGAACAGATGTGTGGTGACAAGGAGAGATATAGAAAGAGGCACGCAGGATGAGGATACATGTAAAGGAATTAAAATAAACTGAACTTAACAAAATACCAGAAAACACAAGGCACAGATGTGAACTCTTGAGAAATTTTCTTAAGCAGCAAAGACATTTCTGTACAAACATAGAGGTTATTCTCTGAATTACCACAGTGAATACAGATGCATAATCCAGAAACATAAGAGGATACCTATTGCTGCACAGTACATATTTCTATCTACCACATGTCACATTTATTTAAGGACTCATATGTTAGGGAGCCTTTTACTAAAATTCGTTACATGCTATGACAACCTAGTGGGCATGGCATCCCACTAATTCCACAGGGTCCATGGTTCAAATCTGGGTGAAGCCTCTGGGAACTCCAAACCAAAAAGCTTTGTGGTTTTCTGGGTATCACAAAATTCTAGGAAGCCACGGTAGGCACAACCATTCACTGAATTTGTTCATTCCACATGCCTCAAGTCTTAATAGAAGGATCGGTAGTCTAGTGGGTAGAGCATTTGGCTACTGATACGAAGTTCCTGGGTTCAAATTCCAGGTGAAGCCTTAGGACCCCCCAATCTAAAATCCATTTGGTGTGGTTTTCTGGTATTAGAACTTTATGGTAAACTTCAGGTGGTACAGGGGAATAAATTGGCCTCCCTACGTTGAATGTGAGTATATCATATTCCTTAGGGCTTGACTGATTGATTGATGGTATTGGAGGAGCCTTTAACAGGAGACAAAGGATATCATACCCATTGTGCCAACCTACATTTTACCTGCCTGAATATGGCAAATTACCCACCCAACCTCTGTATGGTTCAAATGTTGCTTAACTTCAGTGTTATAGTGGGAATTGAGTTTCAACATGACTAGGCTGTTGCACCCTTCCTTAGGGCTTAGTTCTATCCTCACCTATCAAAACCAACCTTTGGGTGGATTATTGTGGTAGTGGAAGGGCTAAGTGCCAAATGAATTTTGCCCTTATCTATGAAACTGGCCTTTTGGTTGAAGGTTGTGATTTTTTACACAAAAGTGGCAATATTAGATCTTGTTGGCAATATTAGAAACTAATAATAAATTGGCAATATTAGAATATATTAATAATATATACTTCACTTATCTAAAGGGCATTTATAAATCATAGGATGACTGGAGATTGAGATTATTTTTTATCCTAGATTTTCCATGACAGAAAAACTTTCAATGTATAAGAAATTATTTCCAAGGTCTTTAAAAACAATACTTGAATTCAACTTAATGGCATTCGATTTCTGTATTTATAAGTGAACTTTGAGGCACAATTTAGAGAGTATTTTGTGAGCATGGACTCTATAATTTAATTTTGTAATGCACATACATGCATTACATAATACATAGATGAGAATTTAAAGGTAAAAATGAAGAAATAAAATAATTTCACCTTCTACTGTACATTATTTTCCTGGATATAATTTTACGAATATATATTTTTATTATTGATTTTTCTGCCCAATGCAAGATTTTTCCAGATTTTTTCAAGCATTTTTTTATTTCCAATTTTCAAAAGTTTAAGGACTGGTGACCATGATCAATTAGAAATGCAATAGTTATATTACTTTTTGCATTTATTTATTGTGCCTGGTATACCCCTGATAAATAATCATTTGTCATAAATATTCCCAGAGTTCAAACCAATAGAGTGCTCATAAAACGTACACCCAAAGCTGGGTTTGAACCCCTAACATTTGGAAGAGCAGTTGGATATGCTACCCACCCAACGAGCTATTACTATCTCAAATTCATATATAGTAATATCATACACTAAATGTATTTTTTTCCTTCCCCTGTGGTAACACTTAAGGATCCAAAACGTAAGACAACCACAAAAAAGATACAATACTGAACAGGTATTTACTTTAATAACTTAAGAGAGCAATTTAATAGCAGAATTTTTTCCACACAAAACGGAGCAAAAACTAAGATCAGGCTCAAGTAAAATGCAATCACCATTTTTAGAAAAGCCTAGCCTGTCTAAGGTATTTTCTCGGGGGCAAGACCTGATTATCAAATATTGTCTTAAAGGAGGAATGATACTTTTGTGCACCTCCAAAAATGAATTCAGGAGGGCAGCTCCCTCTCAATCCCTATTCACTTAGAAAGTCATGGACATGGGTAACTGCAGTCTTGTATCTTCACTAAAAAATGAGTCACTTGATAACACACTTTAATCACATGATGATACATATTAACCCTTTTACTGCCAGCCAAATGATCCATCGGCCCTTGGTTGCCTATTTGAAAACTGCCATCCCCCAATCAATTGACCAATTTTTTTCTGACACAAAAAATTAATTAATTTTTATTTCATTCAAATTATCTTCAAAATATCATTTTTAGACAAAAAAACAACTTTATCATCAAACTTCTTAAAAGAAAAACTTCTATCAGTAAAACAATAAAAATTAATATTTGTAGAGATTTAATGTTTTTTTAAAGGTAGTACTAGCATACACACATGAAATGCACTGGCAGCATACAATTTACATCCCAGGCTGTAAATGAAATGCTTTTAAATGCCTAAAAATTATATTTTGATGCACCTTATGAATAGGTAACCCAAGTTGAACCATTGATTAAAACACAATAAGAACACTAATTTTTTAAAGGATTTAGTAGAAGACTACACTAACAACTCATTTTATAACTAACTGATACACATTAAAAAGCTGAGTGATTTAAAAGGCACATTTCATTTGATGCTATTCATTTCTGAATTTGGACTAAAATGGAAAAATTGGGATGAAAAGAACTCTTACAGAATGAATATTTTTAGGCTTATATTTCTTCATTAAGCTATTAATTGAGTATGATTAGAACATAAAATTTAATTTAATGTTTTCAAGCAATATAACAGTGAATTAAATACTAATACAGTAGCTCAGTAATAACCTAAGTATGAAGGAGATGAGAGCTTGCAAACATACATGGTAGTATGTATGAATTTTCTCATTACTACAGAAGTGAACTCTACTGGGAGAAAACAAGTTAAAAACTAGAAAAAACCTCTTCATTGGCATTATGAAAAATAAAATCAAGAACATTTTTTAACATCCCTAAAATAGCAAGCCAAAAAAACATATTCTATGCACCATAACTCAGAAGTGTAGAGACGGGAATATTGCCCCCTCACTGAGTAAAGGAGAGAACTAAAACACCACATTAGCAAGCACTGGAGGGCACAAAATTGTTACTTGGGTTGTAAAATTAGTCATTGCCCCCAGGCACCAAAAACATAACTACAAAGCTGCCATGAATTCACTTCTAGTTTCTAAAATTTAAGAAAATAACAATTTTTAGCAAAACTTTAGGAATTGTTAATAGCATTAAATCAATGCTTGTTTCTCAAAATCCTTCCTCCACATTTACATTATACTCCACCTGTAACAACTTCGGATGACTAATGACCACTGCTGGTCTCCCTACTTCACACCTTTCTTAACTAGGTACTCCCCTCCCAATGGACCAATCAGTTAGCACCATACCGGTGCCTGGCATAAATATCATCCCTGATAATTAAACAGCCTTCTTCTACATCTTCCAGGAAAGCCCAGCAATACTTTACATTCCCCAAAGATGGCAACCCAGCAGCCCAAATATGTGTACATACTGACCGTTTTCTTAAAATGTTCATACTGCTTTTGAATGAACTGTCATACTACAAATTATTTCATGAGTATATTAACTATCTACAAACTAAGCTTCAAAGCATACATTAACACAAAGTGACCAGCAATTATTAAACATCAAACCACAAGGGATAAGAACGGGAAGAGTATTTTGTTTTAATATGGATTTACTCACCTGCTGACTCAGAGTTTTCCACCGGTTACAGAGGGAATCAACATCTGCCGCAACAGCCTGAGAAGTAACTTCACCCTCCACCAGCATATGGCCAATTTCCTGAATGCGAGCTAAGCGAGCCTCTGGATGATTTCTCATGTAGTTTTCCAAATCCTATGATTTAAAATTAGGAGTAAAAACATACTGCAGAGTTTTAAAAAGGCTAAACTGATCATGGATATAAAATTTCAAACACATTTAACCATAGAATTCAACCTGTGACAGTGGATTTGAGTGTAAGTAATCTTTGGCCTCCCTTCACCCAAAAAGTTACATGTGCGTAAATATTTTTTTGGAAGAGTTCCTACAGGGTTTTTTATTGACCATTATAAACATTGAGCACTAGAACTTTCAATGATAGAATCGGTAAGGTTCAAATGTAAGCATCGTACAACAAGCTTCAAATGTAAGCAGCATGTAACTCTGAAAATTTTTATTATGAAAGGTAATTAATTAAAATGTTTATCATATTGAGTTGGAAGGGCATGAAATGGATCGGGGACAAGACTCAATTCTTGAGAATATGAAGAATTACCACTGTTTTGTCAGTCCCCCTTGATTGTCATGGCAGAAAAACTTTAATAGCACTACAATATCCATTGGACAAAATATAAAAAATGTGGAGCCCTCAAAATCTTTTATTGAAAGTAACCCATTCTAACTTTCTCCACAGCCTGCCTCTTTGCCCTCAATTCTATCAAAATCCATTTTACCACTGATGCACAATGGAACTAATTATATCAGCTACTGAGTCTCTCCATTTGCATGTAATTACCACCACTACTACTGTTTGTGCTGACACTGCTACAAGTAAAACAATGCTGTAAAATATTTTTGATGGCATATTTTGATACTGAAATTCATATTAAAATATTTTATTGCAATTCTTATTGTCTATTCATTGGTAGATTCACCGTTTTCACACTAGGCTTAGCTAGGATTTTCATTTAACATTCTATTATTTTCAATAATCATAACTTAATGTGCATATTAATTCACCAAGTGTAACTATTACATGAAAAACTATAATCCATTAAACTTACATCCAGTTCTTCAGAGATTTCTTCAGCATCAGCAGCTGACTTAGGAGACTTTCTTAGCCTTTTCTCCAACTTATCCAACCAATCCATTTCTTGGGCTACTAATGCTATGAAAATAATTATAAAAAATCAATAAAAGCAACCTACAGTCCATCACTAATAAAATAAGTATATCATAATTTACAATCTTACGGAGTGCATGAATGTGAGCAAAGATTTATTGGATTACCTCTAAATTCACCATACTGAAGGGAGGCATCTTTCAAAAATTTACATCTTTCATAAATTTGGTTGGTCACTTCAGTCCACTTAGCATTTAGCTGAGTATATTTACGAGCCACGTCCTGGACAGAATCTCCTTTCCCGAAGATACTCAACAGGAGATGATTTCCTAAAATAGAGTTTCAAAGGGGTCAAGGGAATCTATATGAGATGATGTTGGAAGAGGGAATGGAATTTTCAAATTAATGATCATTGCATTCACTAATATTATTAAACTCAATGACAGTGCTGCCCCCATTTCCCAAAATTCCCATCCCCATTTCTTTTGTAATAAAACTTTAGAAAATGCTTGAAAAATTTATAATATCGTGCAGACCACAAGGGTGTGTATAATGGAACTTTTGATCAACACATACATTTCAAGCAAAAATCCATCCAAGATAAAACTTTACACACCATAGCCTCTGACTCAAAAAAAATGATTTCCATTGATGGATTTGGAGAATCAAAATAACAGGAGAATGGAAATATGTGAGTATAGAGTATTTTGCTAAAAAAAACTCAATAATAAGCTTTTTCGTTTATTCCTAAAACCTGCAAAACTGTAAGTAGCACATCACATTAAATAATGACACTATTATATCCTTAAATGAATCTCCCTGAACAGTCAGAGTGATGTCAATCCTCTCAGAGACAGTCTCAAAGATTGATCGATAACTAAACAGATGGAAATTCCTCCTGAAGTAGAGGTCATGTCTGGGTAAGGGTAAATAATATGAACAAAATAAAATGAATACCAAATAAATTTAATTTAAATAAGTATAAAACACTAAAATATTATTGTTAGGGGAATGGTTGCTCAACACAATTGGACACTACAGTAGATTTCACTGCATCAATGATTTTTTTTCAAATTAATAAGAGTTCTACATATGCATCAAGGGCAATTTCACACAAAGTCCATCAAATAGAAGCTCCAGCATTTGGTAACATCAGATGAGTTTTAACATCAAAGTCATATGGCCAAATGCTGATTCATAGGCAAGAAACTGAAATAACATCACCAAAAACAAAGAAAGAGGTTTTTAAGTGCAGCCATTATATTCCATCAAAATGCATTACATTTTAGCTTTTTATTGAATATCCACAGTGCCTTAGTGCTCTTTGATTCATTTTTTCAATGACTCAGTTATTAAACTAAAATGATTGACTTAAAATTACTGAAGCTTTTTCTCATTAATATATCACCAACAACATTTGCTATCCCATCTCATTCCAAAGTGATTTATCACAAAGCTCTAGTAAAAAGGAAACTCTTGCAATGATGGACAGTTTAAATTTTATAGCAATACATTAGACTTGGCAGAGTTAAAACACCACTAAGAATGATTACCTGCTTCATTTGTATCTCGAAATTCCTGAGTTCTTTGGTCAACCTTTTCCTTTAAATCTTGAAATTTAGCTTTAATTTGAAAAAGTTCAGCAGATGTATTGATTGCAGATTTTGGAGGAAGTTCATCTTCTAGCTGCCTCAGCCATTTGGTTAGCTCTTCAACCATTTGTAGAACCTAAAATAAATAGTTCCATTAACCCCTATTTTATGGTATGAGCATCTTTACCTCTTCTACCAATTTCCAGCTTCAAAGACCTGACCTCCTTTAGATGGATAGACCAAGTTTTGCGCGGCATTGAATGATAAAAATAAGTATTGAGAGCATGGGTAAGTTTCCATGAAATATCTAAAAGCAGAGAATATACCTTCATCATGACTATGTACATTATACAAATTGACGATAGGTTCAAGAGACCATTAGAGAAGTATTATTACCACAAACAACATGATAAACGATACGCAATAGTATTTTGAACCTTCTAAACTTCCATGGAATTCAATGGATTGATAAATGCTCCAAAAATTATATACTAAATAATTCCCATCCGTATTGAATTTTATCAGTAGTTTTTTTTTAATTAACTGCCTATATATTTATCTGATATGATTTAACTTCCACTGGTGTCTATCATTTGGCAACTAGATACATGTAAGATGAATTGTTTACAATATATCACTTTAAAATTACTAAGAGACATGATAAACAAAAAATTATGGAAAAATAGAAATAAAAATGCAGGTTTTACTTACAAAATTAAATAGGCCTCATATTTTGTTCTAAGTCAATTGCCCCAGAAAAAATTGCCTGTACAGGGAATTGAACAAGGCCCTATTGCTTTCTGAGAGAGTGCTCTTAATCAATAAATTATTCACGCTACGTGATTAATGGGCAACCTAAATCTAACTTTAAGAGAGCAAGTACTTTCTCAATCAATCTAACATGAACATTTGGCACTTTTCTGTTGTAAAATCAAAAAATTAAGGTTGGTAAAAACATTTGGCTCTTAGATGTTTGGCTATTGTTGTTTCACAGGCATATTACGCCATATTTTGGCTATTTTAAATATACAGATTCGATTCCTGAATTTGATTGAAATAATATTGGCTTTTAAAAAAGTAGAACAATAAAAAAATTGTTGCATTTAAATCTAGCAAATAAATGAGAATACACTTGATGCCCCCACTAATGATAAAAAGCCCCACCTTTTTTTGTTTTTCCAAAAACAATGTTATTCTACCATGTCCTTCTCTTGCTTTCTTTTCAACCATCTTCCACCTTGCAATCAAATCATTTAAATCAGATCCAATATCTGAAGAGAAATTTTTCTCAGCAGCCTCACTCAACTTCTGACCTCGACTCTCAATGGAGCTCACTTTAGCAGAGAATGACTCCACCTCATTCAGCAGTTTCTAGAAAATTAATGAATAGAAGAGAAAGAAATTAATGAATATTACACTAAAATGGATACAATGATAGTTAGGCCAGAGTATGCAAACTAAGCATAATGAAGTAGAATGTACACGCATCTTCTACTTTAAAATAACATTGACTCATCCAAGGAAACAGTGAAAGCTTCATGACTCCAAACTTTAATTAACATGGACCTTTTAAAAATTGGTTCACATTAACATGGATACTTCATACATGCTGATATTTTATTTCAAAATTTATTTCCATGGCCTCAGATAAATTTCAAACATATTTTATTATTATCTCACTAACTTTAAGAGAAGCTGCTTGATCTTCCAAAGTGTTCCCTTTGCTAGTTTCATCGATTTCCTCGATTTTGTCCATTTTTACATCATCAACTGCAACTTCTTCAATGTTCACTGATGCAAGACATTGTTCAGCTCCAGACAGCCACAGGGACAGCCATTTTTTATCTTCCAAAAACTTATCCACAGCATCAATATCTGATAAAAATTAATACATTCCCAAATGAATTAGTCACTAAAATTGTTTTTTATATGTTCCTCCACAATTTAAACTACAAATTTCTTATCAGTTTCAATATTTTGTTCACATGTGAAAAACCTTTAACTGCATATTTATGCTTTCAGTTCTTATTCACTAAAGAGTAGTAGTCCATGGCTAAGATCATCAATCAGAAATCAGATTGTGTCAATATGATTTTCCCATACAAAATGGATTGTACATAGACAAGCTGCATTACCAATATTGACTTACTACCTACCACAGGTTGACATTCAAAAATTTGCTAACCTCCGGACCTGAGGAGTGCTGGATTTTTGAAAATGAAGGAGTTTTTATGTTTATGATACAGCAACTGATTATCAACAACAGTGGCATCAACACATAAATGGCACCCCCAGGAAAGTTCTTTTTAATAATTAAAAAAGGGTTACATTATAAATTTTTTTTCTAAGAAAAATCCAAAGAACAGAAAGTTGTTAGACTATGAATTTAGCCATTATGAATAAGCTCTATAAAGGAGAAACATGTGGCTTTATCTGGCAAACCTGGACCCAATAACTGATCAACTAAAGCACCATCAAAATATAAACAGCACCTTGAGAAAACAGTGGTGCACCACCACAGTAAATTTGAAAATGCACTCCGAAATCCATGCTGAAAATCTGAAGAAACCGGATTATCCATTGTCGTATTTTCGAATATCTACCTCTAGCTCATGAGGGCTGATTTTCGAAGACCGAACAGAAAAATCCATTTACTAGGTTTTATCTTAATTCTTAACTGCCAAATTAGCTTTCTCCCATTAGGATGCATACAAACTTATGTTTTTTATACTGTACCTATGCACTTCATTTTTCAATTAATATCAACAAAATCTTACAAATGCAAATCACCAAGTAACTATTATATACAGACTCATCAATCAAATAATAGCCACAACCTTAAAGTGAAACTTGAGTTAAATGTAAGTTACCAGTTATTGAAGAACACAGATAATCTTCTCCAGTAAGCAATGTTATAGAAGAAAAATTCAAATAAAAATTAATAAGTGAGTAGATTTCAATGAGGTAAGGAATCATTACTATTTTAACTTTTGGTCATGCATCATTTAATTCTCCATTTCTTAAGCACAAAATTTTAACATAAGAGAATATTTTTGATAGAACTCCTTATATATAAATCAAATTAATATGACAAACCTGACGAGAGCTTTTTCATTCTGTCTTCCAATAAAACTGGGATATCACTCCATCTTGAAACCAATTCCTGAAGTTCATTCCTAAGAAGTTCACTCTGATAACTTTTTGATGGATCAGTTTCCTTTGTTAACTCTTCTAATAATTCTAATTTCCTAATAAGTTCTTGACCTTCATTATTAACATAATCTAAGGTAGGCTGTAGCTCAACTGTTTTTTGGGCAAGTTCCTATGAATAAAATAAATATTATACACAAATTGCAGAAAAACACTTTGTTTGCAAGAGATTTTATTATTTATTATTTATGCTGATTTTAAATCATTATCCATTATAAAATTCTTCCATTAAATATAAAAATGTTACAAAACTATTTAGTACCTGAAACTGAACCAACTGCTGATTCATTTGTTGAGGATTAGTCAATAAAGGATGCTCAGAAAGTAGAACTCCTTCCACTTCATGCACCCAATTTAATAATATCACTTTAGATTCCCTAAAGGACTGAGGCTCCACAGCACTTCTCCCCACTTCTGAAGACAGTTCTTGCTGTCTGATCTTAAGCCTTAGAGAAAGATTTTATCAGATTAGACAACACTAATCAGATGTGTATTACCAGCTCTTACTACTTTTTTGAGTGGCAATATATAAATTATCATGAATCACATAAGAGATGCATTCAAAAAGTAAGTACCGTTTTTGCATTAAAAACTTTACACTCTGTATTTATATTTGAATTTATTTTTACATGAAAGATCATACCTTAAATTATTTTGTTGGATAATTTCTACCATTTTTGAGGCACTTGTCATATGTTTTGTTTATTTGAAATGTTTATGCCAATAAAAGATCCCAATGACTATGAAATATGGTCTGTTATACAATTCCCGAATCCAAGAAAGCTCAAACCCGCTGAAATTCATCTCATCGGCAGATCGTTGAGATTTATGATGACAGTGCAATGAGTGATGGAGTGGTTAGAAAATGGGTAAGACAGTTCAACGAAGGCCAAACAAATTTGCTTAATGAACCAAAGAGTGAGAGGCCTTCTGTTGTCCATTAAGATTTGACCAGGAAAATTTATATTAAACTCTTGAGAATCGGCATTTCACTATT
Source organism: Calopteryx splendens (assembly GCA_002093875.1). Taxonomy (NCBI): domain Eukaryota; kingdom Metazoa; phylum Arthropoda; class Insecta; order Odonata; family Calopterygidae; genus Calopteryx; species Calopteryx splendens. The sequence goes on along the minus strand of LYUA01000503.1, from coordinate 588,343 downwards.
TCCTTACTATGTGATGAATAGCCCAAAATTTCAAGAGGGAGTGTTTTTCATCATTGGTGGCACCATTCTTTGAAGAGGATATAACAAACTGGTCTCCAAATACAACAAGCACCTCAAAAAAGGTGGATATTATGTCGAAAAATAGTTGAAGCTATTCTCTTTCTTGAAAAATAGATTCAAACAAAAATACCATATGTGAAAGTTTTTTTTAGAAAAAACGGTAGTTACTTTTTGAATACTCCTCGTAGAAGCATGACTTGATTGAATTATATTAATGATAGTATTCAACTCAATCATCAATAGAAAGATAATATTATCCACAAAGAAAAGCTAGTGGAACTGAGTTATTAATGGAGGAAATATCTAGGTTAATGCCACAATGTTAACTTCTGGGAGGAATAGATGAGTTCAGATATCTATATGAATTGCAGCATAGAGCTTAAAGGTAGATATATATGCTAGTCTTAAATTAAATTTCCAAGCAAGGGCCATTTTAATGCATCTGATATGGCATGGCACTCATAAAATGTAACTAAATCAGATCTATTATTACATATCTGTAATTAATGGCAAGAAAAAGTCTACATGCTCATTTGCTGAAACTTATGCTGAAGAACTGCTTTAGACAGTTAAATAAACCATTTGATGAGGAATGACATGCAACATTTAATTAAAATCAAGCCTCAAAATACATTACATACCTCCTACTATTAAACATTAAATATGCTACTGTATGTATTCTGAATTGAAACAAGATAGCTCAATAAAAATAATTATGAATTTGCTTCAATCTCAAACTATAACCATACTTAAATAACTAAATGATCTCACCTCTCCGTAATTTCTTCCCATTTAGACATAAAATTCTTCATTTCAAGTAGGATGGAATCTTTGTCTTCTCTTGCAGCCAAGTGACTACTTAAAGAACTAGATTTTGTATTAAGTTTGCTTAATTTTTCCTCATGTGACTTCATTGATTTCACTTTCACCTATCAATACAAAAAGAAGATTTAAATTCACCAACACAAATTTTTAAATTATGAAATACAACATCTATTGTGGTAGTAATTTTAATAAATTACACTCATCCAGGTGGAAAAATAATCATGAAACTCAAGTGACAATATGTTTATCATGTGATCTCATACTAACTCTGCATTGTTCCAGTTGCTGCTGTAATGTCTGTGCTGTTCCTGTTGACACCTTGTCTCCTAATGATGAGGTACTATCTAACCACTTAATATAGCCTTGCAAAGCCAGCTGAAGAGCTCCCATTTCATTCAAGAAAGATTTTTTCTCAAGAAGAAAGTTGATCCTCTCTCTTCTGTCTCTCAGGAGTGCTTTGAGATCATTCCATCTCACTTCAATCTCTCTCACATGCCTTTCAACATCATTGGCAAAATCCAAACCTTCTGGTAAAAAAATAGCTTCATGAACAAAGTAAATTTTTAATATTTGGAAAAAATAAAACTTCAAGAAGTCTACAGGGGACATTGACATGCAATTAGAGTTGGCACTAAAATTCTCTCAGTGCATTACAGAACAATCACAATCTAGAGCAAGCTTTACAATGAAGGAAAAGAAACTTTGACCATGGGCCCATTGCCTCTAAGGAAATAAGTTAAATATTTTCAATTACAAATTAGACATCAACAGATACATTTAGGCTTGTTGCAAAGTAAATATGAATATCTCTAGGCAGTACTTCAGAGAAAGTACACCAAAATAATGGAATAATGTATCAAGAGCATCATAATTGACTAATATAAGAAACAGTTGAGACTGTTCACATCTACAGCAATAATAGCTATTTGTTAGGATGGAGAGAACTATTTTAATAATAAAACTATTGAAAGAAAAACTGAATCTCACCTTTGGAATCCTCAATGAGCTGCTTTCCTAGCATTGAAAGGTTATCAAGGTTAGCTGCATTTGACTGAATTTCTGCCTCTGTGTCCTCATACAAAACCAGCTGCTCATCAACACTGAGCTCATCAAAGGTACTCCCTCTCCCTCCTCCCCCCCTGGCACCACCTTCCCCAGCACTTCCTCCAACAAGGACACTCTCCATGTGCTCCATCCACACCATAAGCTGGTTCATTGAGTCATCAAACTCCATGCGAGATGAATTGATAGGGCCAACCCGTCTCCTCTTAGATCCTCCCTGAACAAACTGACGGAAGAATTGAGGGTGTGAATACATGTCTGGGTAAAATGGTGTATCAATAACATATCTAATAATATACATTTATACCATGATAATAAAATTCAGTGAGCTGCACATTTAAAAGAACACCAAAAAAATTGTCATATTGCCCTAATATTGTCCAGAATCTTGATTGTGTAAAGTTGTATTTCCAATCCAATCGCAATGTTATTAAATAAAGAGATCATTGAAGATCAAGAAGTTACAATATACATTGTAACTTTAAAATGATATTATTACATTTAAAATTAATGATGTCTCCTAGTATCTCTTTTTTGTGATTGGATTGCTAATAAAACTTAAGAAATAATGGGAAATGAGCATTTGAACTAAAAAATCAGGTAATCCACACACTAAGAGTGAGTGCATATACATGATGAACTCTCATAACTGTAGGACCTCAAGAGTAATACCCATAAGTACTAGTGCAGCCTCCCATGATCTACCTATTTCACAATAAACAGAATCCATCGAGAAGAGTTTAACATTAAGGAGCTTTACTGTGCTCATGAAACATTGAAAAATAAAAATTTCCACAAACCTCTCTGCTTCCCGCATTTTTGTGAGTTGATTCCTTCACTTGCCACTGCCTTCCAGATGTCACTACTGTAGCTGTCACTTCCACAGTAGGAGATATTGTATAACCAGTACCAGGGGCTGAGGCCATCTGATTGTTTTCAAGTTGAAAAATACTGAACTTTAGTTTTTAAATTAGAAGAGCATTTCCAAAAAATTACTGATAAAAAAATCCTCTTAACTACACGAACACCGGAGCAGATGATAAAAAATGGATAACACATCACTGAATCAAATATCATCATAAATTGCAATGTTGGGCATCTGCTATTCATATCCTTCTCTTGCAATCCTCCACTTGCAATTACCTGAATTGCTAGATTTACTTTCCTGGTTAGTGCATTCATTTTTTGTGTCCCCTTCAAAAACGTACTAACCAGATTCCACTGTTTACCAAAAAACTGAATTCAGTCACCAGGAAGGAATTCAAAATTTTGGCTCAGTACTGAATGTGTTAAACTATTAATTACAGGTAATTATTGCTCTGTAGTTTTGACTTGTATCAGGCGTGAAATAAATTAGGTAAATGAAAGTATACTAAGGATGATTTTTCTAACATGATTGGTGATTATCATTTTTAATTACTTCCAAACATTTGTCTACTTGATATATGTAAATCATCATTAGTACATTGCCCCAGCCTAGTTATATAATTGCGGATCAATAAAAGCACTTTAAAGCATTCTCAGTGTCAAGTTTTATGCAGTTTTATGATGCTTGAAAACATTTTCAGAATTATGTCATAATGCATCCCATAATTTGAAAGTCCTTTAGGTTGGTAAGTTTTCATGACCACTGTACTACTGTGGCAATAATTATCATTAATGCATAACTTTTCAATCCCTACTTGGTATAACTGCAAATACAGTGCACCAAAATATGCATTAATGACATATTGTACCTCTTCTTTTAAAGCACCCTTTATTTGGGAGCAACCACGGCCCACAAAGAGGGCATTCACATTTTGAATAAAATTTATTTCATGCACCATAAAGTGTTAATGCCAACTCAGTGTATTAATTGCACTCACCCTCTGGCCCTGAACACTCATTATTTCTGCCAAAGCATCCCATCGGTCTTGTAGCGCTTCTATTTGCTCCATCACATCAGTGGGTGGTACAGAGAGGGCTGAAGGCATGGAGTTTGGATTTTCACTCAGTTGCTGAGCAGATTCATGAAGTGATGCTAACCTCCTTCTTTGGACTTCCATTTCAACTCGCAAAACCTATTCATTGTATCCAAAATTAAGTGCCAAAAGTATATTAATCAAATATATAAAAATATACATCTAAATCAAAATACATTATTGATGAAGAGTGTCACAAAGTGCCCAATGGAAATTAAGTAAGTTATTTTTTAACTGCTGTAATTATTCTGATAAGCCATCACGTGTTAAATTACAAGGCATGCTCACCAAAGTGTGCATCTCTCACTAAGTGTCACTGAATTTAATTTTTAAATACTTCTAATCAAGAATGTGGATTACTGATTCATTAATACTAATTAAGTCTTTTGGATAACAGATTTAACATAAGATAAATTTCCAATGCACCAAATTATTTACACATGTAGGTACTCAAGCCTAATACAGCAAAATACATGGAATCAAAAACATTTCATGTTTTGAAGAGGAAAATTGATTTCTATTGGCATTTAACAAGAAAGAAATGCACTACATTACAAAAAACACTTTAGTTTAAACAAGGATAATCTGCCAATGTACACTACATGCACACTACACTACAATGTACACTAACATGTAATTCCTGGGAAACACTGGATTTGTTGGTCTCTTCTGGCCTAGTTGCCCCTTCAGCAGATTCAGCATCCATGCGCTTGATCCGTGCCTCCCTTCCATCCAGCCAGGATTTCAGCCCTTGGGCCTCAGCCTCAAGATTGCGCCATGCTTCCAGAGCACCCTCTAGACGTCCCCATCGCTCTTCCATCCACTGGCATATGTGGCCCCAACGTTCACTCAAGGCTGACAGGTCATCTTCCATTTTGGAATAAACTGGAACAAATCAGAGCACAATAGCTGTGATGATAAAATACTAATCGATTTATACTAGTGTTACAACTATTTAAAGTTTTCATAAGCAAATGGAACATAAACCACTTACAAAAAGATAAAGAGCTATAAATATTTATTTTTTAAATGCTATTACACCACTTTTAGTTTATTAAGCAGAATAAATTGATGGGCAAACTGAAGTACTGAATTTTAAGACCATTACTAAAACTAAATTGAATGAATGAACTGTATAAAATTTAAAATATATCAAGAATATTTTGTTAAACATTTATACTGTAAAATTTACTGACAGTGAGAAAAAAACCTTTTTGTGACTCTACTTTGGCAAACACTGCAGAAATTGTTTTGATTTCTTGATCAAATTAATTTCATAAAAAACATAACATATATTTGTCATGCTCAACTGATATTCATGTCCTGTTGAATTTAATGATGATCATCCAACTAATAAAATTATTTTGAACTAATTGGCATGATACATCCACTAAATGCTCCAAAAGTATTCCTGTAATGCCACAACAATGAGTGCAATAGATGGTAGAAGCCAGGGCTTGATACCTAGATACCAGTATCTACAACGGAAATCATAAGTATTTCTCAGTACTTGGGTACCAGCAACTCAGTAACAATCTTGCTATTAATTGACATTATACGAGATTTCAGGAGTTGGTACATAGGACAAGAAAACTAATTACTGATATCTCTGAACCAGTACCTAGGGTACATATCCTAGGTGTCAGTAGTTTGGAACCAGTACACTGATTAAGGATCCTCAGTATTTCCTGGTACCTAGGTACCGGTGTAAACAAACTCCAATTAAGTTCTTATTACTTTCTCAAGGTTAAATTTTATATACAGAATGGTTTTTAAATGCATGTGTACCTTCCAGTCAAAAAGCAAACCTGATGGAAAGCATCAGCTAAAAGAAATAATTTCTAAATGTAATACCAAAACTAATGAACAAAGAAGTTTTGGGAATGGTAGGAGAGGAGAGACGGCTATTGGGAGAAATTC
>LYUA01000503.1:570992-582402 GCA_002093875.1 Calopteryx splendens | reverse complement strand
CAGGAAGTATGCAGAAATGAAGAAATGGTTACTTCAGGAGTGTGTCCATCAGAAACCTACCTTAACTGATAGATTACCAATAATAATTATACCAAAATTGCACAAACAATAATGAATCTTTTAGCCATTTAACTTTATAAACATTTTTATTCACCTCTTCCTAAAATGAAATGAGCATTATCCACAATCATAAATAGAATTTTCATCAAATTTAAAATGTATGAGAAACAAAAATGAAATAAGTAATACTTCAATCCCATAAATTAGTCTATTTTGTGAATGCATTAAAAACCTGAACCAATTCATTCCACGTACAATTTTCTGTCTATTAGGACTAACAGAATACATATCTCTAAACCCATACCTCCAGCTGTGTCCTCTTCTCCATCCACCACAACCACCATGTGTGAAAGTGAGTCCACCTGAGGTTGCTGTGCTTCAAGGTCAGTTTTGAGCATGGATAATTGCTGCATGTGTTTCTTCAATGAGTTCAAATTCCATCCTTTCTGCTTCCCATCTTTCTCCCTGCTCCCCTTGTCGAAAAAACCAGAAGAAACCTCCTCCTGGGCCATTCGTGATATTCGATCCTCGGTTGCTGTGAGCCACTGTCTCAAGTGCTCTAGCTGTGTCCTCTGCAGAAGCATCAAAGAGTCGTGGATGCTGTAGGGAAGAAGTGTCACCATGGTTCAAATTCAAAGCTAAATTCAGCCTTTTATATTGCATACCTAAAAAGTCATATTTTTAACAATATAGTATGTAATTACTTTTAGTAGTATCTATGTTTATTATTTAAAACTTAAAAACTATTTCTATTACCAAACTTTTAGTTAATGTTTTTTCTTTCAGTATTTATTTTTATTATTTTATTCATCTGAATTTGCATCAACACCTTTCATTACTTTCAAATTTACCAAAGTAAAATCATGATCACAATGGCCGTTCATAATTCTGTTCAAAATCATCGAGGTTATTCAGCTCTCCCTCTGGTGTCACAGAATATTGGATGAAAATAAACCTTGAAGCCAACCCAACCCAATCCAACAGTGGACACCTTTTCAGAGACATCCACAGCTGACGGCAACAAATTTCAAGGGAAATATTTTTACTTTGTTTGACGCTGCATGGCTCTGAGTCTCAGTTCCTCCCATCTGGAATTTAAGAGCCTCATCTGCACACGGACTTCATCCTCTTCCTCCCTCGAGAGTCCACCTTCACCCAACAGACGAGCACCTTCCTGCAGGACAGCGCCCACACCCCCCTGGTGGCCACTCAACTCCAGTAGAAAAGCCTAATGCAAAGTGAGGGTGGAAATGTAGATGAGCTTGAAAATGGTTTATTTCATATGGTACAACTGAATAGATCTACACATTAAATGCAATTATTCTTGGGAAAAGATTGGTGTGATGGCTAGTGTTCTAGCTTCCCATGTCAAGGTCTCGGGCTTGAACCCTGGGTGGTGAAAGATTCACCGGTTTAAGTTAAGAGTACAAAGGGAACAATTGATATATTTATGTCCTCCTCAGTATATAGCTACATCCACAAGGTCAGCACTTGAGAGCAATTACAATCAACATCAATTACATGCTTGAATATTGCTCAAGTTAATCCAAATTCATAGCTTTTTATTGTGTACATGAATGGATTTCCTAGGAATTGTGAAATTTTCATTTAAAAGGAAAGACTAATAAATATTTAACAATATCTTCAGCACCTACCTCATGGGAATGGAATTGTTGCTTTGCTTTCTCTAATTGAGCGGATGATGTAATATTTTCCTCCTCATCTGGACTAACACAAGGAGACAATGGAATGGAGAGTTTGTCTTCAGCTTCCAACAGCCATGTCAAAACTTCTTCCAATGCCACTTGATATCCACCAAGTTCCACAGATACATTGGTAGCCAAACTGAGGGGGCGGGAACCTGCAGTGCTCATAGAGCACACCTAAATAGAAAAAATTACTATTATTCCACAGGAATACCCAATTATGAAATGGCACTGATAATTTTATTCACTTGATAGTTTAGATATTTCTCTGGAATTTGGATTCATTATCATAGAAAGTGCAGAAAATTCTGTAACAGTAACTCTAATGGTGTCAACCACTAGTGTGCATATAAATGCAAGAATTTCTGTGTAAAAACCACACCCCTAGATCCTGGCCTAGGAAAATGACTTTTACACCATGAAATTCTTGCATTCAAATTCATTCATTAAATCAGTATTAATAACCTCCATGGGTGAATGGAATTATAGTTAACAAATCTAATTTTAACAATTTCAAATTGAGAGTAATTAGGTATCATTTATTTATTTAATAATTATTTATACAATAATTATTGCAAATTAAAATATTGTTAACCTTAGGAAATTATTTATTTTTTAAAGGAATATTCTTTTGTCAAAAATATTAGTATCTTTTTATAATATATAGGTATTAGAATTACTGATAATTTTCTATTTATATGCTAAAAAGAATAAATACAACATAAAAGGCATAGCAAGCAGCAGGGTATGTTTATCTAAAGTAAATGAACACTACAACCTCTTCATAAAAAGAGAAAAAGATTGTACACATGTAACATAATATTTTGCAAGCTAAGGACTATAATCTTTCTCTTGTAATAGGCATGCATGGTCTCAGCTATATTTGATTTGTACAAGCATCTGGAAATTATCAATTTTTTCCTTAGTCCATTAGAAAATATTTCATGCAAACAGAAAACAAAAAGAAAATTCTAATGGTCAAAATATTTTATATACAAAACAATGAAAAAAAATTAAATGGAAATATAAAATTGTACAAGTATTTACATTTTTAATTTTAATTTAATAAACTTTGATAATGTGCTTTAAAAACATTTTCTAAACAGGTACCATACCAGTTAAAACATGCCTAAAAATGCCAGCTTTAAACATTCCAGTAAATGCTTGAAAAATAGTTATATGTAAAACTCTCCTCTCCAAATAATTGCACAAGTTACCTAAAAAAGCATACAGCAATGATTACTCATACCATTGTATGGGCAATAATTCATAACTTTACCATAATACTTAAAAAGTTATGACTAAAGAGATGGGGAATTCATACTGATAGCATAATAGGCAAGAGAATTCCTCCAGATTTAAGGGTTTATTGGCTTACCTCAGTAAATAATAAAGTAATCTCGAGTCTCTTGTTTTAATGATTCTTATTTTTTTATCAAATTCAAATGACTTACCACAAAAGTTATTTATCAAGAATGTGTATTGTTAACAGATATGTTACCAAGTAACTCATGAAGTATCTGAAAGGCATTCAAAATGGAAACATCACATTTGTCACAGATGTACTTACATCAACTACATGAGAGGTTAAATCAGATACAGTTACATCAAATTCATTTCCTCCTCCAGCATCTACCGTATTGGTCCCTGTTTGAGGTAAAGACTGGAACAAGCACATCACATACATCATGATAGATTTTTTGTCAGGAACAGTTGTATTGACATCTGGAAGAAGATAAAAATAAATCAGTCAGTTAGTAAAAAGAAATATGAAATGCATCACTCTTGTATAAATAAAATAAATATATTATATAGTGCATTTCATTTTGAATTAAAAGACCAATGTCAATGAAAAATTCTTACATTAAGCAATTCCATATTATGCAAAAATAGCAATCAATTAAGTATAAAAAATCTTTAGTAATCCTAAATCTCAAATTTTTTGCCAATATTCAAAGTCATCCATAGGTGACTTTTCAAAAGGTTCACATTTAAAATAATCATTGAGACTATATTCTCAGTGTATTGACATTTAGTTTTATGTGTCAACAGTATGCTTTCAAAAAGGGAGTAAAATAAACACAATGATGTGAAAATCAATTGTCACTATGTATTTCATTAAAACATGACAAAATGTAACCATTTCAGAGGTTGAGAAATATTATGCATGGTCTTTTTTACATGTCATCAAACAACAAACATAATGCCAGAAGAAACTAATAACACAAGATTAAATTAAATAAATAGAATAGACTTAATGAAAAGTGGGGTTGAGAATAGGTTTTATTGTTTCTGAATGCCATCATGTCTATACTACCTTCTGGATCCAGAAGTCTTTCAATTGAAAGATGTTCAAGTGCCACACGGAAGGCATGTTCCAGTCTTGCATTTGGATGCTTCCTAGCCACATGATTATAGTCAAAAAGGTGAGGTCGCCAACGATGGATGAGTGCGTTAAATGCCAGACCATCAGACCAAGATGTTGTGAAGTTTTTCACATCCACACCACTATATCCCTGAAAATGAACAAGTTGCACAGAGTGAAATTTAGTACTTACAATCAGAACTCAAGAATATTTTAAGGTAAACATCAAAGTGAAGATAGAATGAATATTATAATTGAAATGTATAGAATCAAATGATATTTCAACAAAGAATTATGCATTACGAGTGACATCCCACCAAATAAATATGGTTGTTAGTGAAAACTTACCAGTGTATTTTGCTGGCACCATGATAATAATGTCTTCTCTAAATTAGTTTGCTGCAATTCTGTCATAAGATCTTTTAAGTGATAATGTACCTGTAAAGATAATAAAAGATTGATTCCTTTCTTGGCCAACTCTGGAGTGAAAATTTCAACTGAACTCATGATGGATGTTTAACACTATTGGGAAGAGTCAATATTGGGATATTGGAGCTGGGAGAGTAGAGGTTGAATAGGTAAGTACCAAATGTGATGGGGAGCTGTAGTATGCTGGGGGAAACTGGGAAAATAGGCTAGGAAAGAGGAGTAGGGAAGGGATTTTATCCATGAAACATGCAAAAGTTGGGAAAAATACCCTTTGGAATTTATTAAGTGAAGTATACCAACAGCAATGTATTCAAGCTCAAATAAAGGATAATATTCTCAGACACCATGGAGTGGAATTTTTAATTTTATTACAGATATTCACAACGAGAAGAGTAGTAATTTATAAAAACAGAGGTTTTTAATATTTCTTAAGAGAAATTATCACTTTTAGTTATATAAGATGAGCAAAGAGTTCAATGACTCTCAATGCATTCTTGACCCAAGGTAATCAAAACAGATATAAAGACCATACCACAGCATTAATTTGATCATTCATACCTGCCAGTGAAGGATGACACTCCATACCAGACCAAGAGTCAACTTTGGATTACCATCAACAATGTCATTACTGCTTATGTTAACTAACTTCACCTGTAATTGAGAGAAATAGTAGTGACTTTATATGACTATATGGTAACAGAGAAAACTCACAACAGAAGAAATAGCATACCAAAAATACAAGTTAATCATAGAAATATAGTCATCAGGAACAAAAACACTTGGCACATCTGGATGTGTCACTGATTCATTTCTCTCATAAACATAGGTATAATATAACAACTTACTAAAATGAGTTGTCTCAGTCGTAAAATAAATAATTTTGTGTGGAAAAAACACTACACACAAGTGTTCACCATTCATTACTAATAACTTACGTTATTCTGCTCCAGTATTTGAAGTGCTTTGTTGACATTATTGAGGTGATGGACTCGCATTCTTCCTCTTTCCCTTTTCTGAAATTAACAATTTAAGAAAATTCATACACAATCCATGAAATCCTGAAGAGTAATTAAACATTTTGTTGAAATTATCAGTACTTACACATTGTTTCCCTGTAAGTACTTCCAAAAGGGCCAGAAGTCTGTTCCCATCCCTGAGATCCAAAAATAAGTCCGTGACTGGTGTGTGGCCACACTGCAAGTCAGAGTAAATAAAAAATTGTAAAAATATTCAATGCTCAATTATTACTACCTATGAACAACAAGTAAATCTCATAACTGAAACTTAAAGTTTTTGATACAATTTCAAGCAACATGAATAAAGAGAAGTAGCAATTTATGACAATTAGATCAGACAGCTCATGAAATAAATCACTTTCTGGATTTTAGCATCCCTTATGCACCTGAAATTTAAATATAGCCATATAGACCATTTAATCAATAATTAACACTGCAAAATAACACATAAGTGAACATAAGAGCATGCAGCAGGTTTTTGAGGTGCTTGGCAGCTAAATGCTAATGTATCAAGAGAAAATAGGTGGGAGGGATAAAGAGTAATGGCAAAAATCAGATATAGTACCATCATTTTCACCATGCCAATGACATCCTACAGTATCAGATGAACTAAGAAATTACTTATTCCAAATTCATCCCCTGATTGCTATGTCCAGGGTGGCCAGCAAAATCGAATCTTGCGCAAATACAATAATTTTGTAGTTTCTACCTCTCCATTACACCAGAACTTTGAAAATGATACCTTACACTCGAAACGGTTAAAGGAACTAAAGGTACATTGTTGCTGGTAGGAATAATTCAGTGTTTTCATTACCCCTTGTATTTATGAAAGTAGTATGGGTGGCATAGGAGAGTATTTAGACTAAATTGGCATCAGAGTGTTGCTTACATTTATGTTCTATGTGTTTAGCCAGAAAGAAAATATTTGGGGCCCAAATCCAGAAACTCTACATATTATTACTTGATACTTCCAGTGAGTAGGCTTCCCTGTTACCCTTCCAGTTCCCTTAAAAACAATCCAGGCTACAAACCCATTAACAACAGACATCAGTTATAATGAAAGATTTAGACAATTTCATGGTATATATGTTCAAATTAAAGTTCTTCTTAGGTAAATTTAATGTAAAGGCATACAAATAAAGAATTCCAAACAATAGTTTTCAATATCAGTACTGCACTTACATAAAATAATAAAAAAATTATGCATTGTAAATTTTATACCAAATATCAAAATTTTACACAATAGGTTTAAGATTTACTTGATATTTTTGTTAGTATGCGACAAAACAAAAAAATAAGGAAAAGACCCGATGCACATACAATCAGAAGTTATTTCAAAATGAGTTACTGAACATCAAAACAAATTCAGCACCAACACATTCATTACATTAAGCCATGTTTTCAAGTTCAACAATTTTTTTTTCAAATTGCATGTTTGCAATTGAATAAGATGACTTTAGATTTAACAGCAAAATTTTCTTGGTGAAACATAAGTAGGTATGAAAAACAGCAGCTTCTGAGTGAAATGAAATTATCCTGCGACATTAATTTACATTTTTGATTTTCTCAATTTTTTTACAAGCTATATTCAAAATATAAATGTTACCACATGTTTTTTAGACACAGAGTATTAACAGCTTATTAATAGCTAAGCATCAAAGTTTGTGTAGAGTCCGAAAATCACAGTGCGTACTCTCAAGGAAAAAAATGTCGGGATTTATATACTCTACCATCTATTCATGACCTCATTATAAACCTTATGGAAAGCTCTTTTTCATGCAAAGTTTGAGCAAATGCAGACTTTTCACCAAATTATCTAAAAGAATATGACATTTTAGCAATAAAAATCCAATAGCATGTTTTTTTAAATATATCACGTGATTCTTAATTTTTTTATATATTTATTATATTTTCAACCTGTGTATCTACGGAATCAACTTAAAACATTGGTTTACATATCGGTCAGCACGATTCTGAGGCCATCCTTTCTGAGGCAATGAAATCCAGCCGATTCATTCCCTCAAAGGATGATGCAACCTCATGAGTGCCAATTTTCATCAAAGTATGCATCTCCTAAAGCGAAAATTTATGACCACGGAGATCAACGATCTGTGAGTTTTAATTTTGTTTTCTTCCTCTACATTTTCCCAATTGAAAGATAATTCATGCGCGCAGAGAGGGTGGGTATTTATGCCATTCAATATATATAATTTATTCAGTGGTAGAACGCATATGAAAATCGAGTCTAATCATTGAGGCAGCAGATAAAATATTTCTTACTACCGAAAATACGCAAGTAATTACTATACTAATGTGCCTATTCACAACGGAAAAAAGTTTTACTCTTCTGTTTCGAGTAAATTTTTTTATATTAAATGATTAGCACCAGGTCAGCTACAATCAACAGTATATTTAATAGAATTTCTAAAAAGGTTTACAAGGAAAAAAGGGTGTCAATGCGTCAATTGATAATAAAAGCACTTTGGAATGGATTTTTGTTTTCGACGATGGAATGCTTGGATGAAATGTTTGGCTACCAAATCTTGTCATCCCTTCATGTTAAAATTCGATTTTCTAAGATTGAGCCAACATTATTCGGAAAAAGATCGATAATCCCAGGGAAAGTAAAGGACTGTCTCTCAGTGATTTCACTTCTTTACTACAGAGGTTTCGTTCCCATCCTATTCAGGACCACTTTTTCTGGGTTTAATTCATGCTCTCCTCTATTAAGAAAGTATCACTAACAGTTACACAAAGCCATCAACACATTTTGGAACATTCTCGTTTAATGCAGATATCATTCACGTTTTCTCCTATGCTTTGGTATTTTTGAAAGGGTTGAAACACTTATTTGAAACGTCGACGCATACTTGAGGTCGAAAAAAATGCACTCCACATTCATACAGCTCGATTGAATACGATAGTATTATTTCAAGGTGCGTCTTTCACCGGTTCATAACCTGAGCCCACGTTACTTTCCCTCTTTGCATGATTGCATCATCATTTTGGCGGTGGTAACCTTTGGAAGAAGATCTGGAGCCTCAATTGCGTTTTGCCAAGATATATCGACGAAGAGGCTGGAGAAGACGCAACGAAAACCGAGCTGATCGATACGTTAACACTGCAATTATTAAGATTCCGTTGGATTTCCAACTAGAGAATGTAATCACTTATGACGATAAACTGAAAAAAACGTGGAGATATTTTTTCAAAGTTGGCATGGGAACTTTTATTGAATACATAGAAATGTTTACAGTTTATCATTTAATTTCATTTTACATTTAGCTAGATAATAAAGAATAAAACCTACTTTTGTTTTGCATGCGTAACGACATTGGTGCCTCAAAAAAAGATATTTTTCAAAACTCACACACAGCACATCCAAAATATTACGCTTAATCGAGAGCGCACGCGGGAAGATTCGTCTGATATCGTGGGGTTTTATCTAAGCTCTCGGTAATGTTTACAAAATAAATGCATCAGAAAACAATTATTAACGCATACAGTTGTCAATATCAAGTAAACGAGTTCAAGAGAAAAAGTTAAATTTTATGCTTTTCTGTGCTTTTATGGATCCATTTGTTTTGAAATGTATTACCGGTGACTGTTTACAATAAATCAAGGGCAAACAAAACAAATTAAAATTTATAAAGAAAAAATCCAAAGATACAAACCGGAATGTCAATCAAAGTTAAAAAGAGAGCAAATAGATGGAAGAGCCATGTCGGGAGAACGTAGCAAGGGCCGTGATTAGAGAACAGACTCAAGATGACTGGGGAATGAACGAAAAACGAACGAAGACAGAAGTGGCGGGAATGTAGGGAAGGCATTATAACGTCCAACATCTTATAAATATAAATAATAACGTGAAATTTCTTCTCAAAGGATGCTTTATTTATTTTTATATTTTACTCATTTGAGGTGATCATTCCTGCCCTAACTTTCTATCCCCGATCCTAACGTCCCTCTCCTGCAAAAAACATCTCCTCCAAAACGAACCACTTGCAACCGATAAACAACAAATAAAAACCCAACTCTAACATAGACAAATACAAAAATATTGATAAACACAAAATGATAGGCTCATAAACAATCAACGCAGAATATGAACTTTGCTAAAATAAGCTTTCACTATGGCTAGACTGCTTTCCTCTTCTTCATGCAACAAAGCTCGCAACTCGCATGAAAAAACAATGGAATTACCACTGAATGAAATACAAGCAAATTCAGAAAAAACGAAAGGAAGTAACAGAAAGAAAAATCATCAAAGGTCAGAAGGCAAGGCTGGAAGGCCATGGGACAAGCATCAGGAAAGAGTTGAGTTAATAATAAAATAGGAAGTGTACGAGGAAAGAGTTGAGTTAATAATAAAATAGGAAGTGTACGAATGGAGAGCTAAGGTTAAAAATCGATTGAAAACTAACGGTAGACCACTTTGCATAAATATAGCATAGAAATAGTAAACTGTACTACTTCAGACTCCGCGCCGTGGAAGTTTTGAATGCCCATTGTAAAACAACTATCGTATGTACGTACTATTCCACAGAAAATTCAACGGTAGGGGTACGACGCGTTTGACCGTTTTACGGCACCATGCCGTACGTCGGTGAAACGCGTCGTACCGATTTATTACCCGAGGAATAGTTAAAGATTTTTCTTTTTCAATAGACGCGCCAGGCATGACATTTTTCCGCCAAGACCTGGAAAAATTCAATCTTTTGATGAACATTAATTATAAATTACAACTTACCTTAATAAGTTGTGAGTTGATCCATTTCGAAAACGTTTTCTTTTGCACATCTTCTCGTTCGTCTAGAAGGAAAAAAAATCATGTTAGTCCTTTAGAACAATACTTACTAAATTATGATTCATAATGTTTACTCACTAAATTATTCGCAACTCAACATTTAACCCACTAAAAAATCTCTAAGTCGCTCGAACACCTAACATAAAGTTAAAGAGATACCAAAACTGATGCAAACGGAGACTCTTCTTCCGCAAATTTTACGTAACATCAGCAACTTAAAGGTCTACAACACCACTACAATCCTAATAAGGTATACTAATACAATCCCTTAAAGCCCTCTTCCGTTCCCGACAGTTTTCCAGTTTTTTACACCCTCTGCCTTACACCAATGAATGGCTTGCTGCACGTTGTTGTAAAAATTGCAAAAATTAAATCTCGGGCAGAAATCCGCGTTTTCTACGCAACCCCATTTAAAAGCGTGTGCCTTCACTCTAGCCTCGTGCGGTGGAAACCCGGGAGAACGGATTTTTAAACACCCGGGTTCAACAAAATTCAGAAACTCAGCTCTCCACCCGGGTACCCAAACAGCTAGTGACACATACCAAGTGCGGGAGGTTCCAAACTCGGGCTTTTTTCCACTACACGAGTTTTTTTAACAGCTACTAATCAAGACTAAATTAGAATAACATGAATATCTCTAAGAAAACCACGCATTTGAAGACATTATATCTACACAAATCGAACACATGGTAATCAACAAAAAGATTAGTTGCCACACTGATGTTGTGCTAAGGGAATTTCGGCGGGAATTGGGATAGAGCTCTCTCGTACGCCGGGGGGATAGATTTCTTAGAGATGGAACTTCGTGCTTGTGCAGTGTCGTCAGAGCCGGATCTGCACTTGGATATATAATTCTATTGGAGTGGAATGAATACGGTTCCGGGACCAATCTCGATCTCTCCATATATCATTTCTCAAACTCATGCTCTTCGTTCCAGACTTTTTGCATACATTTTGGTTCTTTAAACTCCGGGAAAGGGAATGGCTGTAGGTACTATCAGTACGCCCCAGTGCATTTTCGTTTCAT
>LYUA01000503.1:546912-565174 GCA_002093875.1 Calopteryx splendens | reverse complement strand
TTTTCCTCCCTCTCCCTCGCTTACCCAACATTCTACCCTCTATCACCTTCTCCAACAAACCACCACTATTCAGCACATAATATTGGCATTATTAGCTTCTCACGACGTCAATTCATCATCATAGTGGCCAAGGTTGAGAACGCCACTTGGCGCACACAATTTTAACGATTTTTAATCACACATTTAAAATTGCGACGGCAGTCGAGGGAAGAATTTCTGCAACTGAAACGAGGTGAACACAGGTTACCTGGCAGAGGAAGACTACAGTGAAACAACTAAAATTATAAAGTGAGAAGAAGCGTTAATAAAACGAGGAAATGTGAAACCGTAGCCGATATCACCATTTTTATTCACGTGCCAACATAACACAGAGGGAGAGGAAATTATAAGATTTATCGACAGCGGAAACTAAGTGATAACGATACTAAGGCAACGGAAATTCGAATGAAATCGACTCGTAGAGACTTAAGTTGGCATTTTAAGCATTCCGCTTCGAGAAAATGCTTCCTTAATGGATAGGTACGCCCTCACACTGAGGTTTGGGTGCCAACATAACTGGAGCCACCAGGCTACAGCTTAAAAATGACGATAACTCAGATCAGATAACTAAACAATGACAAAGACACTGGTACTTCGGTACCAATACCTAGGACAATAAAACGAAGTACCGGTATACAGCCCCTACTTTTAATTCATGTCACGGCGGGGACACGACACACGCAGCTCTAATTTACAATCCGCTCTCGTACCAGGATACCATCGGATTCCATTTAATTTTCGCCGAGATATTATTTTTGTTTCCTGAGATAATATACAGGTTTTATCATGACAAACAACAGCATTTTAATGAAACGGATGAGGGACAAACGAGACGCCAAGAGTATGATCCAGCGCCGGGTGAATTATGTCGGAGCAGAGACCGCGTTTGTTTAAGGGTTTGCCGGGTGTACTTTCTATTTATTTAATACCCGAATTCAGTGACAAAATACGAAAGCTGAAAGCCGAAAGCGCGCTCCCCCGGAGTAAAAGAAAGAGCGTTTACCCGGAAGAGTGAATCCTTTCAGGGGGCTATTATGATTCCCAGATTTATCAGCACGCAACTTTTCCCACAATCAGCCGTTCACCTCTCAGAAGCCACGCAGACTCGGAAAGAATGACACCCAAAGGGCCCGTCCACATCATAACGTCTCATCCCACGGACGGAGGGCTGAGGCTGTTCTACACACGGCACCCATGTAGGAACCGAAATGCTAAAAAAAACGCCAGCGCCGGGATTGGAACCCATCACTCAGTACGGACTGCATGTTGTGACCCCAAGGATGATGCATATGAGTAATTAAAAGAAGAGAATAATCGAGTCTAACTTAAAATGTAATTAATACACTTATTCCCTTCCAAAGTTAAGGGTGTGTCAACTAAATGCGGTGAGTTTTGGGGCAGTTCGAAGATTTTTGTGTGAAAATAGGAGACGTTGGGTGGGGAATTGCTATGAAAGAATGTGAATTGGACGCACCGACAATAGGCAAATACGAAAGAGGTATGCCACACTGTTTCGGTTATACAGTCAGAACGGACGAGAGTCGAATTGCATACGAATTTTGCAACCGAGAATGAGTTCATGAACTGAAATATCAAGTTTTTCATTTCTCAGTGCCTTTCCCAAAAGTGAACGGCGTGAAGGGGATGCATTTTTATGTAAGTCAAAAGTGCTCTCCATCAGGGAAGGAGATCACAGGTTGTATGCAACGCATCGCCAGGTACTATAATTGAAAAACGGTTTTTTTCATCATTATACCAGCTAAATATTTACTGCGGGCGTAACGAAGGCTTGGGATAAGATATTTAGTACGTGAAACAGAAAAAGACTTCAAAAAATTCAAAATTCTTGAAGATCCTGCCCTATTCTTAATATTGAAAGAGTAGTGGAAATAATGTTTTCTATAGTCGGTTCGGTTCGGTTTTACTACTTCTTAAATTTCATCTAAAATAAAAAACTTCGGTTTTACTACTTCTTAAATTTCATCTAAAATATGTCGTAAGGAGTGGCTCCGAGAATTATTTTTATTATGAAATTGACCGAAAGATGCCTTAAGAAGAAATGCAGGAAAATGTCTTCATGAAAAGTAATCTAAAATTGGCAGTTACAGTAACGGAATCAAAAATCAAATATTAATGAACCATGGGGAAATTTGAAAATTAATGCACGAAATGTATCACGCTGGTGGCGTTGGAAGTATAAAACTCTTGTGAGCAGCCTCGAAGAAAGAATTTCATAAATAAAAAATATCCATCCGCATGGATATCTTAACGAGGATTTAATTTATTACTGAAATATTTATTGGGACCGAGTCACATTGGAAGAAACTCAAGTGCTTCAGAAATCTATTTTCCCACACGCTGAAGGGGAGTTATCGGGAACCGGTGAAATCGTCAGCTATAACCTATTATCAGCTATTAATTACTCTTTATACTAGGGCCAAGTGTTTCTGGGTGGCTAGCAGACTTATTCTTAGACCCATGAGGATATTTAAAAACAATGACGGGTTTCAAAAAATAAATCAATTAGATAAATTTACTGGAGATACACTAATGCACTGCGGTTTATCAAGATGCGAGAATGAAAGGGTATGGAAAAGTTTTGATTGAGAGGCCAAGGTCGAAGTCGTGGAAATTATTGGGAGGCGTTAATGTCAGGAATTATGGAGAAAGAAAAAGGCAAATTGAGAACAAGTTGGAATAAATGAGCCCGGATCAATCCTAACTCGTGATTAAATTGAATGAATACATACGAATCTCACATTAAAAGTAGTGGTATGGAGTCGACTCTCGAGTATTTTATTCTTGCGATGATGTACGACTTTTAAGACAATTATCGGGAAAATTATACAATTCAGGTCAACGCCCAGCTTAACCTTGTCTTTTACAAAACTTTCGCGTTCATAAATCAGATGAGTGAATGCGCTGGCTTATTGACCTCAAGCTATCAAATTTTGCACTACTCTCACTAAATACATAAATTTGGCAAACTTGCGCATAGCTATGTTGGAAACTTAGCTATCGTAAAAAAACTCCCCATTTCCTGGATGACTGAATAATTTCCTTGAATACTCGCTAGAGTCTCAACATTTTATCCTTTATTTTATCAATATTCCTCCACTTTCCTTAAATCCTTACCGACGACGACACCGAAAAAATTGCATAGAATTATCTGATGCGATGTAGAGGAGGTTAACCACGAAGAGGCCACATGCAGTTGAAACAGGAGCTATGATAATAACCTGGATGGAGAATTGGATGATAAAACTAGGGAAGGAACTGATGGAAGAAGTTCATAAGCGATTAATAGGTGGAGATCCGAAGAATGGAGAAAATAAATTAATAGACTAATGAAGAAGGGTGGGTGAAAAACGAAGTCTATTTAAGACAATCAAACAAGGAGAAGAGAAAAACTAATTGGATACTCTCTCAGCCAAAATGATCTATTGTAAACCGTAGTACAAGAAACCACGAAAGTGAAAATCTAGAGATGGTAGAGGGTGGTGAATTCATGAAGTAAAAGACGGAAGAGTCAGCGAAAGATGCCATGGATTAATTACGAGTGGTAAGGAAGAGAATGGTTTGGGGCGTATGTTACCACGGGAAAGTGATGTAACGTGTGGTAAACATCTTCTCATGACAAATACTAGCGCCAATGCTTTAAACGTTTATGCAATCCGTTAAAAAAAATCTAAAAGAATATCACTTTTCCAGCGAAACAATGCCAACTGGAACGCGGGATTTTATGCGTTTGTTTTCTCTTCGCGGAGTAGCGCGGCATTTGGTTCGTGTCGACCCTTGCCAGTTGTTGATTCATCACCGTCGCCGCGAGTGGAAGACCTACAGTTGGTCCTCGAAGCGCGCCTCTGCCTGGGTGGTGTCCCCTTTTACCAGCAGTAAATTTATTTGGAACCCGGCTCAAGGTTTTCGCCTGCGTCCACAGTTGAGAGCGTCGAAAGGGAGAAGTCCCGCACGTTAAGACGACATGACTCGGAGGAAAGACATCTAGGAAATAACCTCGGCCAAAAAAACAATGAGTGCGGCGAGGAAGGTTCGTCCCTACTTAATTTCTGTCCATCCCTGCGACTCTTTTCGTTATTTCATTTGACTAACTCCTTTACTCACTTAATTTTATTCATCCACTCCATCCTTTTTGCCCGTTCATTTATTTTTTTTTCACTTTTCACCTCGGGGAAGAAAGATCATTCTCGATTCCTTTCCTCCCACGTTATAAAAGGCTTCCAATATTAGCACTGAACTCGGCGACCCTTCCGAGTCCCTGATCCCTTCCCAGGCACTGGTGGCCCGTGGGCCGCAACGTGCATACGAGTGCACCGAATATTGCCAGCTGTCCTCCCGAGTTATTACTGCTTGAACCAATTCCGCGCATGAGTGGTTCGAATCCACGGTCCTTAAAGAGATTGAAGCATCGTACTGAGACATCAGATAATCGCACACGGGAATTAAGAGTGCTGCCACTTTGCATTTCACATCTCAGATATGCATTGGTCTCGAGTAACTCAGAATTAATCAGCAAATCTGGGAGAATTCGCGATACATATGACATTTAAATAAAACGAAATAAATAAAAAAATCATTAAATTTGATGCCATAAACGGTCGATTTCCTCTTGCTTAACTAGTCGAATTGCTATGGTGAATTCCGGCATAATAGCTCATTTCTTGAGTTTATGGTGCGACATGGCATCACCCGCCGGAGCACCTTAAAAAACCAATTACTACACCCACGTGAACTCCCCGTATACTTCAGATAATTAATAACGCCCCAGTTAAAATGAATCACTTAAAAGGCACTGCTTCAAGGCAACTTACCATCCCGGTCACTCTTAAAACGATGTGACTCATGCTAATTCAAGAAAGGACAGAAACAATAAAAAATAATATTATTATTATTATTATATAAGTTATTTTCTCCTAGGAGGCTAGGAGTATTTAAAATCTAAATGATTTGTATTTTTTCCAATCATGAAAAATTCTTCAGCACATGAACAAAAAACTTTTATTTAGGGAACTCGTTAACACGATGACGATAGCATAAATGTGAACTGCCCTTTTACATCCTGAGTAAAGGTTTAAGGTGTGAAATTAGTAGTTACAACACAACTCTTAAGGTATTCTTAGACAGCATAGCTGCAGGCTGTCTTTGACGTGTTCGAGGAAGGGTTACAAAAAAATCTCGACGTTCAACTCTTCTAACAGAAAAACAACAAAGAGGAGTACGCTAACTTCAGGAAATCAGATAGGGACTCTACTCAAAAGAAGTAATGAAAGGCAGGGTTATAAATATGCGAGGAACTCCAAGATATAGAATCTACCGAAACCCGGAGTCGAATGTGTGGTCTCCACGCCACGACTCCTCACGTAAATGGAACAGTAATAGAATTCAGTAACTTGATTTAATTCAACTCCCTTCTGATACATTAAAAAAAATCTTTTCCCAAGTAAGTTTTCCCTTTACGCGAATAGAAGGATCACTGAGATTGGTCCCCAATGGGCGTAAAACATTATCGAATTCCCCCAGTTGATTTTTTTTATTTGAACATTTTGGACAATGAAGCACTTCCTTCCAAAGCCATCAGCCCTCCAATGTCGACGAAATACGCGAACCGTCACCCGTTCGGAGTGCTTCCCAATCATGGAGTAAATTTACTCGACGGCATATCTGTCCAATGGCTGGGGACAAGATTCATACATAGGCGCGACATATCAAGGAGGGTCCATCGCCCAAAGGGACGCCCCAAAAGCCTTCGCTTTAGCGCCTCCATCTCGAACGAACGACGACGTAACCTCCACCCCTGTGTGTCTGTGGCACCCAGTCGTTTCAGGGGGGGCCGATGTCCACCGGCAAGATGACTCCTAACAAGATGTGCCGACACGGAACATACGATACTGATCACCGCTTGCGTAAAGAGACCACCGACTCAATGAAATGCCGGCGTAAAGACACCTGCGCTCCACGTGAAATGTGGACAGCTGTGAAATTGGGTACGCTTTGACAGAAAAGGCCGCTTTTTACGGGGCTCTGTGTGTCTCTCTCACCGTTGACAGCATTTAAGCAGAGGAAAGATCTTATGATTAATCCAGGAGGTAATTAGGCGATAAAAGAGGCGTTCTCGCTGGTAAACCTGCCATATTCTACGTACTTTTCACATTTTTGGAGCATCGCTCATTACAGTGAGTGACGATAACGGTATGCGTGGAAAACGTAGTAAGTAGAACGGATTGCGAGGTCCAGTTTTCTTTTGCCATCAAGAGCTCATTTTGAGATAATTATTTTTTCGTGGTACTTTGACCAACCGGGGTTGTCAGCTATATCCAATCTCAGAAAATTCCCTGACCTTTCTATAATTGTCCAAAAAATTTCCCCTCGGAAATTGCCACGAAATACTCGCAAATACTTTTGTTTCTACCGAGTTCACTTTTAATTATAAATCACAATACTAGCAAAACCTGGATTTTCACTCAATATGACGGAATTAAAGGGTTTTTTCCCTAGATGTTCGTTTTGCGTTGTTGCCTGACATTGACACGCCCCGTTCGAAGGTCATTCCGATGGGATTTGGTAGAAAAAACAAATTAAACCGGAGAACGGAATCTTTCAGGCAATTAAACTGCATCCAAATATGTCTAATCTTCGTCTGCACGCTGTTAAAACTAAAATTAAAATAGCGGTGAAAAATAAAGGTAGGTATGATAAATAAATTTATAAATTCCATTCAGCAAAGTGATGCCCACAAAGAACTCCCACAAGATAATGTTATTAGCCCGACCTTTAGCGAAATTCCCAGATCTTTCCCGGTCGCGGCGACTTTTACCGGATTTCACGGGATTCCCTATCGCTGTTCACCCAGCGGACAACCACATATTTCGTTAGCAGCTCCTTCCGCTTGCAGACTGTGATAAATTTGACCATACACACGTTCAATTTCAGCATGATCATTCACGCCATCTCACACTGGGAACTACGATGACATCAGCGTGTCGTCACGTTTATTCGTGATTTATTTCAAATTCCAAATGACTTTGGGTGATGAGTCACGGAACCAATGTATATTTTTTATACAAGATTTTAATGCCACATGCGACACTTGATAATCACTCATACTCAAAATATATTAGCCCACCGCGGTTATTTGGATACAACTGCTGATTGTTCCAAGTCCTGAAAAGAGGTTGGAGGAAGGAATTTCTTAATTCCATCATATCGTTCCGCCATCATTGTTGGCAGTAGCTCAGACGCAGCGGACACAGAAGGCAATACGTAAGAAAGTTGACCCGAAAGTCACAGATTTCGAATCCCACCCCTCTCAGGCATTTGATGAGTCAGACTGAACAGTGGTGGGGAGAACGGGATTGGCAGCGAAAGGTAGGGTTGCCCTTTATCACCAATTTGTTTCTACTTAAACAGCGAGGAAAATGGGCTTTGGAAGTGCTGCAGATGGCCATGATGGCCACGTCTTTGAGTTAGTGGGGAAAAGTCACCATTCGAATCAATAGAGAAAACGAAACCACTCGAAGAATGAATAAATAATAAATTAAGTAAAAATATCAAAGTGGGGTGGCATAAAATAAGGATAGGTGGAACGATTCACGTACTTGGGCAGTATATTTGACCACAAAGTGCTAGGTAGCGAGGGCATTTGGAAAGAATGGCGAGAAAATTAAGTAGAAAGAGGAGGGGAGAATTGATGATGGAGGAGACTCGGCGAAGTTTTTGGGACGCTGATGTTCAGAAGATTGGGAAAAAAGTTTCTGCGCAGAGAGAAAGAATTGTTTGATGCGACAGTGGAAGGGAGAAGCTGGTAGGGAAATTTCTAAGAAAAGAAGGCATAAAGAGTGGAGGAGGGAGGAGAGTCTGAGAGATAGTGGGATGCTGACGGCTGTGATAGGAGGGACACACCCGGAAGACGAGCGGAAATCTCAGAAAACATTGAAAGCGGGTAGAAGGAACGAAAGGCAGAAGAGTGATATTCTGTCAGGTAAAAACCGATAAAAGAGAGAATGAGACGCACTATGGATGGGAAGGATGATACAAGGATGATAATAGTTCTCAGATATCGCCTTACTTCTAACTACCTCTAACGGGTTATATGTATGCAGTAATTAATGTAGATGAGACAATTTTTTTCGTCAATGTTTAAACTCAATCGCTAATACGGAAGGTGCATCTATTTCTTCCACGGCATGCCACCATTTGCGTGAGGCCTTTAAATCCCGATCCCAAATCATATATTTTTTTTAAATACAGCGCAGTAACATTATTTGCAGTACTATTACTGGGATTAATGCGGACTTTTACGATGATTGCTGATAACAATTTTTCAATCAACGACGCACGATGCCTTGGGCCCTGAAATCTCTTTACTCGAAACAAAAGACCGTTTCAAAATCATGGCTACCGCCCCTTCCCTAACAACCTAGCAAGGTCGAACAGCGGAACGATTAAGCTACCCGCAAGTGTCCCACCCACACCGACGCCTTTTCATTGTTTGGCAGAAAAAAACGAAGGATATACGGTGGGGTCGATGAGCTAGTTTTGGAGTGGTTGCGAGGGGAGATGGCGGCGGCATTGGCGTTCGACGACGGAATCCTGTGGCATGAGTGGCCGGGGGAAGGGAAGGGTCAACCTCATCCGCCGCCACTTGTCCAGCAAACCGGTACTCGGCAGCCATTCGCATTGCTTCCACTCTAATACCAAAATGTGCCGGAGCACCATATCGGGAGAAATCACATTCCAAGTTTCAAGAGGATGGATAGAGAGAGTTGTGTAGTGAGAATTCGTTTTTGAGTGCGGGACGAGATTATAAATGTAAAGAATATTCTCGATAATGAGCTGGGCTCAATTTGCAGATGGATGACATTATTGGTAACGAGAAACGCTTCCTTTGTTTATCAGTCAGTTTAGTGCTCCAAGGGTCAATTGTAAATGGTGTTCGGCTAAAGTCATTTTTCTCCATCATATTTTTTTGGAAAACATTTAAAGTTTAATCTAGTCCCTTTTATGGTATCGAATTTTCTATAAATCTGGTTACCGTTTCGTAAAGTGTAATTCCCAATCCATTTTTTCTCGAAAACTTTTTTCAGCTAGTTCTTTTTTATTGGTTTTAATTAATATAAGTTAATCAAAATAGTTATTACCCCTATAATAAACATAAATTTAAAAAAGAATGGCGTCATTGGATAGAAACAAGCAGTAACAGTTAGTCCTATCATGCTGCGTCACCAAATATTATTAATAATTTATTAAATAAATGCTTTATGTAAGTCTTTTTGGTTTCTAGTGATAATATAGAACCGACACCAGTTATCACAGCGCCTAGCTGTAACGTATACAAACATCATATAACGAATAAGTTACTAAGTCAACCAAACAGAAGTATTTGGGGCACGACTAGTTTTTTTAAGTGAAGCATTACTTATATAGAAATAGTGAATATGGAATTCCACTACCTCATCATTAAAGAAGAAAGGATAACTATCGCAAATTTCGCCACTCGTCCAGAGGAGTCAGGTAGGGAAAAACTAATAGTTCTATTTGATGACCATTGGTATGAAGTACCCGACGCCAAGCCCCCTTGTTTCATTTGACACTTCGTCTTTGGTTAAGTTCATCGTCGTAAGAGTAACACCATGGCATGCTTATCTTTCTACATTTTGGAAATGTTGCGCACCGCAGCCACAGACTCAAAATCTCTAGATGAAGATTTCTCCGCGGAGAATTAAAAAGGGCGCTTCGATACTGTCGAAAATCCGACCAACAAAAGATTGCAGTACCCGGTATTCCATATTAAAATCCAGTTTTCTATTCAAAACCATTGCTATTCTCAAATAAAGAGATGTGCGCGGAGTAATTTCAATTCCAATGGGGAAACGGGTAAACTAAACCCAGCGGAGAGAGAGCGGAAGAGTTTTACAAGGGACCGAAAAAATTTGTGGTTAATTATCTGTGGGACGGCTTGGCTTTCCGTTATATTTGTCGGTAACTGCTAGTAATAGGCATTGTGGAGGCGAAAACATTTTTCAATTGGAACTCCAGTAATTTTTATGCAAGCGCGATTCATAATTCGACTTCGTGCATCATTAATCTCAGTGAATAAAAAATGGCAATGAAGATCGGGACTCGAAATAGTGACTGAAAGATTTGTTAAGATTTCAAAACGGAGTACAGTGTTTTATGGTTAGAAAAAATTTCCCCTTGCAGAAAGAGGATATGCTTGGGCTTGGATAAGAGGTTTACGAAATGTACGAATGGAGAAAGATAGTAAAAAATATGCTGAATAGAGCACGAGAACAAGAAATAAGTGTCCCTTAGTGTGAGAAAAGAGGGGGAGAGAGAAAGTTGGCGCAGAGAATTTGAAAACGACAGAAAAAAAGAATGGAGTTGATAATGAGACTTAGTGGTACACACAATTGTATAGAGAAACACGTCATTACATCGTTCACAAGAATTTGCCTAGTTCACAAGGATGTGAAAGCTTTTAATGGACCACCCAAAACCAATGCATGCGCAGAACACTAGCTGTACTAATAATCGCATCTAATCATATTTAATTATCCTTCGACTAAAACGGCTAGTTGCAAAATTCGCACATACACTGCAATATAAAATTTGATTTGATACATACCAACATTATTTAGAAAGATAATTTTAAAGTGAGAAGAAACTAATAAAATAATCTTGATAAGTTAATCGATGACAATTTAGGCATTAGAAAAATATAATCGGATTTCAAAATCCATGGCGGAAATATAAAAATGTTAATAGGATTTCCAGTTCGGCAGCTGCGCTTGCCAGGAAAATGGGAACAGATGTTTCGCAACAATAAAACACAATGCAGAAAATATTTCTCTGATATGTACCACCATATTTCTACGACATATTACAAAATATACCAAGGTAAGAAGAATCCATGATAAATCAGAATAGACCATGGAAGCGACGATTGTTGCTTTTGAAGAATGACTAGTGAATCCGAGCGATGGAGCGAACCGCGATTGAGGAAGTTCTTGCAAAGATCGGACGAAGTTGAAGTTGGAGAGAAAAACTACAGCCGAAAATAAACCACGAGGGGAAAATGTTCAAGGAAACCAGGAAATGTCTTCCATTATTATGCAGATGAAATGAATGCGAAGTAATACCGAGATATAATAATCCAAGGGGAGGCAAAATTGGCACATACAATCAATGGTACGGAGAATAGTAAACCAATTACAGGAGTACTAACTGCCTACAACAACGAAGCACGATGCGGAATTTTTTCCTCAAAAATGCACTTACTTCATTCTAAATGCTTACACAAATAACATACGAATCGCACACGTGGACAAACGACTTTAACGATTTGAATAATTATGCAATTCACTTACCGAAATATGACTAATGTTATGCATTCAGTATTCCATTAATTAACATAAAATACCGGCAACTCACTTTTCTGGATCATCAACAGATTTTCTCTCTTCCAAAAATATCTCTTAGGCTCTAAGCTTTGATTACATTTCCTAAGTCATTAAAAAAAACAATTCCTAGATCTAATTTTAAGTAGGCAGTATTATTAAACGACAGTAATAAAGTTTCGCTTAAGCGGACGCAAAATTAAAACTGTCGTCCAGTCTTAAAATCATCAGCTTTGCTTAATAGTCAATAACTTCCACCGTATCCAGGTAGTATCAACATTTTTTAAATTCATTTTCTGCTTATAAAATTGGTTTCAAATTTAAACCCCCTCAAAAGTGTTTTTTTTCGAAATGAACAAATACTGCCTTTTTCAAGGTACGCGTACATAATCATGCCTAGAAAATGGCGGTGATCTGTTAAAACCATGGTGGGTAGTAAAGTTTATGCGTGGAAAAGTACAAAGCAGTATTAGTTCATTTCGAAAATGAAACGCTTCTATAAAAGTAAGCTTTATTTAATTCGTTTTACCCTCTCAAGGGCTTTTCCCAGTACAAATGAGCAATCAATACTGCAAAGATGACTTCATGAAAAGCACTGAGATTTCAGGTCGGCAACATATATTTTGTATGTGTCCCTCTTTGTAGTAGATAACGTAGGTGCGTGTTACCCTTCAGGCATTATGATTTATTCAATAACATTTTCTAGGAAAATTGAATCGAGATCTTCAAAATTTGCATCGAAGAATGTGCGCATTCCGTTCATGAAGTTAATTCAACTTCAGAAAACTCCCTTACTGGAAAGAATCCCCAGTAAATTTGACAGTGCGAGCAATAGTGTGATCCGTGAGAAGCTCACACAAAGTTGCGGTTAAAGGAATACGCACGTATGTATATAGCCGAGCGGACTGAGGCCCGAAAGTCGTAAATTGGCGAGTAGGTGGCGGTGGTAAGTCCTCGGATACCGACTGGAATAACTTTTATTTGAAAGTCCCTGAGAGGCTCCATTTCAAAATTATCCGAAATCACTCAATGAGAACATCCTTAAATGACGTCATCTAAATGGCGTCCGTCGGAAGCTGAACTTAGCTCTTTCACAGAGAACCCAGTTGGAACATTTACAATACTATTTCCTCATTTATGCATTGATAAGGACTCGAAACTTCATTTAGGCACTATTTCCAGTCACCAACGTGACATATAGGTCTAGTCATTGGGCACCCAGCGTCGATTTTCATTTCTGCTACTCGAAGTGGGCTGTGCTCCAGTGTAAATAAGCTGGTTTCTGGTATGCTATTGAAAAAAATCCTTATACACACAACAAAGAGTTAATCACTCCGCATCGAACAGTGAAAACCGCATATTGCCATCTTCAATCATTGAACCGTGCTCCAAGATCACGCTCGCGGATACATGGCAGGTCGGCAAGGTGCCGTGCCCCCGGGGGAATTTTCCGTCTTTTGAGAATGACAGTCCCCTGAAGAAAAAAATTAAGAATAGAAAAGCACACACGATTCTTCTGAATGGGAATCGTTTCAAGCGGTTGACCTAGTTGGTTAATTAGCCAACGAATAAGGTGGTAAAGAAACTGAGCCAGTTCCTTGCCTTCTACTCGAAATTTTATTCCCGTTGGGAAACCTTTTGTGTTCTTGATGATATTTACTTTGTATTTCCGTAATTTATTCGGTTAATTCCTAAGCATGGAAGGTTAATTTGTTGAACAGGATTTACACTCGCACCGATTTGCATACAATTAGAAAAGTAGGGGGGGGGGCGAACATTGGTACCACACAGTCCGTCGAAACACAACAAGCAAAACATCTCCTACAGGCCCCCAAGAATGTTTCTTTCGTCTAAATCATTAACCTTAAACATAATAAAATAATAATAAATAATAAACTAAATCATTAAACAATAAAATACCCAAGGGATTCCATCGGTATGTTATGGCTGGGATGTATCGGCATCGGTGCGAACGGAAATCACGTAAATCAAATTGTCCTCTTCCAACAAATTACGCTGTCTATTGTTATTCCGAGAAACTACCAAAAACAGCCCCTTGGGAACGATGCCAAAATTCTCTTCAGAAGTGCATAATTCATCCGGTTCACAAGAACGACACACAACTAAAGTCAATAGTTTCCCATTTCCACGATTAGGGTTATAACTTCAGGTCATTTTTTAGCGTCCTACGGCACCGAAGGAGTCGCTTGACGAAGATCTTGAAGTCTCGATTAAATCGTGGCTTTAATCAAAACAAACAAATGCGTTAACCAGATTTGAACAACTCAGTTCGAACAGAATATCGGATCAATTTTTTCGCACTTTTCGACTCTCTCACGGTAATTCTTGTACAGAGTTCAATAGGAATGAAAAACCGGAGATGGTTCTACCAAGGGTCGAAAAAAGTAGCAGGTTGCACTCTCACATTCTTCACAAAAAAATATGACAAATATGACCGATAAATTTAAATGTTACGGGATTTTTGGACGATGAAAAGAGTATTCCACCCACAGCTGCGATCCCCCGATTTATTATTTACATTCACGGTGCGAGGTCAAATAAATAATGTTTCCTGCACTAAGGAACTCTGCAGCACCGGTATGCGTCTACATTACACCGCAGCCCTACCACTCGAGAAACGGCGAAAGAAAGTTCTGTCATCCTCGTCATGTGGTGAACCCGTGAACAGTTCCTAAACGGAGAGTCGACTCGGGAGAGCCGTTCCGTCCTCCCTTGGCGCCAGCGCGCGTTTCCTTCCCGCCGCGCCGGGAGCCCTTTGTGTCAATCCGGTGGGAAAATTACGTAAGTAGACGAGAAGAGCGTTGGCACGCGTTTCTTTAAAGGTGGAAGCGGGGGAGGGGAGGAGGTTCTCTGTCTCCAAACGATCTTGAGTGGTTGCGGGTGGGAGAGTGGGCGGGAAAGAGAGAGAAGGAGGGAAGGAGAAAAAGGAGACAGACGGAGGCGGGGGAGAGAGGGAGAGAGAAAGGGAGTGGGAAAAAATGAAGGCAGTGGGGGCTCCTCGTCGACGTCACCGCTCTCTCCGTGTCACGGGCGGGAGACGAATCGCAGGCCAGGCGACGGTCCACATTTAGATGACCTTGTTTGCTTTCGGGATATCCGGAAGAAGGAGAAGAGAGAGAGAGAGAGAGGAGTGAGGTGGAAGGGAAGAAGTTGGGGGACGACAGGGAGGAAGAAGAGAGGAACAAAAAGAATCGGAAGACGACTCACGACATTCGTTTGTTGTTGCGGAGGATGTCTACGTCAGGAGTTGCCCAATTGAATTGTATCGACGCCAGCGCAAAAATTCTCACCGACAAACTTCCGAGAGGTTCCAAGATCGATCTCTCCTCCGCACAATAAAACCACACACCCAGTTCACGGTTTAATGAGCGACAAGTGAAAAAGTCTCAGTTCTGAATGAGCATTCGACTCGAGCATTTAATTTGGATTTGAAAGGATACTTATCGAACCCCGCTTTACCCAGAGGAAAATAAAATCAATAAGCCGAAGTGCACTATTTTATCATGGATCGCATTACATTACTTTCATTCGGATGGCATGAGAATATAGAGCGAAGCAATCAATTAATATATCCATTAAAAGAGTTTTCCATATAAAATATGACTATATTCACATAATCCAAATAAAATCACACCGTAGTAATAAATGGCAAAACATTTATGATGATGCTTAATAATTATTACTAATAATCTGCGAGATTCAATAAGTAATAAAAACAAGAACTTTGGACGATGAATTTAATTTGAAATCGAAATCGTATTTATGCACTACCCATCGATCTATTGTCACCGAATACGATCCATACCCACAAAAACTATTCGCTATGTTATCAACCGAAGATAATCCCAATCCAAATTGTACTGGTTTGCACATAGGTAAACAAAATACTCAAATACGGGTATGTATTTTCTTTACGTACGTTCTAGTTTCCCAGAATCTTCTATTAATATCTTATCAGTCAATAGCTTGAACTGTGGTACTATAAGATTACTTATTGTATCCGCAGGACTTACATTTCTCGGTAAAGTCACACATCCACCCTTACTTGAACGAAGAACGAGTAAGAACGAAAAACAAATTAGAAAATTTCCAACACAGCACACCGCGGACGAAAAGCACCTAAAGAATATGCGAGCAAGTAGTAGGCGAGGACGGGCATGACGTCACCCATTGACTGAGTACGCAGTGAGTTAACTTCCCGTTCACCAAATTGACGATCCCTCGCCCTTTCACTGCCACGAAACGATATATATGTCTTCGTTTTCCATTCATGCAAGAAGTGCCAACGAACATGTACCGTTACGCTTGCCCACGTTGTCCAAAGAAAATGATAAATTTACAAAAAGCAAAGATTCAAAGATGCGACGAAGAGTTTTGCAGTTTACCATTGGACAAAAGCAGGATAATAGATCGTCAATCTTATTTCAAGTCATCGAAAATAATATTCAAATGAGTACGATGAAACCGTCAAGAGCTTTAGAATATGAAACGCAGGGGTCCAGGGGTCAAATCTCGTGCGATGCCCTAGGGATGACGCCATCTAAAATCCTAGGGGTATGATTAGTCGGTGACCAGAGCTTCGCCCTGGATGTACGAACTAAACCCTAAAGCTAGGCTCGGGTTGAGCTCTACCCTCTGCTTTCAAACCAACCTTAGGGGTTGGTTGACTGCTGTACATCTACATAATAACCTGCAAGCCAACTCAAGGGCGTGCGTTAGGGGATGTTAGGACACCAGCCATTAATTAAGATAGCAGAGTAAGAGAAAATGTAGTATGACCACTTTTTTCATTAAAAGTAGGTACTCCATGATTGTCATCTTCAGGCCGACACACCAGATGCAAGATTTTCACATTTTTTATAACCGACCTTTCTGTTCAATAGTTCTTTTAGATGCGCGTGAGTGCATACGTCCGGTAATCCATAACACGTGCAAGCATTCGCTATCATCAAAAGTTGTTTTGGCACGGTTGAAATCTTCAAAATTTTATAAAGAGATTCAAATTTGGGTATGAATTTCAGGAGCATATCAAAGAGCGTGATTAAAAAGACCATACGATAATAATGATCCGAATCATCTCAAACCGACTTTCTGTGATCATCTGTATGCAAAGATCGGAACTGAAGCAGAAACATTTCGTACGCCATAAGGATACCACAGTTAAGTTTGAAAAAGATAAGGACCATAAATTACGACAAAAAAACTCAACCATGTAAGAAAAAAAAAGACCTACCAGGACCACGTTTACCACCGCAAGTGATAAGGATTATAAACCCCGCCCGATCTAGTTAAAAAAAACGGAAGGGCGAAAAAATGGTTCCGCAGAAGACGCCCGAGGACGGAGACGGTGCTTGCACGCGCGCTGAAGCGACAAAACAGGTTGTCGCCAGTGGAGAAGGGGATGAGGAGGGACAGAGAGACAAACCCCCCCCCACATAGAGGGATGGAGGGAGAGAGACGGGAGGGCGGCCGGCGGTGAGATAGAGTCCCGGCCTGAGACAAGAGGAATCTCTCTCAACCCCCGTCCCAACCCCTCCCCCTGCACCCCCCTCCGCCAGGGGCAACACGAAATCACGGTCGACGGCACTCGTAGCACTCTCACCATCCGCCGACTCCCGTCTTCATCTTGCTGACTACGCTAGGTTCGCCCCGAGTCGAGAGTGGCGTTGACGCGACCGGATTTTTTTCACCGCGCCGTCAAATTCCATCGACCTCTCTCTCTCTCTCTCTTTCTTTCCGTTTCCTTTCCCCGCAACCCTCGGGGCGTCCGAAATCTCATCGAAGTTCGATGGATTATTTCGCAGGTTCGTACGTACGAGAAAACATGGAGAGAAAGAGACTTTAAAAAAGAATAATGTCGTCACGAACATCCATTACGACTGAGAAGCTGTTCAATAAGGACGCGTAATTGTCGTGCCTCGACAAATGACGAAATTTTGACGTCATGGCCTCGATGAGACCCGGATTTTTATTGTACACGAATAGGGAATTGTTGGGTTGTTGGAATTAGGGTTGTGACAACATTTCTTCGTTGTTGAGACTCGACAATTCCGAGTCCTTACTGAATACCCCAGAATCGAAAACCAGGACTTGGCCTGGCTCTATCTCTATATTCTCCCTTCAACCTATGGGGTGTGGATGCCTAGTTGGCGGAGNCTCTATATTCTCCCTTCAACCTATGGGGTGTGGATGCCTAGTTGGCGGAGAGCTGGACTACCAACCGGATGGCCCGGGTTCGATTTCCGGAGACACCTCTAGACATCCTAAGCTTCGCCCAAGCTGTGATATTTTTTCGGGTACCAAATCTTCCTGGGAACTCGCCGGCGGCACAGGGTCACTCTCTACCCTGTTGTGTGAATTTTAACACGCCGCCGAGCTTTTCAGTATTAACTAAGTTTTTCCCTCACCTATTTAACCAACCTTAAGGGTTGATTACTGCGGATTAGATTGATTGAACTTTCAATCTGATTCATAACTATGTTTTAAACAAGAGTCATCTGTAACTAGACAAATTGTTTTATTACACACGAAAGATGGGGGAACCGCTGTCTGACTGGCGGAGATAGCAGCTGTCTGTGAGAAATAAGTGTGAGGGTTTCGCGATGTGAAGTTTCGATCTCTTGAAGAAGAAAGGCGCAACGTTTAGAACGTTATTTAAAATTTAATTCGTCCCGGAAGGGGCCAGGCCACCGAAACCCTAATGACTTCGACCGACCGGAGTGGGCCCCGAACTCGGGCCTGGGGGGTGTTTCTGTAAACCTTCGACTCCAAGATTCGGCTCGGATTCG
>LYUA01000503.1:515833-531300 GCA_002093875.1 Calopteryx splendens | reverse complement strand
CCCCCCAGGTCACACCATTAAACCAAGTCAATTGGGCGAACGCTGGCCCGAGCCAGCCAAACAATGACCAGTTTACACAGAGCCCCACATGTACGTCTTCCAGTTAAAGAGTTAAAACTGGCCACTGATGTGTTAGATACAACTCGCTTCCCACGTCGACCTTCGGCGGTGCTGGATGGCTGTCAGTGTTATTCCGATCCACGCTTGTGCCTCATATGAAGAGCAAGCACCACAAGCTTAATACTCGGAATGAATACCACGGCCACCTTGAATTCGACTGAAATAGTCTAATTCTAAAGTAGTCAATTTCACCACCCTTATTCTCCGATTTTCATTCCCGGTCTACCTTCCGTTCCAGTTCAACGTAAGATGCCGTACCGAGCACAATGGACTTGAAATAAATGAGTCAATATTAGCCATGAGCGCCAACAGGATTAAACGGCGATCATAACCGCACAGCTTCCACACATGATGCAATTGAACAGCATTCTGGCAAAGCTAGTATCGCCAGGATGTTTTTACGTTTCACAAACCCTTGGTATATTACTGTCGGTCTCTGCACCACCAAGAAACGCCTGCTGCAGCGAATTTCGGCGAGCACGGCGGAGAGATAAAAGTCTGTAGCTTGGAAGGAAATGAACAGACGAGACGGCAGGTGAGTGCAGTCGGATTCCGAGAAGAAGGAACACGGAAAAAAATGGCCATCACTCGATAGCGGTTTCATGTCCGGATGATGTCGATAATACGGGTATTAATATTCTCAACCTGCTCCCAGAAACCGAAAGCTTCAATCCGGCTCGGCATTCCGTTTTCCATTCCTGCGGACCGACGTCGTTCGTGGAAGCGCTTGTGTTCAGGTGAGTCTCTCATCCTTTCTCCCACCACGGGTTAAAAAGACCGCGGGGGATTTCACTCTCAGCCCACATGCATTAAAAAGAAACTGTTCCCTCTCTTTTGGACATGGGTAATTAAAGCTTTAATCTATCTTACACGCATAGATACGTGCCTTCTGTGCTCGGACTTAGGCTATTTGCCTGCTTCATTGCACAGGTCATTATTTCCTAGTGAACCCACAAATTAACGGGCTCAAAGTGGGGTCGAAGGTAAACTATGGTTTTACTACCGAATTGTTTCTCCAAAATGAATATTACGAAGATATGAAAAGAGTTCCATTGTCGTTCGAGGTAATATAGTACCATTTAAGTGCGTATTTCACTCCGCTCTCAAGCGAGAAACAAAATGTTTACAAATGATTCGATACACATTTAATATAGTTTTCACAACTATAAAAAATACCAAAAATGAATAGGATATCACACAGAGGTCAATAGACGTCATCGGTCAATCTATTTACATCCCCACGCTTTAAACACATACGAATTTTTACTGGGGGAAATTTTAAACCAGTTAAGGCGTTGCAATCATTTTAAGGCTGACCAGCACTTGATGATTGAAAATTTAGTAACCTCAGTCAGCGCCTGATGCTTAATTAGTATTATATATTAATGCCGACGACGGCTAAGATTAAAGATTTATATTCTCTGAGGATGCCTCGTTTCCTTTCCTACATAAGCTTATTTAAATACACATCAATATCTACGTAATGTCTTCAGTATCTCATTAATACACAGGGAAACATAGGGAAATGTTAATTATTGTTGCTGTTTAGTCACGTTATGGGTGGTTTTCTGAATGCAGGTCAGTATTGGATTGTCCTTGTATGCCTATACCCGCGGAGCCACCTCTTACTGGAATCAACTCTCAAATGCGTTCTAACAATAATAACAAAGACATGCCACTAACGCACGCACAAGAAGTCTGTCCGCGTTGACTGCTTGACAACTTGGGGAGCCATAGAACCACCCAAGGCACCAATCTGTGCTCAAAAAGGCCTTACCCCGAAGTTCAAGTAGGTACATGTTAAGACACAAAGCCAGTAGAGGATGAAATTACGACTGGTCATTTGAAATTTTATGATTCGTACCTAGGCACGCACATTAAACACTGAGCAATGGATAACATTAATGGAGAACATAACAAGTGAGTAATAACTCGGCGATTCTATTCGCAAATGGTTCCGATAAAACTTTCATGCTCATGCTTTCCACTGCCGAGGAACAAACAGGCCAAAAAAGAGGGATAACGAATTTTCGTGTCGTATCTTAATATTTCTAGGGCGTAACTGACGAAAGAAAATGGGGAGTCTCAAAGTTTCTTGCGTTTAATTTATGAAATTAAAATTAGCAAACGAGAAAAAATAAAATGGCACTGTCCGAGTGCATGACATATCCTGATAAAAACAATCCTTAAAGACAACACCGGGGACAACATTTGAGGGGGAAAACAATAGAGAGAGGTGGAGGGAAAACTGATAGTAAAACACGCGAGGAGTGAACGAAGAGCTCGGCAGATGACTATGAGAAAAAAGTAAAGATTAATAGCAATTTTCCTGCATTTGCTAATCTAAGGGCATGTTAGCCAGCATAGAGTCATGAATTATTTCATGATGATGCCACGGGTTGATCTTTTCTGAATATTGAATCTTTAAATCAAAATGTTCGATCGGAACATACTAACAACTGTTCAACAGCAAGTGTTCCGACATTACCGTTTTTTAATAACACTAACTATTAAAAAAATACGTAGCCAGGGAATCCAAAAGGGTAGTTCACTTAAAAATGCACCAGGCACTTTGCTGATCACGGCTTAATCTTCTATTATCTTCTAACCTAATATATTTTGATGCAATCACTTATATGATATAACCCCCGGTGCGGTGCATGCATTATCAAGTCGCAAAAAATCACGAACATCAACCGTCGTTTTATGATGGTTACCATGAATCCTATGCCTTCATAACTTCACAATATTTCAAGTCCAAAAATTAACTCGGTCGTGTAGCATAATCGAGGAAATATGTGGTTTACGAAATACTTCCCGTTTACTTTCCGGGAAAATGACACTTTTACTAACGAAGCAAAAGGACAGGAAAGGTGGAACAACAGCTAACGCAATGCTAATTATAATTTTACACAAATCAAATACCTTCTAAATACATTAAATTTCCAAGTTTATTTATGTGTCGTAGAAATTTAACCCCAATACATCTGAGATATACGTTCGAAACAGGAGACTTGATCAGGCCATGCGTCCGATTTTTATTAAATGTTAAGTCAGAGTCTACATTAAATTTCCCTTATCGTGCATGCATGTAAGGTATATGAGTCCATAGGAATCTGACCTATGAACTGTGCTAGAGATCTCAAACTACTATTACGTTCTAACTAGTCATTATATTAAACTTTAATGATTAAAGTAACAAAAAAATCACCCTACGTAGTGAAATCACACACTCGCTGAAATATTCCGTCGTCTTGGCATGAATTTTGTCGCATGAACACGCCAAAAATCACGCGTCACTAGCCCTTGTTCGAGCGAGAGATAGATCACGGCGAAGAAAGACAAAGTAGCAACAACATTGGCTCAACACGATTTTCACATCGAATCTGAATGTTAATGAAACAAGAGACGAGGCTCCAAAGGCCTAAACCCCAACGTTTCCCGTGCGAACAAAACATTTCCCTGGAGTCAAAATATACCGCCCCTACAGAACCAAAATACACTACGATACTGGAGAGGAGACGTCGACGACGATGGGAAAGAGAAGACACCCACGCACTTCTGGACCGCTGGGATGCTCATCCCAGACTTGAAAAGAATCACGGTAACCATACGACGCAATACAACTTTAAACTGAAAACTGTCGGGAAACCGTAGAGTAGGTATTCAGAAATATACCACATACTATCATCAGACGTGAAAAATGCCAACTCTCGATCTCTCCATCGTGGTCCAATGAGTAAGGTGAGGAGGGAGAGTGCACGGGTCAAGGTTGACCCCGCGAGCTGCCCCGTTGGCCTAATTGCTGATTTCTCGAGTGAAAACGTGATCTCGAGTGCAGGTGCCTGCCGACAAAAGACAGCTCGCGCCACGGCAGTTTTGAGCATTTGAGCCGCAAGGTGCTTTTAAAAACAGCGTCAAATGCCAAACAATGGAAATGGGACGGAAACGGTAAGCAAGAAAAGGCAGTAAAACTAGATTAACTAGAATTTAAGTCAATTTTAAACGGGTACGTCCAGAAGAGGAGCTGAGAAGATAGTGCCGAGTATTCCTAACGAGTGACGAAATTACCAACAATAGAACAGTCATTAACTTATTTTTATAACGGACAGGGAATTACGTGGCAAAGGCACCCTCAGCCCATTGGAAAAGAGAACAATAAATTCCGCCAAGTATTCCCCCTGCAGAATGAAAAGTGTCGCTAGTGATGCTAGGCGCTCCTGGAACGATGATAAAGTTTACTGATTACAAATAAAGCACCGATTCAAATCGATTTAAAACTCTTTTTCCTTTATATCCTTAAAATTACGTTCACAGTAATCAACCCGAAGGTGAGTTTGGTAGGCGAGGATAGAGCTCGGTGTAAAGTTCACACATCAGGGTAGGGGGCCGGTTCCCTTCCCTGTACCACCTGTGATTTCCCAGGATGACCTGGTACCCGAAAAATGGCACACATCTTGGGTGAAGCTGAGGGTGCCATGAGGCATCACCGGGAATCAAACCCCGGCCCTCAAGTCAGCAATCCAACGCTCTAACCACTGGGCTACCACCCCCCATAAAATTACGTTATGGTCCACAAAAGTATCACAAAATTGCAATGCTCCTCTCATTCATAGTTTGAAAGCTATTTACGTTCCGGTAAGAAAAAAGTCAGTGGCCCTTGAACTTCTTTGTTCCCGGTGCAAATATTTCCTCGGCTTCGAATACTACAGTACTGTGGTTATATAGTAACAACGTGCAGACATGAGACATGGTGCGTTACTCAAAACAAATATTCTCACAGCCAGGGACACATGTGCGCGAGATAAAACAATGCACATAACAGGTAGGTACAGATTAAGCACGTTTGAGAGCCGCATAGAAATACGCAAGAATCATGAAAAAATTTTAGAAGGCAGTCGCGGGTGTGACCGGGAGCACAATTGCAGGAGGGAGAGAAAGAGTGTGAAACTTATGTCAAACGTATGAACGCATTCAGCGATACCTGCGCAGTGACACACCGTGTGGCTGTGGGGGAGATGCGAAGAATGCAGGAGACATTGAGAGAGGCACGGAATTATGTGATAAATGGGAGAATGTCGGGTAAGTATGCCAGCGGGAAAAGAAGAAGGGACGCTTTGGGACGACAAGAAGGGGGACAGAAGATATGTGGAGGCAACGAATGGTTTATGGTAACATAGACCGCTAGGGTGTTCAGGCGGGGCTTAGAAGTACATACATACGTCGGTGCTTAGTCCCTAAGACACCACAACACTTCCGTTCTCCTGGGAACAACACAAACCTAGCTCTGGCCGGCAGACTGCTGGTGATAATAACAGCAGTGATTAAACAATAACTTTGAATGTTAACCGACAAAAATTGCGTGAGAAGTCAGAGCAAAGCTGATTTTCATTTTGAGGTAGAAACACTTGGTTCCTCCACATGAACATATTCATGTGGAAAAACCAAGCATTTCTACCTCAATATGAATCGCCTGCACAAAGTGACGCCTGAGACCACCCAACCTGATTTTCATTGCTATCACCAACAAAACTGCCGTTGAAGATGAAATATTAAGTAAAGGAACGCAGAAATTGAGCAACATATGTCAAGCTTGAAAGAAGAGCCCTACGCATGTTTGGTCATATGTTGAGGGAATGGATGAGAGGCAAAACATCAAACCGATTTGGAAGAAGAGCAAATAGTTTGAGAGGAAGCGGTAGACCGAGAAAGTCCTAAGTGAATTTGGCTGGATATAAGTTTCACGGTTACGGGCTTAAATTAGTGGAATTTTTCCATGATTGAAGGAAAAGAGATAAACTTTGTGAATTCCACTTAATAAATTTATAAAAATACAGATACAATACAAATACAAAGTATCATCAGCCTGAAGATGATACAAAGTTTCGAAACCATGGTCGTGTAACGAATTTATTAAGTGGCATTTACAAAATGTATGTCTTCTTCTCCCACTGGGCTGAATATACTTCATTCCTGCACATCAATGATCAATATTGCCATCATAAAGAATAGACACTCTTGAAGAGCATAATTTTTAACTTTTTCCTGCAATTTTATTATTTCACCCATTCTCTTTTTAATAGTGGCTCCTCATATTGTCTGTGAAGCCTCATACCAGGACTCTCGCCCGACAAAGTATTAGAGATACCACTCCCACATGAATCGAAATTTTATTTTTCAGAAGCTCGTGCGTCAAAATTAATTTATTGGAAAATGATCAACTGGTTCTGGTAGTTAATGAGATTGAATCACACTCTGTAATAACAAATCGCAAAAAGGATCAGGTGACGATAAATACATTCTGCAGAATTTGTTTCAACAGAGAGGTGGTGGCTGTTTTCACATGTTCTCAGGGCTATTTGAGTTTTGCTGTCATTATCACTGAAGCATTACTAATGCAATTCTGCCGGACTTCACAAGACTTTATTACACTCTATTCCAAGCGAAATGTTTTTTTTGCTTGAATAATGAACCGTTTTCTAGCGGTCGAAGAGGAATCAAAAACAAAAAAATCAGAAGAGCCTACAAAAAAAGTCAGCTTTGACATTACCGTAATGGAAATTAGAATTGACTTGAGTATCAGCTGAATAAAAGCAAGGTTTGTGATATTTTACAAATGCTCTCCCAAGAAAAGCAAGAGACATGCATTGGATGCATACATGCATGCATGCATACAGTGCATGCATGCATACATTGCATGCACTGCATAGCATTGACATGAACCAAAACGCTTCAGTAACAAAACAATGTAACCATTAATGTGTAATTACTATTGTACAACTCTTGAAAAGTAACAAGCAAAGCCACGCCCATGATATGAAATTACAGAGCTATTAAACATATGGCTGCAACTGTGAAACAAAATGGGGACGGCATTTAGTCTTAATGATGTCTTAGTAATTTCACTTCATCGCCAATGGGTAGTTTTTATAACTTTTGGAAATATATCATGGAAATTAAAGTTTATTAAAGAACACGACCAAAAATTCTCAGTCTACTGAAAGCACAGCAGAGCGGGGCTTAGGAAACATCACAATGATCTCAAAAGGGAGCAAAACTCCATCACAGGAAACAATGCGACACTGTACATACTACGGACCTGCCAAATGCAGTTTTGCTATTTGCTTAAAACAATCAAAAACATAATAAAGAAACGAAACCAATAAAGAAGTGAAAGTACTACAGTAAAGTGTACCATGCTTCTACGATTTCCATGTACTCAAATATCTGGGATTTGACTTATAAAACGATGGGCGAAAAATAAAGTCAACGTGAGCTTAGATTATCCTCAAATATTCACCAGTACTTGGGTTTCTGTTAAGGTTTGTTTTGTTTAGATTTTGGTTCTCACAACAGATTAGAATCGTACTTAAAATAT
Source organism: Calopteryx splendens (assembly GCA_002093875.1). NCBI lineage: Eukaryota > Metazoa > Arthropoda > Insecta > Odonata > Calopterygidae > Calopteryx > Calopteryx splendens. The sequence continues at coordinate 523,802 of LYUA01000503.1, read as the reverse complement.
CAGCCAAATATAAAAAAATTAGCAATTACGAATTCATAGGACTGATCCAAATAAACAAATCCAAAGTACACGATGCACAAATATATTAGAACCTGATTTACGAAGCCATAATTTTAGCCAAGGAAGATCACCTCGAATAATTAAAAAATAAGAATAAATAAGACGTCAGGAAAGCTAATAATGTAACAACTTTACTGTCAAACCAAACAAGAAATTTATTACTGGACCATTGGCCATCTTCCTACCAACCGAAATATTCAACATTCTTCTACTAAAGAAATAAAATGAATTGACAACAAAGTACGATGCCTTTTAGATAACTACTTAATGTAATTAAAAAGTCTTAACAAAAGCACTAAAACCACACCTATTGCCACATTCGCAACACAATCGTGTAAAACTTAAGGAAGCAAAGGCAAAATATGTGTCACCAATAATGTAATTTTTAAAAGAATCAAATATTACACCAATTTCAAAGCTGATCTGCAATCTGCCCTTAGATGCCCTGCTACATTATAGTCAAACCAATATTGTATGGTAAAGTTGATGATCTCAAGGTAAGGTTGTCTATTCAAATATGCAATTCAAGAAATTATAAAACTTTTCCACCGAGTTGCAAATATACTAATATCCTTAAGTTACTAGCACAGTCTTAAGAGAGGTTATTAGTCATACATGCCACTGATAATAAAATATAACACAAATAGATACAAACACATTTAAGAGTTCATTATCACTAAAATAGGTCTATAAAATATAATACCGGTGCTAAAAAAAGTAACTTTGTGATCAAACGACCGAACATGTGGTATTAAGTCTGGTCATCGGCATTAGAAATATTCAACATACTAGTATTTAGTTTAAGTACTTAACGGATATGTGCATTATCGCTACTTATTACCGGCATTACTTAATTTTCATCGAGCACAAAACATGCAGCGCTCTGATCTAAATTTGGGCGACATTAAAACTCCTAAGTTTCCACGCTCCAAGATAGAAGTAAAGGTAGTTACACAAGGTTAAAAATCTTGTACAACTCTGTACTTGTTTTTCCGTAGAAATAAATGGAATCTATAAAGAATATTATGCACCAAACAACATTAATACCGCAACAGGTGTTCACTTCACAAATGGTTTATCAATGGCCCAATTTCTAAAACAAAAGAACGTCGAAATTTCATTGATAAATAAACAAATACAACTTTACCTATAAACACGACATCCATTTCTTCAACCGTCTTATTTTCGTGTCCAAATGATAGTCGATAAACACGTACCACATAAAATCTTTCGATTTGGCACTTATATCAAACACTCACGATGCCTAAACACGTCACCGTAGCGATGATGTAGTACCACTCGGACATGTATGAAAGGGGATAGCGTAAGAATCTCACAGAAACACACCACAACAGGTAGACTTCCTCGCTCCCATCTATTTGCGGCACACGATAAATAAGGTACTCACTACATAACTTTTTGCTTCGAAAACTGAATCACACCAATCAAATTCTACAATATCGTCTCGTTGTGATACACCCTCGCGAGATGTTTATCGCCCACAGCCACTCGTTCGTACACACGCCATCTAGAGGCCTCGCCTACTGCCGCTCGCACAAGTCACCGTCTAAGGATCGGCGTCTAGCTGTGCGACGTTGCCAAAACTTGAGCACACTGCGGGCGGCGACTGGCAGCGATGCGAGGCGAGTGATCGTCCTTCCGGGTCACGGTGTGGATGCCATTCCCATTAAGAGGAACCCCAACCCCCACCGTCTCCCCTGTGCTTTTCCTCTTTCGCCCTCAGTCTTTAATCTTGGTTGACATAAAAGACAGCCGTTTTACTCGGGGGAGGAGTTCGAAATAGACTATGAGATAAATGGAACTGCTACGGAAAATATCCTTCAATTTTGACATCCTTTCGTTCACTTAGTGGAATCCAGGGCGTGAAGGAAACAGAAGTTTCTCGTATTACCATACTACGTATATACTGCAGTGATAGAGCCGCTCCAGAAGCTTAATAACCATGTCTCATATCGATCATAAAATATGAATGCATGTAAATATTAAGGGAATTGTTTGCTGCAGCTTTTTAAACTTATTTTTAAGTTATAACAACGCCTCTAAACACCGGTAACGCGCGAGGGGCGCAGGCGAAAAAAGGTAATTTGTAAATAAAAATTTTATAAAAGGTCACAGCATATTTTTGTGACCTTTTATAAAATTCAGTCTAAAAGTTATAACTTAGCATAGAATAAATCCCTAAGTGTTACGTTTCGTTTCTTTTAACTTTTTTCTGGGTTCTTTACATTCTTCACATGAAACCGGCCAGAGTAAACGTAGCTAAACCTACTTTTTTAAATAGATTTTTATCACGCACCACTTACGATTTCAGAACATTTGAGCTATTGGAGCTCACCTAAAGTTTATATGATTCAATTTCACCAGCCTCACGATGGCCCCAGGGATATACAAATAATTCCAAAAGCGAAAAGGGACAATTCTCCTCGCACAATCCCTTAATTGCATACAAATTAGCCAGACAGACCTTTCCAAGGGTCGTTTCAATGCTCGTTGGAATCCACAACCTCCAACCCTTGATATTTAAATAAATTCTTCGGGGGGAGGGGGGGGGGACTGCAGAGCACACAAGAATTGTACGCGTCCGACTCACCTTGCATGCACGGAAACTGAAACACGCACGAAACTCGTATTTCACCCTCCAACCACTTTTCCGTGAATTATCCACGGAATGAATCCAGCGCGAACAAATAAAAGTATTTTTTTTTAAATTCTCCACACAAATCTCAATACTTCGGGTCCGATGCACAACACATCATATTAATCATTTTCTCGCGTAGGAAACCGCATTTATGTATGTTTGCACCTGTCCAGAGCCATTCTTGTCTATAAAGCGATCGGTTTAACGCAACAGCGGACATATTTTTTCCCCCATGGTTCCTACCAATAATAGAATTCCTATCGTCATACCGGAAGCGGGTATCAACTTGGTAAACAATCTTACCGGACACGAGACGATTTTTGCGTCGTGTCATTGGGAAGAGGCTTGGCGACCACACTGAAGTCATCAACACAAGTTGGCTTGGAACGATTCCACAGCCCAAATTTCCTCCATTTACAGACTAAGTTGAGTGTAAAGTTTTAAGGAAAGCGGTGGACGAAAACATAAACAAAGGAAGGGAGGCAACAGACGAAACCTTTCAGTGTGGCGAACCAAAATTTCAGTGAATGCGGATATATTTTAGGGAAAGATTTCGCGTCCGTTGACTTTCGGGGGCGGGAGAGGAGATAAAAACCCAACCGGGGGCACCAGTCGTCGCAAATGAGCGATAATCATGTGCTATTTAAGTAATGATTACTTTGTCCGTCGTTTTCGCCAAAGTCACCGACCTCTTTCGGGCGAGAGAGAGAGACGTTCCGGTTATCGGTGAAATCAGAGTAATGATACCTCTGACCGCCGGACTTCTGCTGAAGACGGCGCAAAGTGGGCAAACAAGGATGCGACTGCAACTGGCACGCGGATGTGATAGCGTTGTGCAAACGCAACTTTCGAAGGATCCCGGGTCGAAGGCAATGACTTGCCGTGACGATCTGAAATTTGTAACTCGAGCTTCCAATGACATTCGCATTTTTTCTGTTCACATATGTGCGAACTAAACCCCGAACACTTATTACAATAGTCTAAAATTAAATCTTAGTTTCCATACGAACAATACGTCGGAATCGATTAGGGTGGCAAGGTTTTACGAGTTTCTCGCGTGATTTTGAACGCACTTTAAAAAAACAAAGAAACTAGAACACTATAATAAATTCCGAGCTAGCCCCGAGGAAGAAGATATTTTACGTAATACATCCAGGTTCATGAAATTTCCAAAACGTAAAATTCGAACATTTAAATGTCGATCCAGTCATTCTAGTCTCTAAATGGTTATTCAGCGGCCTTCTGCGAGCATTTTATTCCTTGGTTTTCTCTGAATTGGTCTATTAACTATGTTTCTGCGTTAAAAAAAATTAGAGCATCTCTCACATAAACTATAATTGGGCTTAAATTAATTTTTCATCGAAAAAAGTTCCGACCTGTATGTAACATACTTTTCCCCATACCCATCCTTCTCTAAGAAGCCTATTGTGTGATCGCACCTCGGACATGTATCCCGGTGGAAAACGAGGCCCCTTCAATGAAGAGTTGATCAATCATTTTTTTCGCATAAATTATTACGCAAAAATCTAATGTTAATTTAAACGCTAGTTTAATGCTACAGGGGGCCAATGGAGATTTTGCTCTTTCCTACAGTTCAGCTATAAGATGGTTTAAAATGTTTAAAGAGGACAGGCAATCAATTTCAAAGGAAGGTGGAGCCGAGGCTCCAGTCACGGTTCCTACGGAAGTAAGCATTAATTCCACTACTACCGTTGTGAGAGAAGATTGTCGGATAACGTTAAGATAACTATCAGATATATTAAAAATTTTCACTGGTGCCATCCAGACGTTAGTAACAGAAAAAAATTGCACATGAGATGGGTTTGGGTCCGGTGGGTCCCGAGACTACCCATACCCGAACAACAGAACGTTCACGTACAGGTATGTTCGCACCTGAAGTTGGTGTTACAGGAAGACTAAGCAGCCTAGTCCCATGCGACTAGTCCTAGTCCAGGCCTAGCCCCATGCGACTTTTTCCTCTTCCCCAATGTGAAGAAACACCTAGGCGGAAAGCGTTTTTCATTATATGGAGTGGTCTTCAATCAAAAACCTATCAAAAAATGGCTTCCAGCATGTCTTCAAAGACGGGGAAAGTAACTGGGACAAGTGCATTGCATCCATGTTTGAGATGGAACATCAAAATTTGGAGGTTGAGAAAAGGTATTTTGTTAAAAAAATATAATTATTCTTTATTGAACAGCTCTCGTATCCACATTAGATTTTACACGTGCGGTTTGGCGGGTCTAGTCTGGGGGAAGAGAATAAAACAATGTGTGATCCATGCCTTTCCTTGCCCTGTCATTGCCAAACTAGCATTCTCATGACTGGTCTCAATACTTGTAAAGTTGTACAAGCCTCTACACTTGTACATTAGGATAAATGTTTTACTTCGATGAAGTACTTGTACAGTGTCTCATCATAGTCAACAGCTAATATTGGAAAGAAGGCGTTCGATGAACTTCTTTATGGAATACATAATTACTGCATGCCTTTAATTCTCCAGAAATTCACAATGCTCCAAAAACTGAGGTACATAAATTAAAAATCTAATTCAATGATATTAAGATCCTCCAGTCGGACGTTTTACAGTTTAAAATGTTTGAATGCAAGTATCGCCATCGATGGCAATGCGTAGTAACGGCTGAGTAGAACACCCACGGTTGGTCAAGGTCAAGCAGACCAAGAGGTTTGTTTTGTTTTGTCAATGAGTGACCCAGTGCTAAAACTGAAAATTATTTCGGTGGGATGCCAATGATCTGACTCTACTGCATAAGTCCTGCAAAGGAATTGATTTCAACGAATGTAGAAGAGTGATATCGAAAATATTACAATGGCAGTAGAACCTATCTACCCATATTTAGTACAAGAACATGAGATGAAATGAAAAAATATACTATTTACGTTGAAATCCATTTACACTACTCTATGCGAAAATTAAGGCTCTACTCTAATGCGCTATAACTTTCGATAAAATTAAACGGCGATTTTTAAGAATGACATGCACAAAGTTGCCTATTCTACTGATTGCTGGTGAAGTTGATGAATACGTGTTGGATTCTAATATGGCTCCACCTTACAAGTTATTCAAAGCAAGGACGCAAGAACGGCCTATGCATGACACTGGACGAGAGTGGATTTTCGAGTCCGTTTTTTTATTGACTCACTGGTTGCGGGATACAAGAGAAGGATTGATTACATTGACTGATAATACCAGGGCTAGAGAGTTGATTTTTAAAAGAAGCAAATTTTAATTTTCATCTCAATAGCCCAAGAGGTAATGCCAAAAAAAGGCATTTCTTCCATGAGCGAAAAATATTTCCATGTGGCAAACTTAACACAAATGTACCAATTTAAACCTCCCTGTAGGTCTGACGCGCCTGTCTGCAAACCAAGAAGCTGCGGGCTCGGACCCCGAAACGAGCATGAATATTATATTGATTCTGGAGTTTCAATCCCTTTCAAACCTCAACAAAAACTGAAAATGGAGGCCCTACAATACGACGGATGGAAGAAGGGTTAACAATGGTTAATTTGGAATGGCGGCCGCTGAAGGTAAATATATTCGAAACCAGAAGGAATATTAACGGAGTTCCGGAGACTCAATCGGATGGGGAAAGAGGGACAATGGCTAATAAAGAATATCGAATGAGAGAACCGGGCGCCATGCTCTGCAGAGAGGATTATCAAATAAACCAGGCTTAAGAGGCTGGCTAAAGAGACTTGCTGATCCTAGAACATAAATAGCAGTTTCTATCTCCTTTTCCAAACAGAAATTACTTGGGAATAAAATAATGACCAAAACCGAATTACAATATATTTAGCGAGGTGATTCAGGCAAATAAAATCGAAGGAGCCTGAAGAAGTGATTGGAAAGGATATTGAGAGGCAGTGGGGTGTTGGATACAGTTACGGAGGGGAGAATGTTGCGTAAAAGATGCGGGGGGGGAGGCGAATAAAGTTGTTGTTGTATGAAATGAAGGGAGGCAGAAAGTACACACGTGGAGCTGAAATATGGTTTATTTTGACGCTCAGTGTTACGATGCTTAGTGATGTAAAGCAGGGCTTAGAAACGCATTAGTACTTATTTCCCGCGAGAGGACCGCCAGTGTGATATTTTGCTGTGTAAATAGTTTTGCCGGGTCTATCAGAAACCCTAACTGTGATTGATAAACAAATAGTACCTAATAATAATAACAAAAGGAATCAAGAAATTTATATGGACAACTTAAAGCAGAGGTGCACACCATCGCCGCACTCCATCTGGGGCCTTCATGATCAATTTCAATCCGTTTTAAAAACGTTCAAATTTTATTCGAGTTTCCACGCATTACTTTCGTCACAGCTCTGCTTCATGAATCCTAATTTTAATCTGAGATCGAATTCCGCCGCATATTCGACCGATCGAATGTCAGTTCGAAGCGCGTAAGAGCCTGAGCTTGAGTCTGAAACCCTAAACTGAAATGAAAGGGAAAGACACATTCAGGGCAGTCGAAAAAAATATCTAGAGATCATATTTGGTCTCCGAAGGACTATGGGAACGCAATCGCCCGTCTCCGAATCCATCTGGTGCTAAAGGCAGGATAATCTATATCGAAAGAATGGCTGAATTCAGTCTACTTGACGGCCAATATGAGTTTAAAATACATGTTCACTCGATGGTTAATTCGATGTTCGCACGTGCCACTGTGCCACGATGATTTCTCGGTGGGTGAGCTCTTGGCTATGAAGATAAGTCCAAAATCTTGCCGCCGACCACACATAACTGCTTTATTTAAAACACCGAGTGGGTGGGAGAGGAGAGTGGTTGATCTCATGCGACACCATCAATCAGCCGTCAGCTTCCTTCCCTCAGTTAGGTTGAGGGCAGCCCCAACGCGCACTAAGCCGCCCCCTGGCTTGCGAAAATCAAATCACGCGTAAGGGTTCGAGTTTCTTCCCGTGTCGCCTGCCGTCCCGGAAGGATTTGGTACGAAGGAAATCGCACGGCCTGGATTTAGCTGCGGGTGTCCACCGGCATCACCGGTATTTGACACTCCAGTTAGCAGCTGAATCCTCTTCCCACCGGAGAACCAAGGACATCAAAATTCACTAAGATGAAACTCACCAGCGGGGCATCACTCACACCCTCAGTATGGTGTATTTTTAGAGAGAGAGAGTGTAACAAGAGAGAGAGAGAGAGAGAAAAAAAAGGAGGGGTTTCAAGGGATCATAAATGTTATTTCGATCACTTAGAATGCATTAATTTGTTTA
>LYUA01000503.1:414571-429593 GCA_002093875.1 Calopteryx splendens | reverse complement strand
TGGGCTTAGTACTGGGTGAGCTCTACCCTCACCTACCAAACTGACCTTCGACTATGATTTTTAAAAATGTATTTATGAATTATGTGATATTTTATATACATCTGATGAGAGGTTAGGCGGAAGAAGGGACTATTATTGTCTTAATCTTACACCAATAAAGACAATTTATTATTATTATTATAACCAAATGTAAATCACCAAAACTTATATTTTTGGGTTTTGGTGTGAAATAATATGACATAACAAATATTTCCAGGAGCCAATAGGGGATAAAACAAATAACCCATGATAATTAGGATCATTTTTACAGAGGTGGGCATACTGAACTGATGGGTGGATCCACCCATATGTTACACTTGTCTGGCAATTCGGAGATCCAGAACCAAATTCAAGTCATTTCAAATGAAAGTATTACTTTTGTTGACTTTTTTCAACAAATTTATCACCACACATTTGATGTATTATGATCTGTTCATGAAGCATCAAGTCCTCATATTTTAAATACAAAATGTATGCTCGTTTATGCTTTGAGAATGAAATTTGTAGTCCACAACCAATAGATATGTGGAAGAACACACAAAAAGTCTTAAGAATTCTGATGTTACTTTTATTCAATGTCATAAGCAACATTTTTTATGATGAAATATATTCTTAAATTTTACTAGCTAAACATATGAACACCATTGTAATAATAAGATTTTACAAGAAACAGTACTGGGGAAATATAAGGGGAAATTTTAATTCTGGTGAGTAACTATCCTGTAAAGACAGTTCTACTTTTGTATGAATGGCTATGTTTCTTGCATGGAGCCTTAACCCTCTGTAAAGGTACAGAGATCTAGGTCATTTATCCTCCCAGCAATTGACTCCCTATTATCAAACATGTTTAAATAAATTGGGTTCTCTCAATTTCACCATATGGTTTTACAGCATAGCACTGGTGCACTGCATAATACTGCTATGCACTAAGCAAATGAAGAAACTACTTCACATGAAACCTCTTATTTTAAGAGAGAAAATATAATCCATAACACACAATGATTCTTACCTGTCTTTCATGTTTGAGTTGAGGGCAGAAAGTAACACTGGCATGAAATGATTAAGCTCTGAGAGAACGTTCACTTTCATAACAGAGCAGATTTCAGCGATGCACAAAACAGCCGAGGCAAGAACACTCGAAGACGTGGGTGCCATTCCTCCATCAACTGCCAAGGCACCTGATGCAACACTGGTGACATGGGACAAAACCTGTCAAGAAATTTTTCCATTACTTCATTTCCTTCTTCATAACACCAGTCAAGTATGAAATTGGTCTCACTCCTAAAATGTAAATTTTTAAAGAGAGTTCACCTTAACTAATGAACATGCTGTGTAGTTTAAAAAAACACCAAGATGACATAAAGAAATGCCTGCAATAAAGTCTTAAGCCCAAAATTGGATAGAAAACTTTCAATCAATGAAATAATATTGCGCCAAACTGAAAGTTATGAAATCATTACAGATCTCGATACCTAGGCACATCTCTTGCTTTAGGTACAGACTCTGATTTTATAGGTATTTCCGATGGTTTACGTCATTATATAAAAAAGTAATGTTGATTAATATTTCATAGCAATTAAAATATACCAACAAGGACCTTACCTCAAGAGATTAATATATTAAAATATATCACATAAAACCTTCAGCTGAAGGCTTAGCATTTCTGACCTATATAATGAGGAAATGATACATCCATTTCTTAATCTATGCACCTAATCCTGTTATAGATGCACCTGAACTCTCAGCACAGGTGAAATGCATTCAATCTGAATTAGAGGATTAAAGAATGAAAAGCATTCTTGACTCACTTCTTTCAATACATCTGGCTTTTCCACTGGTCCCACAATGCGTACAAGCAGTTTGACTGTAAACAAAGACACTTGACAATTGAGGTCATTTTCTTTGGTGCCTGAGGAATCACTGGGGAATTTTTCTCTTCTCTGCATCAAGTCTAACAGAGGCCCTAACAAAATTCCTCGCAGAGAAGCCCGATCTTCCTCAGAGAAACTGGCACATGCATCCGCAGGAGTTCCTTTCTCACTTAGTACTGCTAATAGTCTGTTGCTCAGTATGTCTGCTGCTTTGCGACGGACAGATGGAAGTTGATATCCAAGAAGTCCCCTCACGACAGTTAGAAACAATGATCCAGGCAAAAGATTGTTAACCTGAAATATACATCACCGAATTTAATGTTAGATCAATTTTAAGCCATTGAAAGAAATCATGACTTATTGCATACACACAAATGAAATTACAAAATGATGGTTTAAAAATTTTTCTGTCCATCAGGCCAATAAGAAAGTACTGTGGTATTCAGCCCAGATGAGTAACTGAAAACATATTTATTGTATACTTCAATATTAGACATTTGAGGTCCCATCTCTATACAAACACACCAAATTACCTTCTCAAGAATTTGGTGACAACGCTGTTGCATTGCCTTCCAATAACGGCCTGAAGAGTTGCTCCCTCCCGTCACTTCAAGTTCCCCAGCCACGGTGGCTATGTAACTAAGGAGAACCTTGATCAAGTCTTGGAAGAGCTTGTCAACACCTTGCTGACCCTTGACCTTTTCGTCATCAATTTCATCAACCAACGATACCTAAAATAAGGGTGAAAGAATAGACAAAAAATTCTTTCCTTCAGGTTTCACTAAAGAAAAAGATGAAATTTTACTCAAAAATGTTTCCAAAACATTTTACAGATTGTTTGTCATTCCAAATAATTCCATTGTTCGTAATGCATACAAACATATCATTGAATGATGCAAAAAGGTTCCTGCCCAGATATGTTTTCCATTAAGTTTCTATAAGATATTTGAATAACCTAATGGATAATATGTATTGTTCTCTGTGTAAAAATAGCAAAGTCTCTGGCCAAAGAGCTACCAAGACCCTTTAATTAGCTCCAGATATCTTTGAGAGCACAATAAAAAACTTACCTTTGCAACAATTTGTGGCTCAGAAATTATTTCCAAAAGGAAAGAGAGCACAGCATGTTTAAAGTGACGTAGCTGAGTTCCAGTGTGATTCTTTACATCAAATATGAGAGAAAAATCATGAGACAGCTGCTTTGACTGAGTGGTCTGCCTGCTATGCCATAATATCTTGCCATTAGCACCTGATTCTAAGAGAAAAACAAAAAGTGACTATAAATGACGTCAATAAAAAAATATAAATTACAATAAAATAAGGAAAAGTGAATTCATTATGAAATAATCAAATTTTCTCATAAACAAATTTATATATACATCATTAACACACAAAAAATCAACACTAATATTACCATATAAGTAACAACAAGCTAAAATATATGTTACCCTTGTCTGCTGGAAGTAAATTTACAAATTCCACCATCCTCAACATGGTCAAAATAATGAAATATGGAGGGGCTTCTCTGACTATTTCATGCGCCAACTCAATTCTTGAGTCGAGAGTATTTCTACTGCCATCTTTCTCAAGAGATTTGACCCTGCCATGCAGCACATGTCCTTCAATGACCAACAGTAGCAACTGTGGTAGTCCAATGTCCCAGCCAACAGTCTCCACTAACTTCACATAGAGAGGCAGCCTTCTGTGTGGGGGCACATCAGGAGCAGCATCAGCGAATACCCTGGCGACTTTCAGGACTCCAGCAGCCCCTCGGCCCTCCAGAAACTCAAGTCCACCCTCGGAGGCCTTCTTCCTCGGCATGGACTTTGCCTGCACACGGGGATCCACCTAACATAATTGAAATTATATTTCCGTTGGTTAAAATCACCTTTTCGTACAGTTTCACATTCGGAGGTTGAGAAATTGGCAGAGTAACGGTAGAATATGTACCACAACAAACTCCTAAAACATAATTTGAACTACATAAAGTAAAACAAAAATCAGTTCGCTACATGCTTACCCACCAATGAATGGGCTGTTTATATTGACATCTTGAAACTAATGAAACGGATGCAAATTATCCGTTTAAAGAAGCCAGCAAGCCCTTGATTGAAGTTATTCCAATCAACAATATTTTAACGGGTTGATATTGTTTAAACATGTAAAATTCTTAATTTTATCACAGCCAATGCTCTGCCAAAAGACAATACACTCATCTCTGTGAACACTGTGTAACTCCATAATAATATTTTGTTATTCAAAATAGAAATAGGATCTAATAAAGCACTTCTATTAGCTTAAAAAAATATAGGACATAAGTTAATATAGGCATCAACAATCAAATTCTGTTTGTTGCCAGGTTAATTATAACTTCTATTCATGACTTCTATTAGCTTAAAAAAATATAGGACATAAATTAATATAGGCATCAACAATCAAATTCTGTTTGTTGCCAGGTTAATTATAAATGTGGCCTTAAAAATTTTAACTCTCCTTACCTTAGTGAGTACGGGAACTACACTTTCAATTGTTCTTGAAATCACTTCAAAACTATATTCATCATCCTGGCGAACCATAGATGTTCCAACAAATGCAAAAATAGCCATCACGTTATGCAATACGGAGTCCTGTAAAAACAATTAGTCAATTACACAATTGATATATTTCTTGATTATTAAATGCAATAGGAACATTTACAGCTGTTTTCATAAGAATGCTAAGGCAAGTAAGATCAGGGTATCCTGATTTATTTTGAACTTTTCAACCTTTCACACCAAATTATTTATTTTCAATGACTTAACAGAATATAGTTGGTATTCACAGCCATTATTGGTGGAAATGATTCATCATAAAAGACAAAGAATTTGATTTTTCCACAAATTTTCAAAACAATTGTGGAAAAATCAAGTTTGCTTGTCTTTTATGACATTACAGAAAAAAATTGGATGATTTTGATCTTAACAGGAAAAATAAGATAGTTGAAGCTGAAGATGAAATCATGCTGCATAAGTACCTACTTATCGCACCTATTATAAAATGATAGATATAACTATAATTTTTACAGAGTTTGAAATCCCTAGCTGTAATTACAAGTAAAGCTGGTATTTCCTATTTTTTCAAGACAGTACCGTGATACAGCCTCATTTTTTAATGTCTTTCAATGAAAAACTTGTGTTCTTTGTCAGATCTAACCAAATGAAATAATTTAAAGGTGTGACAGAACAAATTGCCACAGGAAAGATGAAAGGGAGAGTAGAGAATCATACAATTACAGCCTAATGCTTCAAGGCTTACCGGGATAAGTTCTGCTGCTCGAGAGAGAAGCAGCAAAGCATGGCGATGAGTGTGTGGATTTTGTGTAGACCGAATACAATGCACAATTGTCTCCACATCCAACTGACTATTGTCAATCTTTTTATGGTCATCTTCATCCTCTTCACTATCATCCACTTTTCTGAGACAATGCAGTGCACAAGCAAGAATCAACTGCTTTGTGTACTCAACTGGTTCTTGGTGCTTGAGCTGCAAACATCTGATTTGGAGCATAAAAATTTATCCTTCATTAACAAAATGTTACTACTCTATGAATACTACTAGCGGTAAACAAAGCTTCTTCTATTAGTGGTAAGGGATCTTTTTCCCAGATAATCCATTTAAAAAGTAATTATGGATGCTTAAGAAATTACAAGATGTAGGTGAAAATACAATGTGTGTGAATCTTATGTAAGAAATTAGAGGAAGATCATGGTACCACCTCTAGGTACTAATAAGGACAGAAGAGCCTATAAGGGAAAATCTGCCGGCTATCCCAGAATTGGGTAATATTGAAATAGCTGTAACATAACAAATGGCAGCTACAACAATTTTGCCATTGGTTGGTCATTTTTGATGAAGTGATTTCTAAGATAATTTTATCAGAAAATTAAGCTTGTAACACATGTTAAAACTAATACTTTAACTCCCATAAAAAGTTATAATTTTTATCAATTTTCGAGTACTTAAGATTTTTCACTTAATTTTGAAGCTTTAAAATGTGGTGCACATGTTACAGTGGTTTATATGGTATTTCTGATTCAAGTGTTACAATTTCAGTTCATGGTTTAGTTTACTGCTATTAATTTATATTTTTCACATATGTGCAGGTAGGAGAATTATTATAAAAGGATATTTATTATTGATGTGTCCTTCAGAACATATATGACGATCATGTAACTAGGGTGCATGTTCTCTCTACTTGAGTTTCAGATTATGGTTTACTTATGATCTTCAGTAGATTAAATTTTTCTTCCAGTGATTTAGAGTGAAATAAGTGAGGTCGTTGCTTTGTTCCAATTTTTTTTGCAACAACTCTGGGTAGTGAATTCCACATGCTCTTAGTTTGACTCCTACCCAAATATCACTTAATTTATTTTCATTATTGTGCATTATTCACCATAGTTGTATGAGGTATCAGCATGGAGGTGGTTCATCCATCATAAAATTAGCACCATACTTAAAAAAAGGTTTTTTACAAGCTACCTCACTGCATTATATGAGTGCAAGATAATTTTTTTTGGAATAATATCTATAACATAAATAACAAATCAACCACTACTAATATACACCATCAATTATTGCAGACTTTTCTTATAATTACCAAAGAGCATTATTTATTCATCACACCATTTCATGACATCCTTTTCACTTAATATTTAAACTTCTTCACCACATATTTCAAGACTATAATGACACATTGTTCCTACATTTATCCATTTCATTAACTAATTACATTCAAGAGAAAATATTTTGATGACCAAGGCTTTGGTATTTCGGCATTGTATTTAAAAAAAAACACTTGACATAAAAAGAACTCGTGCCAAAAAAGTTCTCATAACAAAAGAGTATGGATTCTAAGTTATTATGGAACATATGCAAAAATCTGTAAATAAACTACACTTTTTCCTAAATCCAATATTTCTCAAGTACTAGTGAATTCCAATCTAGCACATCAATTTGCACCTGAAACAGACGACAGCAATTCATAAGCCGGGCTTAACACATGCATAGCATGCATTCAAAACAAGCTGAGAACCCTCGATTTGCTGATTTAGTTAATCCTCATACTTACACTTTCAAGAGCTCAAAGAGGAGAGGCAAAATCAACTGAGGATTCTTGATTTTTTTCTTCGTTTGCATAATTTCCAGCAAAACCACACCCCTCATCCAGGACTGTGATTGCAAATCCTTAGGTGTTAAAACAGAGATGACCCTATAAAACAAAGTAAGAATTCAAGTACTTGGCAGCATGTTAAGAACAAAAGCTGACAAATATTCAAACAGAATTTTAACATTAGGAATTAGGAACAAAGTCATAGCCTAAAATAACAATGAAGGTCTGTACATTCCCATCCACAAAATTTCAGCTGCTATGATCGACAGACCCTACTGTGACTAAGACAAATTTCTTACTTATTTCCCAATAGTTATACTTCATTAATTTAAAATTAATATGCTGCAGAAACCAGGTTATCCTGTTCATGGAAACACACCCAGTCCTAATTTCCAAGAGTATGGCCAATCTAAAAATCCTTCAAAATGCTTTATAACTCGATTGAAAGCTTGTGGCCCCTCAATGCGCAGGACGGCACTGAGCAGAGGAGATAAGAGACATTGGGGGAGGAAACTTAGGTGGGGAAGGCCAAGTGCCTGAAGCAGAAGTGGGTAGATAGAACCCCAATCACTTTCACCAACAACCCCCAACAAATGAAATTCTTCATAATAAACACATTCTAACCGAAAACTGGTTTCTGCACAAAGGCCAGGAAACTTTCAACCAAGCTACTCCAACAGACACAGAAGAGTCAGAAAACAACATATTCATTCCTGAGTGGAGCAATTGTGTTTCATGTACACACAAAATATACTTTGAAGTAATGTTATTCATAATGGAATATGAAATGATATAAGCATTCATTTTTCTCCCACCTGAAAATGACACTGCACTATATCTGATGATGCCAAATATAGTTTTGGAAATTAAAAGTAAAACTATCATTATTAAATTTACTGTGATGAAGAGGATGAAAAGTTAGGCATGCAAAGTTCAAGAAAGTAATGGTAAGGTTTACAAACAATGAGCATCATCAACACATACTTTTTTGATGGTTTACGAATGCTAGCACGCCTCTTCCCAGAATCTTCCTCAAATGTTAGCATTTTTTCCATTTCTTCCACAATCAAATTTGCATCAATTGATAACTTTTTAATGACACTTTTAGCTGCTAATGAAGCTGCTTCAGCCAATGGAAATTCTTTGGTAGTGCTGGAAAATTCTCTATTATTATTTTGTGATGCTACATCAATCATAATGGAAAGGATTTCCAGTCTGCTATTTTTGGAAGGCAGTGCATCATAAAATTCCCGTGTCACCTGAAATTGGTAAAATCATGCAGGCAAACACAATTATTTAAAAAAATCAGAGGTTTTGGTGACCGAAATTAAGATTTCAGCAAAGCTGGATGTTAAATTTACATATGTAAAAGTAATAAAATTACTTTTACATATGTATATACTTTACATTGCTAGTCTTACCTGCTGTAAACATAAGATGGCAGGACAAATCACTTTCAGAAAATCATTAGTTGGAAGCTGGAATTGCTTGACCTCTTCAGTTGATGGAAGCTCAGTTACTGTGTCTGATAATGAGTTCTTGAAAAGAGTCCAAAGAGGAGAGCTGCCCTTTTTACAATCACTTAAAAATGGAGCCATGGCAGCATCAAAACGGCTAACTATGGCAGCAAAGCAGTCGGTGGAATATTCATCCATTGCTGATTTATGTTGACCTTCCTCTAGTAAGGTCATTCCTAACTGGCTTAAGTGCTTAAGCAGATCCTAAGAAAAAATTAAATATGGAAATAAAATTCATTGAAAATTATTTAATACCTTTGCACGTACAGTGTATATGTGAATGTGTAATTCTCAGATTCAACACTTATCAGACCAACTTTGAACTACAATAATTTCCTAGGTAAGGATTTATGCTGGTAGTATATGAGAAAGAGGATGTGGCAGCTGGGAAACATTAGAAAGGTGACAGGAGATAGCCTGATGGGTGAGAGGAAATAAAACCAAAATTGCTTGCTCAGCTGCTAGTGAAATGGCATTGTGTTCTTCCAAACTCTAAAGAAAATGCCACCCAGGAAAAATTCTCCTGAGAGAAGCGACACAGAGAGACAAGTCTTTTCTTAAAGGTTTAAGCTGGCACATATTGTCTAAAAAATCTACACGATACCCCGCAAGCCGCCGCTAGGGCGTGTGGCANNGACACTAGCCATTCTGGCTATCTTGTTAGGTTGTCTCTTTCCAGATTTTTTTTTCTCTCTTTCCAAATTTTCGCCTTTACTGGGGATTGAACCCACGACCTTTAGCTCCACAGGCGAGCGTGGCACCCCTAGGGCACCTCGCCCCCAATTGTCAAGCCACTGCATGGAAATCAGAAAATACAATTGAGTAAATGGTTTTGCATTCAAATGAAAATTATCATATTGAGCAACATCATACATAAATGCACAATTTTTCATTGTTCACAGCAAGTATAGAACTCGATATAATTTTCAAGAAAGCTTCTTGGTAAAATCAGATTTATAGAGGAAGCTGGTGTGATAAACCAAGGTTAAAAAAAATGTAATTGATTGTGTCTGGTGTAACTTTATGAAATTGAAACATGGTTGAGTGACAACAGTAACTTTATTCTAACACTGCAACCTAGGTTTCACCACTTAGTAGCATCATTAACAGATGAGAGAAGGAAGGACATTCAATAGAGTGAACGAAGGTGCACCAGATGGGTGTGTACCTGCAGTTTTGTGGCTCAGGTGTGTAACAATACATAATGAGGGGTGGCAGCGGAAGGTGTACAATACATCATTTACACCAATTCTTCTTAGCTAGGTGTTTTGAAATTTCAAATAGATAGATCCAGAATTTGAGTCCTTTGTTTTGAGGGAGTGGAATCTTGGGGTGGAAATTGCTGGTGTCCTTGTTCTCACGAAAGCACTAATTGAAGAGGGATGCAATATCCTCCATTCAGAAACATGCTTCATATTCCTTCACCTTGTCCTTGAATGACCTCCCTGGCCATTCATTGTATTTGAGTTTTTATACACCACTGTTGTCCACATTTTTTACCATCTTCGTTAAGGCAAATGAGTTTCATTAGGTTAGATTTGTTGAAGAAGGTTTTTGTATTGTGACAGTGTCAGTGAAATTCTGTCTAAATATGACAGTTTAAAATTAATCACTTTATCACAAATTAAAATTATTTTAGAACAAAATTTTACAAGCAGTTTCATAATGTCTCTGACTTTCCAGAAGACCCCATCTGAGATGGTTGCTGGTTTTTTGGTTGTGGGCATGTCAGATTGATATTGCTGTTGTTTGTTCAGAATTTCCCAAGGCGTGGATTCAATGAGCTCTCCATGATTCCCAGGTTTTCACCTCGTTCATTGCATCAATTGACAACAGTTTCACCGCCATTCCAGCTGGTGTCTTCACGTTGAAGCTACAATTTTCACCATCTTTTTATAGGCCGTCCCATTTCATTGCTGCCCTCAGGTTGGTTGGTTGAAGTTATCTGGCATTTTTACCATTTCGACTGCCTCCCTTATCAACCCAGGGAAGTATTTCTTTCCTTTGGCTGCTACTGGCATTTCCTCAAAATTTATCTCGTGCCCTAGGTTCGCTCTACGCATGTTCGGAGACGGTGGATAAGCTGTACTATTTTTTCTCCGGTACTCTTCCATTCTGACAGCCATTGATCTGCAGGTTTCACCAATGTAAGACTCCCCCCAGGAGTATGGCATACAGTATACTCCTTTGTACACACTTCGTGGAATTTTGTCCTAGGGAGTTGTCAGATTGATGGCCATCTTTGTAAAGCTTATATCTTGTGCTGACGTCATCCTTCCTCAGGACTCAATCACCAAAGGCAATCTTTTCCCTGGTTCTTGCGATGTAAGGGATGCTGGCGTATGCTTTAGTCTTGACTTATTCAAGTTAGTTTGCCCTTTCCTAGGTTGTGATTTGGCTAAGTTTCTCCTCCTTTTAAGGACCAAGTAGCTCCTGTTCCTCTTTAAATTTTTATTAGATGTGATTTCTCTTGGGCTAGTGAGTTGGTGACCGACAAGCAGTAGGTGCAATTCACTAGTGATGCCACCAGAGAAACTTTCTGGGTAGGACGGTGATGCAAAGAGGCATTCAAATATCCATCAGTATCGAGTTCTAATAGATAGGTCTTTTCTATAGAGTTTGTAAGGCAACAACTCCATTTATATCTTGCACTATGAGCTAGGGATATCAATACTATTTCCTCTCATCCTTTACCATACCCCCACCTCTCCCTGCTCCTTCATCCACAACTACCACATTCTATTTCCTACATAATAACAACATAAGAAATAATTTTCTACAAATTTAGTGGTTGTTTATGTTGGTTCAATGAGTGGAATGGCTGGGCATTCACTTTTGTGTTTCATTTAGCATTTTTAACAACCTATGCTCATGACAAATATATTATTCTCAAGTTTGGAATTTCTTTGCTTAATCATGACTCATAAACAACATGAAAATTGTTAAAGCATGCCTAAAAGGTAAATGCAAAAATGATGAGAAGAACTTCTTACCAGGGACCTAATTCCATAGAGCATCTGCAATAGAGCCCTCTTAATATAGCATGGTGCAAGTGAATCAGGTGTCAGAATAGAGAATAAGGAGTCTCTGATTTTTGTCATTTGCTGTCTCTTCTCTGTAGAAAGCATGGATAAAATACCTGGCTCAGGTGAGAGTTGTCCATACAGAGCCAATGGTAATTGCCTGGAGGTATAAAGTGAAGTATTAAAACTTGAAATAAAGAAATTATTTCATCAGGAATAACAATGCAAACAGAAAATTCCTGAAATATATCCAAGAATTGGTAACTCTCTGCAATGAGATAGATATTGAGGATGACTTCTAGGCTTAAAGATTTATGAATTTTAATGAAATTTAAATTTAAAGCACATTACATAAATATGACACTAGGTTTGCAATCCTGCTTACACAGCTGGGAATTGTAATTCTACCAAAACAATGGGCATTTGAATATAAGCATCCTAAATTAATGTTAGAACACGCCTAGACTCGTAATCCTGAATTAAGCAAAAAAAAGACATACATATTATAAATACATATATATATCAATATTATCACCACACTCCACTATTCTCAATCGATCAACACCAACATTATATGTATCAAACTCACCCTGGATCCAAAAGGATCTCTTCACTCTGCTCCACCAATTCTTTCACCAGGGGAGTATACAAACTCCCTTTGTGGGGTAGATTGGCTCCCACAGTGCAGAGCAGCGAACGCAGCAAAGACAAAGTTGCCGCTCTCACACAAGTCACTTTACTCGTGAACGCCACCAAAATTGAGGGAATGATTGCGGTCCCAATTCCATCTGATTCCAACAGCCAACTGGTGGGCACACTTGCCCTTGAAATCAGGGCTTCAGCCAACCGTAGTGACCGAATTTGTAGCTCAGGTGAAATGCAGGACCCTGACCGGGATACTGAATGATAGTAAACATAATCTTTGGTCTCACTGTGGAGTGTTAGTCTTCCCACATTGGCAACCACATCGACCTGCCCTTCTTCCCTAATCAACGGAATCTCATGAGCAACCCAAAGGCACGAAAGAAAATTGAGCTGATGAGAAAGTTGTGGTAAGTGAATCTGTAAGAAGTAAAAGGTTAAGTGAAAACATTATTCTCTTATCCACAAAAACAATTAACATTAGGATTTATATCCCAGTAAGGCACTTTCCGAACTTCTTATTTCAGGCTAGATTTAGCAGTTTTTTACGACCCAATTGCTAGATACAACAGGAAATACTCCATGAGATAAAACAAGCCATGGATAATTTTTATGTATTTACTCTAATTTTATAATTTTTATTTTCTTGTGCATTTATACAAACTTACTATAGAGTAAATATTAAAAATAACAACTATGCAAAGCAAAAGAAAATATTTACATACATGCATTTTCAATATAAAATTACTGGTTCCAATGGTTAATAATTTCAAGTGCAGCCAAAAGAAGTGAACAGAGTACATATCTGTTCTTGATGAATGATTGGGCTACCAATATATGGTTGACTAATGGGTTCGTTACTTTATTAAGGAATTTTAGTCTCCTGGGAGTCACCGGCATACCACAAAATTAATATAAGTATTACATTCTGATGAACTCTAGTAGTTTAAAAGTCCAATATTTACATGATTCCATGTTAAGTGGAATTTAATAGGAAAATGGCATAGAGTTTTAGAAGCATAGAACACTAAATATCTTCAAAAGCTCTGTGAATCCAGTTACAAAAAATGAGGACCAAAGAAAATGTATGATTGAATTGATTTCAATGAAACCTCAGAAAGATGCCATCCTCAATGAGAAGAACTCATACTTACTTCAAAAAAGTCCTTCAAACAACCAACATAAAGCTTCTGTGTATTGGCCACATCTTCAGGTAATGATTTTTCGCCCTTACGTAGGAAACATCCAAAAATTAATGCATCAAATATTCGAATCGAAAGAGTAGTGTACTGATCTTCCCCAGCTGTGGCCTCTTTCACCAAACCATTATGGCTCCACCATGCATTAAACTGAGCTGGTGAAGATGAAAACCAACTGGAGTTGGCTGGAGAGTGGAAGACAGATGCAAAACTGTGCAAAATGGCTTGGAGGGGAAGGTATCCCTTTTTTGCAGTGTCTATACAGGAAGCCCAAGTCTCATCAGAAATAACATGTTTTATGGGCTTATTATCCAAACTCTTAGTTATGGCAACCTACAGGAGAAAAGGAAGCAAAATATACAGTGAAAAAGATTAGTATGCAGTATCTCTCTTAGACTTAGACTAATCCAGCTATCATAGAAAACCTATGGGCACTCAAGAGAAAACATCTGAATAATTGAGCACCATTCCAAGAAGTAGTTCCAAGTAGAAGTTGATCTATTTCCTTTAAAGTGATTTTATTTTTATTAAACTGCACTGCAAAAACAGTGGAATGATTTATGTCTAATACACATAAGGCACTACCCAAAATTTTGGAGAATGTGATCATTCCACCCAAACCAAGAGCAGTGTGAACTACTGCCGCTAGATTCCACTTGGTGTGTATTTCAGCTGCCAGTTTGCCAAGTGGCATCTTCATGAATGCACATGTTTCTTAGTTTTAGTAGTTTTCATTATACCTACTGTGTTCTTATCTGTCAGTGAATTCCGAAATGGCCGATGGAAAGCAGGTAAAGTTTATCTGCATTAAATTTTGTTTTCAGCTCAAGAAAACTTCAGCTGAAACTCACCGAATACTAAAGGAGGTTTTCAGTGAGCAAGATCCATGTCAAGCAACAAAATTTGAGTGGTTTACACATTTCAAAGATGATCGCGAGTCTGTGGAGGATGACAAACATTCTGGTCGAGTATCAACATGCACAACTCGAGAAAAATTCATGGAAGTGTGTGAAGTGATCCTTGAGGACCGAAGGTAGAAAATCTATGTCATTTGCAATAGGGCTGGACTGTCTAATGGGACATGTCAATGCATCCTAGTGGATGTACTCAACATGAGACGAATTCCAGCTAGATTTTTCCAGAAACTATTAGGTTGAGGTGTGCACTGAGCTGTAAGGAACAGTTCAAGATAAAGACATAACTGTCTATGAATCATGGGTGTATGGTCATGACCCTGAAGCATAGCAGGAATCTTGAGTGGAAGACATTTTGGAAGTAGCAGACAGAGAAGAACATGGTGTAACTAAAACAACAAAAACTAGGAAAACAAATCCACTTGACAGACTGGCAGCTGAAATACACAGCAAGTAATGTAAGTGCATACTACTACTGGTTTGGGTGGAAAATCCAAATTCTCAACAACTTTGGGTAGCACCTCGTATCTTAAAAAAACATAATGCTGGGGTCAATAGTGCTCACACCTGGTGTTTCAGGAGTGCCTAAGTAAACCTAAACCCTCGAGGTAGAATATGTCAATTCTTTCCTCTTTCTTAATTTCTCCTTTTGCTTCAATCACTAAAGC
>LYUA01000503.1:337068-347444 GCA_002093875.1 Calopteryx splendens | reverse complement strand
ATGATTAAATATAACAAAACACTTTGTAATTCCACATTAATATATTTAATACATGTTTAGTTTGAGTTTAAAGAGTCTTTAGTGTTACTATGAAGGCTTCCTCAGTGATTTTGAAGCTTTCGGGTTGCTCCTGTTTTTGCTCCATTTGGTAGATGATGGCTTCACTGGCATTCCATTTGGCATCTTCAGATTGAAGTAAATTTGCAGTGATTTTGTTCGACTGCCGGATACCATTGACTTAGACCTGAAAATGTCAACTGGAGTGGCACCAAAACTATCTTCCATTGAAATGGATCCACCCGAATGCCTTGGAGTAATCTTAAGTGTTATTCATTGATGTGTCATTCCTTACCACCATAATCACCTCCAAATTCAATTAATTTCAAATTGCGTAAAAGATTCTTAACAATAGAACCCTCAGTGATGTCGTTTTGACACTTCCTCTTTTCTTTGGAAATGCCCCTCTAAAATTGGAATAATTGACAGAATACTTTCCTCTCAGGAAGTATGGTGTAAATTACATAATGAATCATTAATATTCAAAAGATACTTTAAAGCATGAAAAATTTTGATCCAACTCTCTTGGATAGCGGTATTTTTGAGTATTGGTATCAGAGTTCCTTTTGTGGCTAAAAGTACTAAATCAAGATGAAAAGATACATGGGGTTTTCATAATGAGAGTATGCACCTATCATTAGGAATTATTTTCATTCAACTTAAGAATCATTGTGGATTAAATAAATGCTAAAGTACTAAATACTATTTCACAAGCAGGACTGTGGGATGTGAATCTGTTGTGCCAAAGTGACAGTTGACAACAGTTGCAATGAGATCTTTCCAGTTTTTCTTCTTTAAGCGTGTATTTTTAGTCATATTTGCATGATACTTTCACAGAAATAATTCACTGGAGTATAGCTTTTTCAACCCAAATATTTTGGTTTTACTCTGACACCAGATTTATATCTGGAGATGCTTAGCCAACAGAAAAAAGTCATTATTAATAATAATGGTGTTTGGTTGTCGTCACACAAGTATTGAGGCATGTTTATCGTGTTCATATTTGCGAGTTCTCATTTGGTGTTCTCTTTCTCTTCTTATTCACCCTTCCTAATTTTCTTCTTTAAGCCTCAACTTTCCTCCCCCTTGAATTATTCTTTTCCAAAATCATTGTCCACTCTTCCAATTCAATTGTCCTTTGATCCATCTTATCTTTGTCTATAAATGCATTTCTAGTGAGGTCCTAACTATGAGAGAGACTCTCCTGTGCCTCTTTCTGTATTTTTCACCATATCTTTCAAATGATCCCAACATTGAAGAAATATCATGTAAGCAGTTTCACTCTGAAGTTCGGCCAAATCGTTCAATGATAGACACGGTGGACTGTAGTGGATAATGCAGCTGGTAGGTTTCAATGAAAAAACATTTTGAAAGAGAAGTGTAAGAGATATGTGTCCAAGACAAGTTTTGCCAGTGCATCATGACCCTTCTTTGATGCTTAATGCTTAGACTTTTGCAAAAGTGTGCAATAGCTGAATCTCACAGCTCACAAACTATATGTGATCCTTGAGTTTGGCTGAGTTTGATGTCTTCATTCCAATCTTGTATTTGCCGGGCTAGGTCTATTGTGGTGGTTGAATTGTGATTCAAGCCATGTAGTCCAATATAATTATCTGAAAGTGGGGTGGAACTAATTCCTAGAGTTTATGAAATTCCTTTATTTTGATTTTAAAGACTTAATATGTGTTAGATTACAATCTGATTAGTTTTTTCTTGTTTTGGAATAAATTATTGAAAGTTTTAAAATTTATCTGGCACTTATTTCACAGAAATGAACTTAATGAGAAATGTTTTCCTACTAAGCCCCCTCTAGATTCGCATAGTGATTTGCTACTAAGCAAGAAAAAATTGGTTCTAAGTTTTAGGTTCCTTCGGATGCAGAGCCAAAGTAAATGTGCAATGGTTTCTCTTGCTTAGGAAATATGAGCAGTGACCTCATGTGAAGGCCACTGCTCATCAGGATGTAGGTGATGACAAACTAATCCTTACTGGAACAAAGGAAGAAAAATTACAATGGACAATTATTTTACACCCATTAATCTTTCAGAAAGACAAAATGTGAGTGACACAAATATTGTATGGGCAACAAACTAGAGCAGAGAAATCTAGGGAACAAAAAACTGAAAACTGTATTGTATTATATTGTTTTCCTAAAACTTTTGGTACTGCACTTATTGTGAGGACATTGGATCCATCTATAATAACAGTTGAAGAGGGGAACATTTACCAAAGATGGTGTTATTTTATAATAAAACATAATGTGGTGTAGATATTCTTCATCAGATGGCTAGGAAATACTCATGCCAAGCTCTCCTTGCCATTGGGCTGTTCAGGTTTTTTTAACAATGTTTTATACCTATTAAGTATCAATAAGTGGATAGAATTTAAATAAATAACCAGCTATGAAACACAGAGTAGGGGGAATTTTCTTGTGGGCCTGACTGAGGAACTGCATGTAGAACAAATAAGGGCATGGGTTGTCATGTCTCCAGTTTCAAAATTGATAACTTAAAAGTAGGTAATAGAAAGGAAATTCAAAGGTCTACAGTGAAGGTAAAAGCATATGTGGAAAGCATACCAAGATTTCAATCATAACCTGTTGTAATTGCCTTGTACCTGGTGAAAAATGAAATACATAATTTGTTAATAATGTTTATAAGACTATTATATCATTGTTAGTCTTGACAAAATTAGTTAAAATCTTGAATGTTTTCATTCTATTCATTTGTTGTAAGGATCATAAAATGATTTAGTTGAGTTTGTATGCAAAAGCAGCACTGCTG
This sequence comes from Calopteryx splendens, assembly GCA_002093875.1. Taxonomy (NCBI): domain Eukaryota; kingdom Metazoa; phylum Arthropoda; class Insecta; order Odonata; family Calopterygidae; genus Calopteryx; species Calopteryx splendens. The sequence continues at coordinate 344,604 of LYUA01000503.1, read as the reverse complement.
TCAAAATGATACTATCGGTGGTTCTGAGTAGGATGGAGGATCTGGTGGTCCTAGTGCTAAAGAGCAATAGTATTTCTTGTGCAATCATGAATAGCTTTTCTTCCAAAAATTAATTCATAATTTCGTGTGTGGAAAGATAATGAATTATTCATTCTGAGCCTTCATGCATCAGTGAGTAGATTTTACTTTTCTTCCTGGTTTGTGCAATTGGATGGGGAAGGCATTTCCAGGTCCTCATCATAGGTGTTTATGTCATATTTCAGGTACTTCGTTACTTAATGGAATGCAGATTTTTCTTGGCTTTGTATAGCCGCCTTGAGATTTGCGTACATTTCTGTAATATGTTATCATCAGACAACCAATTATGGTCAGAGGTGCGTCTTTTGGTCATGCTGCTTTCAACATTGGCTGAAGGAACTGAAATGAATATGACTGAACTTCCTGGGTGGAATCGTATTCAGCAAGGTGATTAACATGGCGAAACAGATGGGTGACAGCAATTGAGTAACATTTCATGTGTACATATGCAGGTACTTCTATTACAGTGGACTCCCTCTCATCTGGCCATATTATTGGATCAAAGCCTGGTCAATTAAGTGAATGCCCAGTTAATATGAAAGCACATTTAAATTATCATGTCTGAGATTTAAATTTTATGAAAATATTCATTGTCTTTGAGTACAATGTGCACCTAATAATTTATTCATCTTAAATTTTGTGTTATTTTAGAAGACAAAACCTTCACTCAAAATCATGCCCACAGTTTATTTTAATTAAAATTTTAAAAAAATTTTAGTGTTTGAGGACTAAAAGACCTTGTTTTTTGAGTCTGCCTTCTAATGTGGAAGAAGACATGAATCATACCCTCTTTTGCATCATCTTCCACTGATTTGGTCTGCCAGAACTTAGAAAGCACGTCAAAAATATAAAGATTGTTTGCAAATGAAAGATGAATGTCTCATAAAAGTGAAAATTTTGGTGGCAGGAGAAGCATTATTTTATATCTTTTGCCTCCCTGTCTGTGCCAAAGTCTCAGAAGCCTATTGCCTTTCACAACATATTGGTGAAGACATATTTGTCATCAGTTCAAGAACAAAGTTACAAACCATCCTGCACATTATATTCAACTCACTAATAATATTAACTTCTTTAATTTCATTTACCATCATGTGGGAAGCAAGTGGTTTGATAATGATACTGACAGGGGTAAAAAATCATGTATTTGCAGAAAGCATTGGCAGCAGGTACTGATGACCAGAAATACAAACTTTCAACCCTATGCTGAACAAGTGCCTCAATTATGGCAAAGGAATGTGAAGAAATTCTGTACCTAATGTGTATTTTTTTGGTTCATAAAATAAACTGTGGGCTTAAGTGTGTTAAGGTTTTTGACTTTCATATATCTATTCTCTGTGTGCCCCATTTATATAACTTTTATGATTCATCTTCCTTGACGAATAGAGACTGGAGTAGTGTCAAGCAGTTAAAGTGGGACCAAATAAGAAGGAATCTACTGCATTGTATGTGTATGTTAACTTTGATGTTGCTTTTTGTCTGTGCATGCACTTGATTTGGTGTTTTAAATTTTTATCTGATAGAGTACATTTTATACAATTCTTATGAATGATGTTTAGCTGTACTATTAATGAGGAGGATGGACTTGCATGCAGATGCCTGTGTATCATCATCTCCTCTATAATCTCCTCCTAAGCTCATAATAAGTACCTATCTGATGGTGATGGATATGAGATACTCTGAATAGTTTAAAAAAATCCCTGTATTCAGTTTTACCAGGGGCTATTTGTATTTGCTTTGGGCACTCTTTAAAGTCAGTAATACCAAATGTGATGGTTATGAACACTATCTGTTATTGAGGAGCTCTGGAATATTAGTATTTAACCTTAAACTATTCTGTGTAAAATAATAATCAGGTGGTTGACAGTTATGTTTATAAAATGAAAGTGTATTATAAAAAACTGTGGGGTAAATTTTGCGACTCTTCAAATCCCAATTGTACTCCTGAGAATTTTAATTGAAAATTTGGATTCTCGAGGGTCGATGGAAAGACACTGGAAACTGCCAAATATTTCTCAAGGTGAAGGGATGCCATGCATATGGGACGTCTCTCAGTTACAATCTCAAAGGATGCGTCTGACTCTTGATTCAGTAATTTTAATTTGTGGAAGGAATTACAAATGTCAAGAAACAAGTAAAAATTTAGTTTTTTGCAGTGCTCCACATCTTCTACTGTGAAAGCTGTATAAAAATTTAATTGTACTTATCTTTTATTTAATGACGCAATGAAATAACCCCGAGGGTTCCAAGGAAAGGATGAGAGATATTTGACTCTAGAACATAGGTATGCTGCTGAGAAATTATTAGTAGTAACATGGAAAATTTTAACCTGATATTAAATACCCTTCAAGATGTATTATCTAGATACATAATTCTGTACTGCCTTTGTTTAGAAAAAAAGGGAAATGTAATTATTTAATTGGACAAGTGCTGGATTTTAGCTTTGAAATTTAAATTAACCAAAATGTACTAATCTGGACTACACGTAAGTTTTTTTTGCCACATATTCTTTTCATTAGAAAGTGATTGGAATTCACCTTGAACATTTATGGTGAAGGGATTGGATTATGCTTTAAATGAATAACCATTGAAATACCAACTCAAGACTTGGATAGGTATGTACTGAAGAGAATAACTTGTTGTTTCTTCTCAAGCAGAATTGGAATATATCTAGAATTAATTTAATCATTAAAATCATTAACTTTTATTTGGCAAACGGGAATATTTAGAGATTTTCAAAAATAAGAAATGGTAATGGCCATTTTACCGAAAACGTTATTGTTTTCAATGGGAATGGGTCATGGAGATGTGGGTGAATATATTCAACGTTATATAAAAGAATTTATTAGCCATATTATAAGCTGAATTTAAAAAAAATGAGCTCCTTTACCACCGATTATATTGGGAATATATCAATATTATTTTGTGTAGTCATTGCCTTTCAATTTGTATATCACCATTTACTCTTTAATTAGATATATGATTCAAAATTTTCAAAGCTCTTTACTTAATGGGAAATGTCTGATCAATGATTGTTGGGTATTGAGTCTACTATACTCCATGGGTTAAAGAAAAACAATATGCTTTTAAATTAAAATGGAATAGAAATCAATCTTCAAAATGTAATTCATCGCTTCACTGATTTTTATGTCAGTTTTCCCTCATTCACTTATGATCAAGGGAACTGGTTTATTGGAAACACTCATTTTAAATTGCACAGTACATGCATTACCCAGATTACATATTATTTACTCGAAGCTTGTTTTGATTCCTACAAACATCTTTTTGATGAATATTTTTTGGGTCGTAATAAAGCTAAATTCTAAATGTATTTTTAGTTGTTTCTTGCTAAAAAGGTATGTTAAGGTTCATGCAAAGGGAATCAGCAATGCCAGTGAATTGCCATGGCAGGACAACAGGCAACACCAAGATTGGGCTTTTTTGAAATAAACTTATAATATTGTTAGCATAGGCGAAGAAAGATGTTGAACCAAAGAAATTGATATTACTATTTCATTTTTTGTAGTAAATGATGGATAAGTCTTGCTCATTTTGAATGATAGTATTGATATTATTCCATCAATTCATCCTCGGGGCTATTTTCCATGTAAGGCTAATCCTCTTCCGCTGTAGGTCTTCATTCTTCTCTTTCAATTTCTTTACATGTTTGGGGCTGTAAGAATCTGTTGTCTCTAATCATTAAAAATCTAATATTTGTTTTCAGGAAGTCTATATTGTGATTAAGGGTGAGTTGTGGATTTAATCCTGTCTACATACTTTTCATGTGCTACCCATAATTAATTGTTATGCCTTTTATTGTTGTTATGTTGCTGGGCCAAGTTAAATGAACAAGCTTTGAAGTGTTTTGTTAGTCAGCATTAGAGATTTTAGAATTCGTTTGCCTGTGCTTCTGCTATGCACAACAAAATATTATGATAGTGCATTATTTTTATATGTAATCATCAATTATTCATATCATGGGCATGAAACTGATTCAGTGCTTGTTTCTTCCAGTTCTGGTAATGCTGACAGAAATAGACAATCATACTTATGTGAGATATATGGCAGCAAAATGCTTGGCTAGTCTTGAAAACCATAAGATAGTTAGGTCCACAGCAGATAAAACAATAACAAGTGGGCCACCCGGTGGAAGGTCCCCCCAAACTCAGGTCAATGAGGATGCAGCTTTTCCAGAGACAGAAAACACGAAACCAACTAAGAGAGGAAGTAGTAAAAAAAATCGTAGGAGCAATTTTAAGGGTATTAATTTCACTGCGGAAGGCACTAAAAACGAGGAGCCTGTGCTTTCAGTTTTGGATGCAGGGGATGATTCGAGCAGTGATGAAGCATCTTCAACTATTACACCTGGTGAGTGCTAAACATGATGCTGCTACCCTTATGACCAAGACTGCCATTTCCATTTAAATGCATGTGGTTTTCATGAAAAAGAATCTTAGGGAGGAAACATTGCATATCCATATATTTTTTAAATCAATTATCTTTCACGATAACTCCAGTTAATTGATGTTTCAACTTTGGAGTAACACAGCACCACAAATACAATTGAGAAAATAAAAATAAGCAGCATAGTCTTGCACCACTTGGATATTATTTGTTTCCGCTCTTGGGTGTCAGTAGATCACTGTCATTGCGGTTAAAAATAAAACATGGAAAAGCTACTGAGTTACCATTTCATTTTAATGTGGAAATTCGAAGAAGCTGTAGGAAACTCTGCACCCCTGAGTGTAATGGAGCCACTTGCTGATTTTCATGCACATGCGATAATTTTACATTGTAAAATCATTTGCCTGACCAGGATTCGTACATGGGTCCTTAGTTTTCTGGCCAAGCCAGTTAAGCTGCATTCAAAGTTTAATAGGATGCATCGATAGCTTTGCAGGCTAAAGCGCTCAACCCTTAATCAAGGGATCTGCATTTGAATGCCAATCTAGATAAATGATTTTTAAATTCTTGAAACCTTCGCATTGCTGTGGAATGGTTAAAAATGACAGGATTAGGTGTTAACTCCTTTCCTTGGCCTGTATTCAATTGTAAAACCCCATTTTCTACTGTGCAACACCCTAAATTATTACTATATTCAGTTTGGAAACCTCTAGCTATCTAATGTTTTAGAGTGTATCATTTCAGTTCTGGTGTTCATATTGCAATTTCAAATTTTATCAAATCCTGTCATTGTTAAGGGTATCTTTTCATTACAGTTGATGCTGTTGAAGACATGGCCAGACAGATGGATCGGTATACAAAAGGATTTAGAGTTAGTATTTGCAATGATCTAACACATGAGCTCTCTCAAGAAAAACATCCCAATCAAATTTCAGAGAACATTTTGGCTCAGGTGTGTTCTTAGATCCTAATTTATGTAGTCCTTAATTCTAGTACAAATGTAGTCCTCCAAATGATTTTAAAATATTTTGTTAATGGGCTATAATTTTTCAGAGTGGATGTCTGGCTTTGCCTGGAATAAATATTTTTTTTAATTTTATAATCACCATATTTTATGGCATGTAAATTGTGCTAATTTTATAAATAAATGCTTTAAAATTCACCCTGCATCTTGTGTGTGATGTCGGCAGGAGTGTATTTAATATTCCATAATATATGGCACATCTTTAAGATACTAAATTTCAAGTTGGATAGAGAAAAGTGTTATGAATTTTCATTTGGTAATCCTTAGGATGATTGGGGAATATTTTATTGGGTCCTGGTGCTGTTAAATCTCATACTACATTAGTCCTCCTGGAGTTTGATTTTGGTTGGTGAGTGTGCACCCAAAACTAAGCCATAAGTCATGTGAAATCCACACATACAGGGTCAGTTCCTTTCCTTGTACCATCATTCAGTTTTCCACAGAGTATCTAGAAAAAAACACCTTGAATTTTAGATACTACCCTGGTTTTGATTCTGTGACCCTCCAGTCAGTAGCCCAATGCTCTACACACTGAGGTAGCACTCATGTCAACAATCCTGAGTGAAAAAAAGCATAACATTATGCATTACATTATTCAAAGTGACCTCTTTGTTGTAATCTACATCTTGGTGATGACAGATTCTGGGAATTCAGAGAATTCTAGAGGAATATAAGTCTTGGCAAGTTGCAAATCGTCCAATGTTTCCCAAGCTTCATGGTCTATTTCAAGAAACTAAGATTTGTAACTGCTCAAAAACACCATAGTATAATTTTTGGCAGTTTTTCAAGTTTTTCTAATGAAGGTTTTCGTGTCCTTTAGTAAAGCACTTGGAGTATGCTTGGGAGTTTTGTCAATTATCATCATGGTTATTTGACTTATTATAAGAAGATTGGTATAGTGAAAAATGCTGCAGCAGTTTTCTTAGAGGGGTCATTGAACCCATAGGATCTCCCATCACTGTGTGAAATCACTCCAGGATAATCCTTGAGCACGGTCATTAGTTTTTTTAAATTATTGTTTTACCAATTTAGATATTGGTATTCTTACATAATGAAATTACATGTGTAGATAGTGAATTTTTGAAACTTCTTCCTTGTGTGAAAAATTGACCATGCATGACTAAAAAATGACAAATCCTCGAGGTTCTTGTAGGATTGTGAAATTTTGTGAAGACTTTATTTAAGATTGCCTCTTACAACATTGTTATCGTTAGGCCTGATCATTTACTGAAATTCAGTATTAAGTGTTCTTTCCAAGCATCCTTCTGAGAAAAAAATAGTCAATGAGAAAAAAGTAAGATTATTCACTGTATGTGAAAAATTAATGAATATTATTTCAGGTTACATGATCATGAAAATTGATCACAGCAAGCTGGTGTTCACTATAACTAAGAATTAGCTCAACTTATCAGTAATATTATTTGTCAGTAAAGTCATTCACACATTAATTATATGGTTTTGAGGCTAATTCTTTGGTTAATAATAATTTTATTGGTAATGTGAATCCTCTTTCAGATTATATGTGGATTTTTGAACAATGGTGTGGGTGGTAGTGTTTATTTTGGAATCAATTCCAAAGGCATAATTGAAGGAATGAGAATGAGTCGAGGACAACGGGACAATTTTCGTAAAGGTAAGTGCACTTTGTTAGCCATGCATCTTTATTTATTGAAAATTCCAGAAATTGTTTTTTGTTTCACTCCATTATTCATATTTTCAGGTAAACAAAATATGTTCTGCACTCAATAAAAATGGGATAAAAATTATGTGATTGGAAAGAAAATCTTCAATGACATGTTAACTAAAAATTATTTTAAATATATCTAAAAATCTTCTACACAAAGTTTTTGTTTTAAAATTATCAGTGGTAAGACAGCAAAAGATTAAGTAAAGTACAATTTTAAAAGAGATTCCACAAATAGATCATGGATATGAATATAAATTATGAGTATAAAAACGCTTCCAATTTTCCACAAAAAAAAATTTTATTACTACCCGGGTTTTTCTTCCCTATTCACCCGTTTTTCTCTCCG
>LYUA01000503.1:180805-193229 GCA_002093875.1 Calopteryx splendens | reverse complement strand
GGGGTGTGTCCATCAGAGACCTACCTTAACCGGTAGATTACCATTAATAAAAAAAGTTGAATATGATGGTGTGAATTCCGAGCCTTTTGAGCCTGTTTTACACCGATATTACCAGCACACCGATATTTTACACCGATTAGAGTCAGATGTGACTTCGTGTAATTATGTCATCGTCTTCTTGGAATTGGCAGTCGATAGATTAATTTGAAAAGGATTTCACTCCTCTTTTTTCTGGGTCTTGTATTTTCATTTCTTCTCAGGATGTTGTCCTTGCTTCCTTCCCCACTTTTACCATATATTGTTGACTTGGCCTCCCCGTTACACAATACCCCCCAAACCATTTTTATAGAACACATTTTTTATGAGACCCTTATGCCTCAGTAAATGCCTGAGTTCTGTGCTCTTCTTTTTACCTTGCTCTTTCATAATGTCTCCTCTCCTAAGTAACTCATTCCCAACATTCATTGATAAAACCAAACTTTCGGAGACATCCAGTCCTTTTCTTTCTCCCTTCTCCATGGGTGGAATGATAATAAGCGAGCGATGCTGCAAGGCAAAGGGGAGATAAGAAATATAATGCAAATGGCAACAGGTATTTCAATCAGAAAAAACTGCTTTTTATGATAAGAAAACACAACACAGACTGGAGGAAGAAATGAATGCCAGTTTTGTGTGAAGTATTGCATTATATGGGTGCTAAACCAAGGACCATGGAGAAGGGAAAAAAAGGTTATTTGATATCCATAGTGAAAAATAAACTTATTGAAATTAATATTCCGCAATTGAATTGGACAGCGGCACTACTCGTTTCACTACCCTGTAGCATGTTTATGTGTGAATTTTTAAAACATGCGCTTTGTTGGTGCGGGGTGGTGGAGGTGTGAGGGAGAGGGTGCGGGTTCGAGTCCTTCGAAAACCGTCATTCCTTCCAAACATCGCGCCTTTCCCTCTCCTTCAAAACTCCCACCTTCCCGCCAACGGTCCTTCCGTCATTCCTTAATCCTCAGCTATGTAAGGCGTGTGCAAGTTTGTAGCTTCGATCGTGAATATGCTACAGTGTGCTGAAACGCACCTCATTTTAATTAGTAAGTAGAAAAAAATCGGTTCTTGTACTGATCGGTTTTGCTGCTGAAAACGTATTCAACAACCGTGCTTAACGTCAATCATAAATGTCAGCGTCGCAATTAAAATAAAAAAATGCACGTCAAGTTGGAAGCAAAAGCTAAAAATTAATTTGTATAGGCGAGTACAAAATCTATATTATGTGATTGAAAAACACTTAACCTAGTATTGTAAACCATGAGATAAGTGCATGAGTAGGCGTAATTGAACCTAGTGCATTTTCCAGCGGAGTCTCTACGAGAAGAAAATTAACCAAGGAACAACCCTACATTTTATTCGTAATATTAACTGCGACTCAGTTTTGCATTCCTTGAGTGCAGTTGTATTGGAACAAATGTGGAGGTTAAATTGTGTGAGCGCACATTTCTTCTATTCCTAGTAATCTGAAACGGATAACATTTTCCGATACTACGCAACTCCGGAACCAAGAACTCGCCTGGTAACAAACGCTCCTCCATCGAGCTGTTAATTGAACGATTAATTTTATAACCCTGGTTTTATAGTCATGGTAGGCGTCTGATCATTTGAATTTTCTGCGGCCCCCGGCTTACCATCTGCAGGAAGGGAAATGGCGTGGGTAGCACACTGAGTTACCAAGGCATCGAGAGAACACCGTTAGCATATCATATGGATACAAACGTGCCGTGAGGGGTTATAAGGCAGTGGGACTCTTGAATTGAACTTTCGTTCCTCTGATATGGGCCAATTATGCCTCTTTAAATTCGTTCGTGAGACTGAGTCTGTGCTTCCTCAGCTCGTCGGAAAATCCTAAGGTTTCTGTTTCGAATACCATCGTGGGTATTGATATTGTGTTGTCGAATCATGTTTTTTGTAATGGAGCTGGAAAAGCGATGTTACCTCTGATTTCGGAGAAATGAAATTAATTAGTCGCGGGTAGTATATTATATGAAAGGACTGGTCAATGTCGCACTCAGCTTAAAACCCTATTAGTTATCGGGTAAGAAATCCGTTATAAATCCAAGTGGACACTGTAAATTCGCTCCTGAAATTTAGGATACAGAATATTTTGATCCGAAGGGGAAGTAAAGAGAATCTGCACCCTGACGACGTCACTATGCAATTCGGGAATACGACTGATATTCTTAAGAAGTTACCTGAACGAAAGAAAACACGATAGATTTTTAATTGAAACTTAAAATGTTTTGGAAGTTGGTTCCGTCCATTGGTCCAGAAATCAGTGCGTTTCATAATGAAACTCATTACTTCACTGTGATTTTTGTTATGAGACGAAAACCTATATTCACCAGCTGTAAAATAACTCTGAATTTACGTATAAAGTTCATCTCATTAATTTAACAAAATTAAATGGGTGTGCATCCGCATCATTTTGTATAGCTTTCTATGTCCCGTTGGCACCTTATAAATCAGGTGACCATAACTTGAGTGGATAAAATAACGTAGAGGAAGTGTGGATTGATTAATGTAAGATTAACTCCAATTTCTTCCAGTCTACTATTATCTTCTGTACAGATATCAGTCAGTTACTTTTCATGTCACCCAATAGCCAAGAGAAGTGACTGGACAATTCTTCTCGATTCAATCGGGCGTCGAAGTCACTGAAATCGTGTATTTCAACTAAATTCAAACTTTTTGTGCAACTTGGGCGGGAATTATTATGACGAGAACATGGTGATTACTTAGTGTTAATGAAGTTTCGGATTTTAATTAGATTATTGAAAACAATCTGGTTAATGAAGGCCAACGAATCAAGTATGACCATGAGGTGAGTTTTTTTCTATTTAGTGACATTGTGAGATAGTTGCGCTTGATTTATACCCTCTCAATTTCCGTACGTAAAATTTAATATTTACGTTTGTTGGTGATATAAAATCCGTGGAAAATATAAAAATTATGTCCCTCTATAACAAGATTACGCTCTCCGATTGCAGTTTTAAAAAATCTAATTAGACGAGGATCTGTTTAAGAAAAGTATTCATTTTACTTTGGTTAATTCATAGATACTATATTGCAAGTTCTACAGAGAGTATAATACCGCTATATATTTCTTACGTTATCGTTATTATTTATAACGTTAAGTATTTAACCGTTGTTGAGAAGTTAATAGTAATCTTTTGACTCTAGCATAGCATGGCTTAATGGGCTGAACGAAACACCTCGTAAATTTACCCTTAATGTTGACGTTCGAGATATGAAGTTGTGTGAGATAAGAAGTACGTTGAGCGACTCTGCGGCTAAAATTATACTTAATATAATGGATTGGAATATATTAGCATTATTTTACATAACATATACATTAGTGTTCAGTGTTGCGAGTGTAACGAGAAATGGAAGAGGTAAATTTTCCCAACTCACTGAAAATATTTTTTTTATAATAATCCTTTTATAATATACCTTATGCTGAACAAAGTTATTTTTCCTACATTTACTAAATCAATTAAAATGAATTTCTCAGCCTTGCTTAACTGAATTTTGACAAACTTCAAATGACTTAAAAATGACCACGAAGTGTTTATTCGCAAAGCGATTAATTTGAGCTCAGATAAGGGTGCGATAGGTCAACCGATACAAAACTTATTTATAAATTCCCTGAGAGTGATGCCATTTATGAGTTGAACTGACGTGGAAAGACTCAGAGTAAATCATTTTCCCTTTGAATACATTTTATTCACGGGATACCGGAATCCTTTTGGCAAATGTCATTCGCAATGTTTTCTGTTACATAACGTGTCTAAGCTTGCCAAGTGACTATGCAGTTTTCCTTCAAATGTAATACACTTCATTTCACAGTGCTACCGTGACTCGGTATAAGTAGCATAATGTGCCCACCTAAATTAATATGGCCTTTATTTTGCTCCCCTAAGCAAATCATTTAGCTGCAATCTGCTATGTGACTAGTCTAAATCAAGTGCATAGTTTTCCGTTCGCTTTTATGCTAATTAAATTCGTCTAAGTTAGAATTTCAATTGCACGTATAAAAAAATATCTCCGGGAGCGGTACCTCCCTTTCTATCCATTATCAAAAAGACAAAAAGAAAACAGTTCTATTTAAAATGGAAATCACCACTTGTAGCTTCCTCCTCAAAACTCGGGTTTGGCACATGCGCGATGCTATCGGGTCGTCACGGAATGAGCGGTTGGCCCTCGGGGCCGAATTCTTTTGGGAATGGGGAAGGTGTCAATGGATCTTACGTCGTATTGCGAAGGGCTAAAACTACGGCCGCCGATCTTAAGTACATGAGATTTCACTTGAGCGAAAATGCACTCTGCGCCCCGTACGCTACCTGCTCAGAATGAAGCGCATTTAGCACAGCTGATATGTTTTTAAATAAAAATGTAAGTAAAATTAAAAACTGCAGGAAGTAAAATTTAGGAAGTAATGAAATGTATTAATGTAGTTCACCACATGTTAGTTAGAGCACTTGAAACCAATTAGTTGTGATAAAAATTTCAATTTGTTGGGGGATATGTAGTGTACCTATACTAGTGATTTTTCCTCAAGCTTCAGCGAACGTATTCTGTGATTTACTCAAATGAGCATTAATATTTCATGTCCTCTTGCTTAGGCTTTTGCCTTAGTTTGTTTTAGGAATTCCAAGAGCTAAGAGTAGCTTTTATGACCTATTCTGTGTTGTGAAAAATGTTTCACACTTTTGTGACTAATAGAAAACTTTTAAGACGAAAAAAATTGTACGAATTTTCAATGAAATAATAAATACGTTTAATTGAAATAAAAGAGCAATCACTTATCGTACCGCGGGTGGAGAAAACCTCATTATGTTTCTTACGTAGGATTTCTAGAGAGGAGGGGGGGGGTCCTTTTGAATCCAAAGTTTCCCAACACGCCGGGAGTTGGGGAGTGATAATTGGACCTACAACGTTATACGTGACACACGAATGGTGCAATGCAAACATGGCGATCTTCGGCGTATTTATTTATTATTCAGGAAGATGGCAATTCACCTAGAGTCACAACTGTGGACGGAAAGCCAAACGAAAGTGACCATCTGGATTTCCGTCAATAGTGCATTGTTAAAGAATGCTTTCGACCTTCAAACATTTGGGAACTAGGATGAGGTCTTCCCTTTTCTCTCGTCAGTCACCAGCATCTAGCGACGAATAAATATGATTGTTGGCCAGCGTATCGTAATCTTTCAGTTCTCCATGTCATAGCAACTAAGAGGGAGAATCGAGAATGAAGAATTAACTGCGTTTTAATGTGTTTGTTGATGATACCTTTAGTCTTAGACAGTTGCATAATCGTGATGACATCAAAAGTTGACGAAGGAAGCATAGCTGAGCATGCAAGACCAACTTCTTTGATCGCCAAGCCCTTAGTAAAAATCTGTAGTAATTGTATTAAAATAGTTGCATACTGCCATCACGTTCAGTCCCTTATCATATTCCTTATCTCATCGCATTCAATCAACGTTATATGTTATCGAGTATAGAAATTAGTAAAATTTAGGGTGTCATGAATAATTATAAAACTCAGTGTGTGGGTACTTATTCGTCGGTGTTATATTTTTTTGCTATTTTTATGGATCATAACTAGAATACTTAATTCGTAATATCGTTCAAAGGAATCAATTTAGCTTTTAAGCAGACCGTATCCTTATTACATTCTCATGGAAACGCTAGTCTACAGTTAAAGAGAGAGAAAAATTACATTGCAAGATTCCTCAACCTGATTCCATGTGGTAGGATCAAATCGCTAATAGAATCGAATAAATTTATATAGTAGGCATTTCCTGAGATTCTTCCATTCACGTGCTCATTGTTAATCGATCATTTGAATGACTGGCACTATCCTGGTCTGGTAAGCTTGGAGAGTCAATCAACTGGAAAGTTAAAATATTTAGAAATGTTAGGAAAGTTTAACTTTAGTTAAGGATGAGGAAAACTTAAATAGTCATAATAAGCTTCGTTGTTGCACTCCTAATCGATCCTCCGACTTTATCCTTCCATATAATTAGAAGATTTGGTACACGAATGACTCCTACTGCAACCTTTAAAATTAATTCCGTAAGTTACTCTGGTAATTTTAACTACTGTACCTGGTAAGTCCTTACTATATGCCTAAAACAGAAGTAATTCATTTATTTATTTCTGCCCACATTCGTTATGATACCTTAAAAAGAGTCTTAATCACTTTAATTCGCTTGATTTTAATTATCATCATACTGTTTTTTTTCTCAATCGGGGCTGTCCGCGGCAGATTTGATGAGTCACGCATGGACGGGATGAAATGTTCACAGCTCTACCTCTCGTAGAAGTGGTAATGCATCCGACCAGTAAGTGCTACTATTATGAATTTTTAATGAAATTTTAATCCTGAATCCATCATCAGGATAAAGATCTCGCCATTTATTTACCAGCGTCAATGGCTAGCTTCTTTCGACTGATATTTGTCTCCTAATGGAATCATCCTTAGGAAATCTGCCTGTTTCTCCGCGGTGCAGAAGTTAACTTTTTAAAGCAAGTTGAAATCTTAATCAGTCGAACTCAACTTGATAAACAAAATGCTGACCACTTCATCAGTTTCCGCCTCTTTTGCCGAGGTGACTCGATTCAGTTTTTTTGCGGACGGGTGTGGGTTTTTCTTTAATCGGAGAGGCCAGAATTGAATCTTTTTTGGAATAAAATAAAGCTTTTTTTTCGCGGCCTTTAACTGTCCGATTTCTTAGTTCTGAACTATTTGCCGGGTCAACAGAAATAATAAAAGGGAAATAGAATTCAGAAGACAGTAACTTAATGGGGTCACCTTAATCCTCCGCCCATTGTGAAATTGTTTTCCCATAAATATTGGCCTATATTTCAGAGGGACATTCCCCAAAGAGACACCATTTCTCTTGACCGAGGTCACGCGAGATGCTCCTTTCGGCCATGATTAGATTGTTCTTGGGGTCGTAAAAATTTGATCCTTTGATCTTTTTCGAATGAAATTAGTAAATATTATGAGAAATACATTCTCTAGGGAAGCTAAAACCCCTGGCATGTGAAAGTACTTTTAGTTTCTGGGTGAATGGAAGCATACATACATAAAGGTTTTTATACAAATGCCGTAAAAATAAAATATGTTTTTCGGAACATGATAACTCTCATTGCAAATCATTTACATTGGTTCTGAATGTATCACTCGTGTTCAGTTAATTTTGAGTTTAAAACTCCTGGAATTCCCATTATTGACATCAAGCAAAGGATTTCAATATGAGAAGCTGATTAATATTCATTGAACAATTTATGAATAGCTCTGATAGGGAGTGATTGTAATGGGTGTAGTTTTAAAATAATCAAACTAAATAACCGTATGTGGAAAGCTGGAATCATTAAATCACTTTTAGGGAATATGCAAGGGATAATGAAAACAAAATGCATCTGCGATCCAAATTTTATCGGAAAGGATCAATAACTTACCGAATCACTCTTCGATATTAACAGCTCTCCCGCTTCCTAGTTATGTGCATTTTTAATATGGATATATGTTGTAACAAAGCTCGTTTATTGGAAAAAGGAAGTGCCAGAAACATTGAAGGGATCATGCGATGCCATTGATGAAAGACAATAGGGCAGCTACCACGAGGCGGTCCGTCGTGTGTTCCAGAAAATTTATCTTACTCCTCATCCAGCACCTAAACCTCAAGCGTTAAAATTATACACGAAAAAGTTAAGCGTGTGTCGAAGTGCCGGGCGAGTAGAAATATTAACCTAATTTGTATTAGGGAAAATTCTCTTGTATAGGACGTTATAATTTATACGAGAGTTAAGTTACATGTCAGTAGTAAACATTTTATTGTAATAAACTTCGTGGTAAGGTAAAACCAAAAATTAGTTTTCATTTAAAATAAATGGATAAATACAATGTGTATGTACCAAATACCTTTTGCATATTAAATCAAGTTGTCATATTAAAGCAACTGAAAGCGAGACGTAGGACGCATGAAAAAACAGAATTGCATTTCGCTAAAAAAACTTATTATGATCTATTGAGATATATTTAAACTGAACTAATTCAATTTTAATATTTTGGATAGTCAGTCGTTGCCTGTTACTTACATTTATTGAAATTGTCTTTCTCAATTGCGAATTCCGTTAATGGTCGGAAATGGTATATTTAGCGAAATGTTGAAGCTCTGGGGATAGATACTTTTAACTCGTCCATGCAACTTGCTTGTTTACAAACTTTAGATATGCCGAACGATTGGAAGAATGCAAAAATTGTGCCTTTGTATTAAGAGAAGAGAAATAAGATGGAGTGTCAGCATAATTAGAGCAGGTAGTCTTTTAAGTATACTTAGGAAAGTGTTCGGTAAAGTTTAGATTGAAAGGGCAAGAGAATTAGCATTGAACAAAATTGGAGCGTTGCAATTTGGTTTCAGACCTGGTAGGGGATGTACAGACTGTCTCTTTGTACTTCAGCAAGTACTTGAGAATTGCATAGATGCGCGAAAGAAAGTGTATTGTGTATTTTGTGATTTTTTTTAAAAGCAAAGGGCAATATTGGAAACTTTTGGAAGTTTTTGAAAGAGTGTGGAGTGAATGAGCAGTTATTGAATTCTATAGGAACAAAAATAGTAAGGCAAGTGTGAGAGTGAATTGAACCTTGAGCGATTGGTTTGAAATTAAGCATGGTGTAAGACAAGGTTGGATGTTCATTTTTTATGCATAAATGTGTGAGTGATAGATGCATGGGTAAAGCAGAAAGCTGAAGGAGGATTCAAGTGTAACCCATCCTCATCTATGGTGACGATGCATTTTTTCTGGTTGAGAGGCCAAAAGATGTACAGGGTAACAGTAGTAGTAACTGGTAGTTTAAGTAAGGCAACATAGAGAATGGAATTAAGGATAGATGCGTCTAAAACGAAAGTTTGTTTGATAAGTAGAGGGGTAATAGTGATTGTTTAGTGAGTGATAAACGGTGAAGTAATTGAACAAGTGGATGATTTTGTGTAACTTTGCAGAACGTTTTTGGAAAGGAGTAGGATAGATGAAGAGATTAAAAGGCGTGCGAATGCCGGCAAAAAGGGTGTTGGTAGTGTGTGTGGAAAATATGAAAAAATGAACCTTTTTTGTCAAAGCAATCAAAAGTGATGGCGTATAAAAGTGTCCTCCTCCTTACATCATTGGTGGAAGAGGAACCTGGATACGCCAAGCTACGCATACAAGTCGAATATATGCGGTTGGTAGGTATGTGGTATGCACTTGAGGGATGCTAGCGTTAAAAAAAAGAGTGACGGTACGTGGAACGATTGGGTTATGAAAATCTGTGGTTTGGATCCACCAGTGATAGACATGGAAGAAGTATGCAACGCTGGTTCGGTCGGAGGATGGATGAAAGTCGGATCACCAAATGGAGAGTAATATGAAAGAGAATACCAAATATGATAGTATGTAAAGCGAATGGTTTGGGAGAAGAAGGGGTAGACCGAGAAAGTGAGGGGTAAATGTTATTGAAGACACTCTAAAGGCAAGGGTTATTTGGAGTCTCGGGAACAGAAGGGCATGCATGAATGTGACAGAGGCGAAAAGAGTATGCAAGGACAGGGCAGTGCGGAGGAAATTAGTAAAACGGTTTAGGTCTTCGAAATAATTTAAAATGATGCCTTTTTACTTTTCCTGGTCCGAAAGGGAACGTTGTGAAGGGTATGTTCAATTGCGTACCGTTGAGTTTCGAGTTTGAAACACAGGTTTAATGTTTAAAATATTTGGAACGAAGACCAGAAATTTAAATAAGATTTCGCTAACCGATTAGACGAAATGTGTAAAAATATATTCAGGGTAAGAAATAATCCGTCAGAACTTTATCAAAATTAACTTAATGCTTTATTAGTAAAAAGACACATGAATAATTACGCATTCAATGATAAGGTAAGACACCAAACATCTACAGAAATATTGTGTTCAGCCGAGAAAACTCTGCGCATGAGAAATTGGAAATATTCCGTACTAAATAGAACATTAGGCGATTTTGACCGCGGCCCACACACGTCCACGTTCACGTGGCAAGGGTGAAGATTCATGAAGTTGTCCCTTCCTCGCTCGAAATATAATCGCATCATTTGGGGTTAACATTCCCGCGACGAGAATAATATTAAAAAAATTATATTTCGGAAGGGCTTACTCATTGTGAGACTGAGTGCAGACTTTTACCAGAATCTGTGGATAATTATTTGCTTTTCGGCAGTGCTCACGTGAAAAATATTGAACCGACAGCGTTTCTGACTTCTCTCTGAATCTGAGAAACAATTTCGTTTGATTGTTTACCTCGTCGGGTTTCCCCAGAACCAGATAGTCACGAGTAAAATTGTTGTTTATATTAGTGCCATTGATGTTATTTAATGTGTAAATTCAGTTTGTTTTTATTTGCCACACATTTTTGTGTTCGCAAGCACAGTACATATTATTCATTCATGCACTGTGGTTGCTTTTTCAACGGAGTCGTTTATTAAATTTGATTCGTTTTGAGTTTCAATTTAACGCGTAGAAAATTTCCAGTGTTCTGCATACCACATGCATTTATTGTTTTGAAACAGCTAAAAAGTCCGTTTTCATTTGGTTTTGCGAATTATTTGCTTCCTCGCCCACCCCAAACACAACCCTTGTAAGAGGTTTATAAACAGTTGCGATAGGGCCAGCGGAACGCGTGAGCATTCAACGAGAAAAGTAGATAAAACCAGCCTTTGCTCTCTCGATCAGTATTTTATCTCTCGTGTGATTATCCTGAGTGTCGCAACGAACTGAATCAATAAATTACCAAGGGTTTCTCCCTGTATATAAATAGGAGATCGCGGATTATGAAAAGAATAACGGTCGACGTGAAATCGAATAAATACGAAGGCGTGAAGGCTTGCCGGCTGGAGAACTTCATCAAATCGATCGTAGGATTGATGAATGTTGATCACCAGTGATGGTGGAGACTCAGAATCGGTATGCTATGAATTAAAACTGTGGCTAATACCGTGTCCTATTCAATTACGAGATAAAATCACTTATATTTAGAGTTTTAGGTTTTAATAACCATCCGTCTAACTAGAAATGCTGATATTATCCGAAGACAACTTTTTGATAAACTAATAATACAAAATCAGCAAAACTTGTATTGTAATAAATATTGACGTGAACATTTAAGAACGCTCTACATGATCTATTTCAATACAAATTTAAGCAAGAGAGAGTAAGCAATTGGAAATTTCATTCTTCGAGAATGTCTTCATCAGTGTGGGTACCTTTATATGCTGGGTTCCAGGGGATCCTCTAGTAATATCCTCACCCCATGGTAGTAAAGAGAACCCCCCCACTCGCACCTCTCAATTCCACGCCTGCCCCTTCTGGGCCGACGGTCGCCGGTAATCGTAATAAAATCATTCACTTTACCTATTGTGTTCTTGTTTCCTACTCGTTCTCCGCGTCACAACAACGATTTGTGGCCATGGGTTGCGAAAATTAATTTTGAAACCCACAAAGGTACTGAATAGCTAAGTAGTTTAAAATGTGCAGTTTAAAATGTCATTAATGATGTGAGCCTGCATGTGTGTTATTCTGCGTGTGTCCGTGAGCGTATGCGTGCGTTTCGCACACATCATTTTACTCCGTTCGACACAAATCTCATGTCTCCCGGCAGTTGAACCGTCGTAAAAACCTGGCATACGGACGTGAGTCATTGTCGTCAATGGTCAGTGGCCGTTCGAACGTGTGTCGGAGACAACTCCTGTCCTCAGATGCCATGGGTTCCAGTGCAAGGAACTCGCTTGGCCCAACACCGGTGGAAAGGAAAGGTGGACGTGCTTTGACGATATCGTCCGAAATACGACGGAGTCGAGTGTTTTGGGCCACCGCGCGTGTATTTTCCCCTCGGTGGGACGACGCTCGCGCGGTCGAGAAAATTTACCGCTGCCTGCCGCTCTAGTCTCTCGCGATTGGAAATTCCGGACGCCGCCGCTCGGAACGCAGTTTGCGCCCGCCCTCGTGCATACAATCTCGGGCCAAAGAAGAAAACTGGTGCAGACCAAAATAGGATAGTTATTTCAGAAAATTCCTACTTTCCCATAAACTAACTTGGAAGCCGAGGTACTCGGCGTGCTGATGGAGAGATATTCTCGACTTTGTCTGCTTGACCAGTTGAGTGGGCACTTCCCAGGGACCAATCCCCTCCCTGACATTGTATTTTTATTTAGTTTACTTGAGGGATTAAGGAAACGAATTCGATCATTCTTGGAGGACCAAAAATTGCAGTTTTGGTGCTAATTCCAATTAAATCGCAGTAATCAACCCCAAGGTCGTTTTGGTAGGTGAGGGTAGAGCTCACCCAGTACTAAGCCCAACG
>LYUA01000503.1:113965-128265 GCA_002093875.1 Calopteryx splendens | reverse complement strand
GCACACATTTTTATATGTCATTATTTATTTATTTCTTTATTGATAGGGAAAAAAAGGGTTGGGGGACATTTTTTCGAATTGACGTTAACAGACCCCCGGGCCTATTGGTCTGCCCCCACTCCCCTTCCCCTCCTCCCGAAGCCGCTCTACTTTAGGCAGAGAGACGGAGACCGTGTTCGACTAACCCCATAATTTTATTCAATTTCCCTCGTAACTCACACGATTTCACTCTCGAAAGAATACTCTTTCACCCATCGTTCTAATGAAAGTTATTTGTTGTGATAATCTAATGGTTAACTTATATTAGTAACACATTCCTCCAAACAATTCTAGCATGCCCAGAGCTACGACCCCGCGGTGGACTGCGGTTACGCCCGTGCTCCGAACTCCGAATGTACAATTCACTTTTCGCCAACCTATGATTTCCTTTTTGTCAAATTGTCAGAGGAATCCTCTCACTGCGGCCCTCGAGCCGAATAATACACATCTCCATTTGGTGTCAATGCCCCCGGTGAAAGGCCTGATATCTTCCTCCTGTCTTTCCGAACTTCATGATATGCACACCGGGCAACTGAAATGCTAAACGAGTGAATCGAGTCGGAATTACATCCTTGACGATTGGAGTGGACAACAGGTGGAAATACCATTTTCGGGGATTGATCGAGAGGGGGGGGGGAGGTGGTGGCCAGCGAAGAAAGTTCGCGTCATTTCACATCCACTTTTGAGAGAAAAGCAAACATAGTCACGCCTCCTCGCAGTAATTGTGAATCGAGCGCCGCCGAGTGGTGACGTATTTTACGGGTAATCTGTCATCGCAGATATGCACCAATTCGCGCATTCCCGGGCCATCGTGAGCTCGGCCACTGATTCGTGTCGTGTGGTCAACTGAGGGACAAAATAAAAAGCAGACGAGCCGTAGGAGGATAGAGAGAGAGTGGGAATTGGCACAAATTCAGATACCGGTTGACGCATAAATTCAAGATTTATAAAATATAAATTCATTCCTTGAATTTTTGGTTAGCAAAAATAGTAATGTGGAGTAACTGAGTTTCCGGTACGATTACGTTTGAGGTATTTGTACTCGTGTTCTTTGCATTTCGAAAATGTAACAATTTCTTGAAGTCTACTCATGGTTTTCAGAAAGTGATTCATATGTAAGTAGGTACCTAATCGTTACTTCTTTTATTTAAATCTCGCACGATACACTAAAAATTAGTTTTGGCATTATTCTTTCCTGCTTTTGGAGGTCGAACACAGGCGATATTCAAGCCGGAAATCTTCGAGTCAATATTTTACACATATTTCGTATTGCCTTATTCAGTACCCGACGCCGTATTTCTCATTTAAATTTGATCAAAAACTACTGTAATCTAATTGTAACTGGAAGTAGTTACTTTTTAAATATGAAATCGATACTGGTATTTGTTTGTGAACTCACCTCCTGCCTTTGGGCGTCCTGAACCACTCCAGATAGCGAAATCCTTGTCGTTGAGAATAAAAAAAATCTAGTTCTAATTTAAATTAGGTGAATTAATTCCTGAGCAAATTATGCCTCCTTTACGACGTCACAATGACAAAAAATTAAAAGAGGAAATGTTCCCACGGTCTTCCGTCTGCTGAATCGAGTTGAGAGCAGCATACAAATATTGTCTGTATTTGGGTCCTACTCAATGGATTAAGGAGTACTCTTCCCGCACTACAAATTTGAAGCCAGGTACGCGCTATACTTGAGCATTATCATTATGTAGGATACTACGCCAGACATCACAATTTGGGAAAATTGCTAATATTAATGGCAAAAAAATATAAATAACCATTGAGTAAATTTTCACACTATATTATTAAATTCATCTAAACACGGTTTCGACAACTTGTGTAATTGTCAAGGTGATTCGGTTGGGGTTGCGTGCGCGGTGTGTATAAATGCTCGCAAACCCAACCAAATCACCCTGACAATTACGCGAGCTGTCGAAGGTGTAGGTGATGGTAGGATGAATTCAATTTTTCAGCATGCTATAATTTAATTGCCAATTGATTATAATCCATCGTCCATCGACTTTGTTCCTCGGAAGGAAATTCCCGTAGCGCACGGATCGTCGAGCTGGCAACGCCGTCCCGTCCGTCACCGGCAAACACCCTCGAGGACCGGTGTCCTCAGAGAGAGGTAGTGGAGGAAGGGGTGGAGGAAGGGGAGGGTGGGGAGGATTCGGTGTGCCTTTCATCCGCAGACTCCAACCCCATAGGAAGATTTTGACGGGGAGGTATCAGGTGCGTGGGTGAGCCTATCGGAGGGAGGAGAGTTTTCTTTTTTTTCATTTTCGTCTTTTCCTAGTCCTCCGCAAGCCGTTCGATCGTCTGAGGCAGCGAGCGACGGATACGCCGGAAAGCGTAGCTTCTGTGTCACAAAAGAGGTCTCCTTACGCGCAAGTAAAGTTGAGCGCGAAACAGAACGCACTCCACGCAAATTGAGGGTGCAGCATTTCTACTGATATTGCAACAAAAATGAAAAAAATGTAAATGGAGCCACTTTAATTGCACCTGATCAATCAATCAAAAGAAGAGAAAATAAATTGTCGTTGCATTTCATTGTTGGTTTACAAAGTAGATGGTTTATCCTAAATCAGTTATTATGGATATTCTTTGCTAAACAATTCCTCAACTAATCCATCATACTGAAAACATGTAGGAACATTTTTTCGTTAGCTATTTAAAAGATATGGTCAATTACTGATTTATAATCATCAACTCGTTTTTATCATTATATATTATATCATTCATGCAGCGGAATGCATGGAACTTTTAACCGATACTCTTTAGCGCATTTGATGAAAATATTGATTTCGGGTCCCAAATTCTGCTTTAATGATGTCACGTTTTTGACGGGGTTGACATTGATAACATTGATATTCTAACGTTGTATAATACGAGGCCTGCTCAGTAAAGAATGTTCATACATTTTGTATTTGTACAATTTACTGTCCAAAATTTTAAATTTTATATAATACCGTTAGCTTAATATGTACTAGGGGTAATTTCCTGCCTTCTTTGTATTTCTCCCAATAGCCTTCTTTCCTCTCCCACCATGCTCAAAACCTTTTCCTTCGATTTTCTTTCCGCCCATTACACTTTTTCCATCCTTCTCCACACCCACATCTCAAGCGCCTCCAACATTCTTGTCATCTTGTCTCAAATACCAAGTTTCCGAGCCATACAAAACCACACTCAAAATCAACGTCTTCACCAGTTTTTCCTTTACTCCCTTGCCTTAGGTCCTTGTCATCAATTCTTTCCTCTTTGTAAAATCTTCTTTGCCTAGTGTGATTCTTCTTCCAATATCCTTACCACATTCCCCACCTTCGTCTGAAACACTACCTAAATAGCTAAAATGTTCTGCCCGCACAAAGTGTGTGCCCTCCAACATTAATGTTTATCTTAGGCTTCCTATCCATCGAGAACCTTATTACCATTGTTTCCGCCGAGTAAAATTAAGTTGGATTAAAAGAGCGGACCATGTCAATTCTTTAAGTTCGACTGATACTTCTTTGATTCTCGATCGGATGGACAGTATAGGAATCAATTTGTTTTCCTCAATATTTGAAATTATTCCCAAATTTAATCATTGCATATCTCTGTCCCAGTTTTTTGGGTCCAAGTGTTCCCAGAAAGAAAGGACGGCCGCAAAAATCAATCATTTATAAAGGACATTTCCAGGCTCTACTTCGTGGAAGCGTTCCATGATGAAATAAATTAATACCTTGTCTCCACACTTGATTTATAAGCCGGCCAAGGTTTCAACGAATTATTAATAATTTCTCGACACCGCGGTAGGCCTTCGAGGGTAGGAAAGTGGGTTTAGTACAAGGTATTCAACTATTTACCGAGTAATATTCAACACCCGTATAGTACTTCGCTAAACTTGATGTTTTCAATTGTCACTTCGTGGTACTTCATCGTATGAATAAAATCAACTTAGTTCAGTCCTTCAAGACTTTTTATTTTCCGACCTAAGTTTCAACTTTATACAAACGCCATTTTCAAGGTGACTAGACTTCGCGGATCTCGAATCGTTCACCAATATATTGGTTCACCGATTCCAGGTCTAGTCACCTAGAAAATACGTAAGTAGGCCGGAAAATAAAACGTGTTTAGGTCTTCAATAATATTATTTTATTGATAGTACTTTGTTGATATCAATCACAATTTATCACCTCCATAATCACCCTGAGTGTTCGTATGCTATTAGAGCAATAAAGGGTACGAGTTCTGCATTCAAAAACATGTTCTGTATCATCAGCACAGCTATCTAGAATGGGATATGTGTGCAATTAAGTAGGCAGTCTAGAAAAATGTTTTTTTAATTCATAGAGTTGTTCAGTTCATTAACACTCGAGGCCGGATTCAAGACCCATTATACCCTACGCTAATAATTTTTTAAAGAACCTTTTCTGCCATCAAATAATAATCTCTAAATAATGGGTTATTAATTTAGATGATAATGCGCTCTTTAATGATAATTTTCATGTTACTTTGAGGAACGATCACGTACACATATAGCAAGAGAGACAATCGAAAATTTCATAAATAGATTTTTTAGGGAGACGTCGGCCCCATCTTGCTGTGCGCTTATATCACATTAAAGCAGTGCCGATTTTACGTGCTTGGATTAAAAGTACATAGGCCCCCGACAACATCTCACTTGGTGTGATTTCAGTGACAATATTAAGCATAACTGACCGATATGCAATCGAAAAATAAACACAGTTTGCTTCTCGGCGTGAAGTGCACAGTCGAGAGGGAAATGCGTCGGTCGTTCACCTTGCTGAGGCAAGTGTAGGTAATAATTGCAGGGCGGAGAGGGAGTGGGGGGGGGGGAGGGGGGACTGCTTCTCTGG
The DNA here is from genome assembly GCA_002093875.1 of Calopteryx splendens. Taxonomy (NCBI): domain Eukaryota; kingdom Metazoa; phylum Arthropoda; class Insecta; order Odonata; family Calopterygidae; genus Calopteryx; species Calopteryx splendens. The sequence continues at coordinate 123,373 of LYUA01000503.1, read as the reverse complement.
CAGCGCGATCAGTCGGAAAGATTACGTAATTCTGCGGTGAGGAGTGAAACCCATTCACGAAATTTCTATGCGGATGAAAAAAATTCGGAATTCGACCGACTTCAAAGCACGGATTCGTAATTTCATTTACTCGCCTGCGTTCTGACTTGAACGCTGTTGATCTAGATTCCGTGTAGCCGACGCTGTGCGTCGGCGTGACAAAGAGGTTGTCGGATCTCAATCAAACCTGGTAGTTAAGTTCCCTTGATCTACGCGATCACAGAAAAATCCCTAATTGGATAGGGATAGGCAACCTACAATTTATGATCACATTCCGTTGAAATATTCCAAAAAGTGTCTAGAGATGTGAGAATTTCAGAGTCTAAGTGAATAATTTTCGCACTCTGAAATTCTCCCTTTTGAGCGAATTCCGATGGTTGGATCCATTGAAGTTACAGTTATGACATTTCCCGCAGTATCTTTGAAGCATTAAGTGTGTTCATGTGTGTACTTAATTTTTCCGCGAACTAGGATCGAACCCCCGACCGCAGAACATAGAAAAAGAGTATTCGCATGTTCATGGAGCTTTTCTCCATAGCTTTCCTCTGTTCATTTGTAGCAATACTTACACGCGATACTCTCAAGAACTATAGGTCGTCTATGCCCGAATGAAGGTATTTCTGTGATCACGGGGATCAAGAAATCACGGCTGCCAAGTTGCATTGAAAGCCGACACTCCTTGACCTGGCCCCCCACTTGTCAGTCTTGCCATAAATCTTACAAATAAGCTAATTGGCTCCTCGACGGGCTTCACCTTCAGATTCCCGACAAACTGAAGTACACAATCACATTCCCTCCGCATGAAATGGAGAATTATTACACTCCCCCTCCTCCCGCCCTCCCCGCTTATAAAACATATGAGCGAAACTGTATGTCGGCTAAAGATCCCGGAACTCACGTTTTACACTATGGGATATTTCTTAGACTCATGCATTCTTTTTAGGTCTGCACGATTGTGTTGGATAGGATAGGGATTTAAGAGAAACAGTCTTGTGTGATTTGTTAGAGGACGAAAATTGATTTGGGTTAGGCAGCCAACGGGGGAGGAATTCTTCATTGAAAATCGCGATGAAAGGGATGGAGCTAAAATAGCTACATGGGAGCAGCGAAAGAATTTAGGCGTTTGAAAACATGCGAGGGCGGCGAAAAGTACAGCACATTGTGAGAACGGGCTGGGGATTGTCATAGGTGAAGAAGGCGGTTCGTCAAAATACAAGTGCCTGTGAAAGAAGTAGTGAGTACGTGGAAACATTCACGCTGGGAGTTACACTTCATGGATCAGAGGCACCATTGGAAATGAAGAGGACATAGGGATGGAAGAAACCTTCAAAATCTGACGTTGGAGGCGGATGCTTGAATACTAAATGGATGAGTAAAGTGAGCAACGAAGTGTAAGGATGGGAAGAAGAGAAAAATGTTTCTTGGAATACATACTTCATGGAAAATAAGAACGAGATCGTCTTGAGACGCGACTGATAAATTGATAGGAGCGTCGTAAGAGGGAGGAAGGACGAAAGGTTCCGCGGGGATGTGGAGGAACAAATATCTTGGCCTCATGCAGAGGGATTCAATAAAGATGAGACACCTGTGCGTGAAAGAAATAGCATTAGTGAGGGGAGGGAGAATGGCTAAAATCAGTCGAGATTCTGATTGAAATACTTATGAATCCCATGAGAAAGGTTATGAAAGAATACCATCATTAGTTTTCATTTCGGAGATGACTTACTTCAGTATTCAATTCTTCTCTCTTACTTGTTGTCTTATATCGCCTCCTTTCACATAATTAAAAAAAATACTCCTTATCATCTTAGTGGGTCATTGCGTTGCCACTCGCTCGTATTCGTGATGCAAATTATGCCAGACGGCACCCGACTCAGAAATTATAAGAGCCATTACGTCATCACATAAGGAAATTATGCCAGGGAATAAGTAAGCATCGGACACTTCAATGGGAAACGTGACGAGGTTAAACCACTTAACGGACCACAAATAAACAAATAAATTCGGTAATGTGGCTCTATCAGTCATACCAGTGGCGACTACCAGTGGTTTCACCGTCAATCACTAGGTGGAGAGTTCTGGACGCACGAAGATTACCTGAAAAATTTGACTTTCTGGACAAATACAATTCGTATCAGTTCAACGCTGACAAAGAGCGAATCATTCTAGCCGCGCATTACATCGGTAGGAGATACCGATGATATATGAGAAATTAAGGGGAAATTGATTGCCGAAGAGATCAATTTAAGGGATACTTTTTCCCTCACACAGCTCGTTACCAAAACAGTATGCGACATCAATGACGACAATTTGAACTCCTCAAAAATAAAATGATGCCGAATGCCGCTTATCACATTTCTCTCTCATGGCTAGTTACCTATCACCCCATGTCACACGCCCTCGTGGAGGCTTTCCAGGGTAAAATTATCTATGATTCCCAGGTGGAAAAAAGAATATGCTAATAGTATTTTTTTTAAATCAAGAAACAGTTGTTTAGCTGTGGGAAACTCATAACTTATTCGAGCGAAAGGACAACTAATTTCCAGTATTCATCGTTCTCGTAATTTTTATAAACCAGACTGTCTCTGTTCCGCAATTTTTGATCAGGTAGTTATTCACTGTTGACGTCCATTGTCGCATAAATGCTAATATCTCACGCGGATATTTGCTATGCGCGTTATCGCTCCGGTAAGGTGATTTTCCTCATTAGCACAGTTTGGGTTCGCGGATCTTGCAGTCCAGCTCAAATGATCCGTGGTAGCACTTGGAATAGCGTAATGATTGGTTTGGAGTCACGAAATTTGAGGGTCATTGATAGATAACGATTACGCCTTGGTAATATCCACGATCGCGTCCCTGCTCCTCGAGACAAAGGCCGTAAGGCGAGACGTTTTTGGCTACAGTAGACGCCTTTCCACTCGAAACTCGAAATCACATATAATACGAAGAGTTCCTTAACAGAAGCACAGCTCTCTTTCACGTTTAGCGTCGCCACGTCCGATGGCAAACAATGCAGAGATCAACACATCGTTTAAAAAAATAATTTAAAAAAATAACTTTTTCGATAAAAAAGTTGACTGAAGCCACTTCGTAATCTAAAAAAATAGTCTGGATCTGGTAGAAGTGTACATATAGATCCATAATTGAATTTTAATGAGTGAACAATTAAAAATTTGAAGCGGTTACACGGGAAAATCGTCTTGACGTACAGTGACGTATGGCATATTTACAGATAGGCTTTTGTTAACATCGTCTACTCAGCTGTAGGGTCTTGTAAGATTGCGCGAGCGTTATGTATGTACATACGTACATAATTTACCTCACTACGTCCAATCTAAAACAACAGAAAACTTCGTTGGGTACTCCTGAAACCCACCATGGCGAGTTGATCTCAGATTCTTGTTCGTGATTTTTTCCACTTTTTTGAGGTTAACCCTGTGTTCGGAGTACACTATATTTAAGACCTACTTCGAAGGGCCGATTTTCTCGGTTGAAAATACAAAGTGAGATACAGTGAAATCAGAGGAATACCAACATTTGTAAAGCTTCGGGTCTCAAGTAGGGAGAAATAAATATTTTTCTCCAGGACAAAATACAAACGAGAGGCGATAAGCTAATTTTAAGAAAATGTATGAACATCGGTTTCATAGAGAACCATGCATTTCTTTAAGGTAGAGCGACTCATTGTCAGAAGTTAACGAAAACTTAAGGGGAACGCCGAAAACATTCATTTTCTAAGTGTGTTAAGCCTCATTTTGTGTTTAAAACTAACACTCCTCGTTTCTAAAAAAGAGGAACTTTGTAGAGTGATGCTACTGTGGCTCACGGCAACTCGTATTATGTCGAGAGCAATTCGTCAAATGCCAACTCCATGCAATTGAAGACTCGGCTCCAGTGTTCGCAAAAGCGTTATTCAGCGTCGCAATACGAATCCATAAAAGTAAGTAAGCGAAATAATCACCGTGGGTAATTAGTTTTCCGAAATTCCAACTTCATCCAGGCAGAATGGCTGCTTGTCGCTTCCTCTGGAACTCGATCAACAATGCCGTAGGGAGAAGCTTAGAATGGCGGAACTATCGATAGCCGCCTCAGCGCCCAATATTTCGTGGATTTCTCTCCGCGTACGCGAACAGGAAAATTAACCATGGGAGAAAAGGCGAACGTTGGAGTTCCGATACAGAGAAGAGAAAACGCAGCCGAGGTGATTTCGATATCACTTTGCACTGCTTGATGAGTGTCGTAAGAAGCATTCTAAAGGTCCCTAGCTTATCACTATCGTTTGCAATTCAAGCAGAGCAGGTTCCACATTCGTTATGAAAACCTCACTTCTGCGCAGAGAAAATTGATTTTTTTCATCTTTTCTTTGTTTTTTTTTTAAATCTCATAAAACGTGGGAAAAGCAACCAGATCATGTAGAATCAAGCGCTCAGGCTTCGAAAAAAATGATCGTAAATAAATCGTTTAAGTGGAATATACGAGACATAGCGTTCATTTTAATCCTCTCGCTGCGACGATAGTAAGTGGGTGAAGGCTGAAGTGAAATTGACATGCAAAATCATGGCAAAAATCTCCAAAAATTCATTAAATTAAAATTTTGTGCAACATTTGCATTCCCGAAAAATTTTATTAATAAGAGAAAAATTCAGTCCTCGTTGACCGGGTTGATTTATGGAGCATCAGAGCAATTTCAGTCCCTCTTTGGCTGGTCCACAAAAGTCCTATCATTTTCCGAATTCCAGCTTAGGTTAGGTTCCTCAGATTAGGCATTTCTCCCAGCGCAACAATTTCGAAAGTCTTGAATTTAGTACGTCTCACTTCAATGACGCTGACTAGTGTCCTTTTCGTATTTGGACATTTATCCTGACACTCTTTTTATCTTCCAGTATGGAAATGTGTCGTTCGACTCATCCACGGGAAGCCCAAACGACCCCACTTCTGCTTCTTCTTCTATTCCATCCGCAGTTTTAATGCTGTAAAGCGACTTTTGGGATGCGGGTATGGTGAAGGACGGAAAATATAAGCTGGATGGAGGAAAAGAAGTATCTAAAAAGCTCGGTGAAGTTGTTGAAGAGTGGTGGTCTTCGTGAGAAATTCAAAGACGACAGAAACAGTCAACGGAGGAGGAATGGAGGGGAAGCAGGATGTCGACTGATGTGATGGAATGGATAACGTCAGGTAAGATGGGAGGAGGGAAGAAAAGAATCGTTATTTTGAATGCCATGTTGTTGGGGGGTGGAAGGTATTGGGATCTGATGAAGGCAATTTTGTGGGGAATAAAGTGTTTCGATTGACTCAAAAAACCTCGTAGGTCTTCGAAAATGAGGTGGTAATAGCTTTGATGGGCCATCCAATACCTCTACTTGTCGGAATGTCTGTAAAAGTTAGAAAACCTATTTCATAGTCTATTTTCTAACTCCAATCTGATCCCTTCGTTCTTTCACATATTTTCCGTTGTACTTAATAGGTTCCCTAGAACATATTAGGACAGTTTTGTCTTCCAATCGAGAACCTCGCTAAACGTTTTCATTTCATGTCATAATTTTCCATAAGCATTCCCAGGAATGAATGATACGTGGCAAGTCTCTAATCTACTATTTTTACCGCTAATTTGTTCGTCCGTCCATGGCTGTTCGCACTGATGTCATTTCTCGCAGTTCGTCCTTAGTTATCTTTCCTTGTCGCTTTTCCCTTACGTGGTTCGTTCTATTACGATCTTGAGGACACCGTTTTTCCTCATCAACGTGCCTCATCAATTCCCTTCTTCGTGGAGGAAGTAACTTCCAAAGGACCGTTTCACCACGCAAGGACTCGACCTCGAGGGACTTCTTCACTGGGGATTCTCTGTCTCATGCTGCTCCCATGATACCACTCATGCCCTCCCGTTGTGTTCAAATATTTAAAATACTTCTCGCACTTCTGCGTCGCGTTGCTTCGTAGTTGATCGGTTCTCTTCGTTCTTCGACATTCCACTGAGGCCAAAATCATAATAATAATAATTTATTTAACACATAAACGTAACCCCAATTACATGTGTTATAATAATAAAATAAATAATAAAATATACAAATAAAATGCAAATAGCATAAAATTTACTCCCTCCTAAAAAAAGTGAACAATGTTTTCTTAAAACATTTCATTGAATCCTAGATATGGTCCGTAGATATGAATATCGAATTCATTTTTAGTACGAAAAATAACTAAAGTAAACTGTGAAATCGAAGAAGTTATGTTTGACGAGGAGAATGGGAAGATTGATTTTACGAGTGTACACGGCGGAATAATAAAACTAGTATACTTACCTATGTTTGGTTTTACGTGGTAGAGTCGAGCGAATGCCGGAAGAGAGGTTGTCGGTAGTAGGCAAGGTTCGTAGAGTATAAGTATATGTCTAAGAACCTTGGGTAGTAGGTAATTAGGGTATAGAAATAAATGATTTTTTTATCAAAGCAGCATGAATGACAGCGTACAAAAATGTGCTGGGTTTGCTGGGATGAGCTTAAATTCCGACTTTAAGTGCGGTGGGTGAGGAGTAGGCACTTGAGTGTTTGTGGTAAAAATAGGAGAGGGGTAGGGTGGGGGATGATGAGGGTGATGCGAAGAATGCGTGTTTTTCTGAATATTACAGTTTCTTGACGAATGCTTCATTTATAAGCTTTTAGAGCACCCGGCGGACCTAAATAACACTTATTTTTTTGTGTTACTAAATGTTCTATAATGGTGTTCCACATTTTATACATACTTATTGATTATTAATCCGGTTTTCTTGACTGTACCTCCTGTTTACCGCTTCAAATACTCAAGTGTTCAATTCATCCACCCAACATTCTGACGCCGTGCCTACATTGCTGTGATACATTGTTTTCACCATGAATGGATATTAAGATCGTATTACATATTTGTAACGCGACGTAGCAACTAACAAAGTGCACGGAAAAAAATCACCATCTACTCGATTTAGAAGTCGGCCATTCAGATACATCTTTAAGCGTTTTCTTTTTTCAAGTGTTTGCACTGCCCACACTTCATTTGTTTTTCCCGCCCTGTAATTTTTAAAATAGAAAAATATATTTTTTTTATTAATTGAACTCGTATTACAACTTTTTTGCATGGTTGAAAAATACGAAATATACATATCTAGCTCAGGATGAAAAATACGTATTTTGACGTAGAACGTCTAATATTATATCGGTACACGTAGACGGGTTAACGCGGCGTCAGACTTTCGCGTTACACATACGTTTGTTCACAGTGCCCCGCGCCTCCTTAAATTAGAGTACTGACCAATTCATCGATTGAAAGTTAAGAAATACGCCAGTACGCTGAAAAAAAATCATTGAAAAGTCGTGAAAACTGTCAAATTTGTGGCCATGTTAAAATCAACTACGATTTTCGCACTAATTATTTTAAACGTTTACCATTTCATGAACCACTCAACGAACGCTAACGGACTAATAATCCATGGAGAGCCCTAACGATGCCCGACAACATCTAAAAATAAAATTAGCTAACAAACTAAAAAGCCTAATATAAAAAAAATTCATAAAATTTAACTTGTGGGCGTGACATTTTTCGTGAAAATTACGGTTCAGTCGTAGTTCGAACCACTCCAGAGAGTGAGGCGGACATAGTTATGCACGAGTCAACAATTAAAGTTATTCTTACCACTCTTACCCTTAAATGAGTACTTGCGTCACCCCCCTCCATTTACGTGATATCATTGAATAATTAATAACATACTCTCGCGCCATGGTAACGGTTCGTTGTCTCCCTCAAATGGCGAGCCGTCTTCTTTATTAGGCAGAATACGCCAATTAATTCTCCCGGCATACTTTTTTACTATTCCTAAACCCCCGTACAACCATGTGGGAACTTTTTTTTAATGATGCTGCTCTAGCCAACCCTTTCGCGACTTTTTTTTGAAGCAAAAATTTTATTACTTTTGAAGTTTCGTCATAATTGCTCAAAGACTCCTTCATTCCTTGTCATGTTTATTGTTAGTTCCGGTTACACGACCTCCCCCCCCCCTTCTCGTGAGGGTGACGTAACAGTCGGACCTTTCGTCAGAAGCCACCGGAAAAGAACCGTTCAGCATGTTTTCGCCTTCCTTTGTTGCATGTTGCTATTACCACGAAGTCACATAATTATGACCATTCCTTTCCCCCTACTCCTGGGTGACTAAGATATTTTGAACGGATAATAGGTGATAAGGCCGATCGTCTGAGGCATGTTTCACTGTCTCCAGTCGTTACTTTTTAGTATCATCCCTTAGACTTATCGCTTTGGTCTGAGAGTTCACGTCATGTCAAACGGAAATTAATTTTAGTCGAATGATTTGCTCGTTTGGGCATGTCTCAGACTTGTGTCGCAGTTTAAAACCGTGTTGGCTCGTCTGGTAGTTGGCTTGAATCGATTCTGCGTTCGCTGTGCGGCTTGTGTTGTCAAAAAACGCATGTCGTTGGCGTAAAATATGAACTACAATACTCCACCACAGTTTTGAACCTCGGTAAAAAAATCTTGTCGAGTTTTATTTCAAATTTTATTTCAATGCCATTTGTTTGCATGTTAGTGAAGAATATAATCTTACTTGGCGACAGGCTTTGCGTCAGTGTGCAAGAGAAGATAACCCTGTTTGTTAGAATTACGAAATAATTACAAAATCATTGAATTTAGAGGTCTGTTGCAATAAAAAAGCATGTTAATTCATATGATTTTGCATCCTTAAGAATGCTTTTTTTTAATTTCCTGTAAAATTGATCGCATTGAATGTACCGATGTTTGCACCGAGGTCCTCGGTGGGTTCCCCGGAGTCTATCTCAAATACATACCTACTCGTCATAATGAAGCATATTTATAATCTGTTTCCCTTTTCGGTTGCATTGATGTCACCATAATAGCTTCCGAAACTTGGTGAAAACTCCGGAGATGGCTAAGTACAAATAAAATAAACACTGCTAAAAAAATAAGCACTACCGGGTGGTGACGCCATTCACCATTTTTTTAGGACAGTAATATTTCGATCGTGGTCCAACCACTCTCACCTATGTGTACTGGTTACTAGGTACCTATTCAAATTTTCCATAAAACATTGATAGCGACTGATAATCAATTCATCACGACACTCGAAGAAGAATATGACATTATTATTATGGTAATCTAACGGTTGGGGTAGGTTTCTGATGGACGCATAACCTTAACTCTACGGTAACCCTTTCTTCATTTCCGCATATTTTCTGCCATCCGTCATTCCATCCGACATGCCTAATCTTTTCTTCCCTCTTCCTCGCTTACCCACCATATCACTGTCTTCAACAATCCATCGCCACTCAGCACGCCCTGCATCCACTTTTCCTCCCTTCTTTGGATTTCTCC
>LYUA01000503.1:49218-60678 GCA_002093875.1 Calopteryx splendens | reverse complement strand
GGGGTGTGGTAGTCCAGTGGTTAGAGCGCTGGACTGCTGACCGGAGGGTCTGGGTTCGTTTCCGGCTGTCGCCTCTTAGCACCCTCAGCTTCACCCAAGCTGTGTACCATTTTTTGGGTACAGGTCATCCTGGGAAATCACAGGCGCAGGGAAAGGAACTGGCCACCATACCCTAATGTGTGAATTTCACATGCCAGTAGTACTGGGTAAGCTCTATCCTCACCTACCAAACCGACCTTCGGGTTGATTACTATGATGACGTAGCCTGATGAATGCATAAATAAGAAGTCGAGAAAGTACATATGTGAAAAGTTTTTATTATGAAATGGAATTGGTTAATATCATTGTCATAGTGTCAGAACTATCATGCCTCTTATCTTCTCCTCTTCACAGACACTTCATTTTCACTTCCCTAATCACAGAGTAATTTGTCTTTATGTTTCAAAATTCATACTTTCAAAACCTTGTAATTTGCGGTAAGTTTTTGTGACCAACAGTGTTCGCTGTCTTTTATTGTGCCTATTTTTTTCTCAAGACATAAAAAATCTGCTTTTCTCTTTGATTTGATGGAAAGGATTGGCAATCAATAACATTTTGAAAATGTGTACAATTACTGCAGAAAAACTGAGCATGTGAGTACTACAAAGGTAGAAAACATACTGGCTGAAATACCTTGTAAAGTCATTCACCACCCTTAGCTTTTTTCCAAATAAGCTCATCTCTCTGCCCTTCTCAAGTAAGTAGTAAACAGTCATTCTTGAACAAGAGAATAAATGTGATATTTGTGTGCCATGAGTACCAACTATTCTACCACAAATTGCTCCTCTCGTATTTTTCGACTTCTGTAAGCACAGAATCATACCTGGTGGTGCTCAGGTAACATTCAATTTTTGCTCTTGTATGTAGTTTCCTTCTTACCCTGCTCTGTCCAAGGCAGAACCTTCTCATGATCTCATGTTTCAAAGATGTTACTCAGGAGTTGACCTCATGACACAATCATTAGTTCTACGGGGATAATTCCGGTGCTGTATCTGAATAAAGAATACTGCTGGATGTTGTTTATTTTCTTGTGAGAACACCCTCAACTGAACTCCTTGAATGATATCAGCAACCAATCAGAACAGACTTCATTTAACAGACTAAATTCAGTCAGTGACACATCATGTTCATCCATACATAAACATGCATTTGATATTCTGAAGTTGGAACAATTGTCTCTGTTGGGTCAGATCAGTGTACAAAGTAGCTGTGGTATGTAGCTATTATGGGGGTACACATTTCATCTGGTCGCCTATGGCAGGCATATTTTTTATAAAGGAGTACAATTTGGCCTGGTTGAGGCTGGTGGTTGTCTAATGGAGGCTCAGTAAAAATAGTGTCTTTAAGAATTTGAGTCTCTGAGAATTAATCAGGGTCTATAAAAAGTGGTCATTTAGGCAGGTGCTCATCTAACAGAGGTGGTTGTAAAGAAAGGCTCCACCATACTATTTTTTTCTGTAATTCTGGAATATTTTCAAGGTTTTAATTTTTTATACCCAGCCAGGAAATGACACAGCATCCCAAATTTTTTTCAATCCTTAATGTGTAGTTATTTTAAAGGACAAAAAACATTTTGATATGAAATAAAATTGAAGAAATTCTGTGTTTTTTTATTGGAAACTCAGGACTCCCATGTCTATTACCTTTATGTTGTACAAACACCATTTATTTAGGCATGCAGACCCTTGAAAGTTGCAACTCCATACCCATGGAAGTTTGTCACAAGATTGTATTCTAATTCGATGGTAACAAAAGGAAATATGGGAATTGTCAGCATCGAACCTGGGGCACCTATAGGGGAATCTATATTTATTTTGAGATTTCTTAAAACTCCCAAAATCTCCTGAAAATCGAATTTCTCTTGCTTCAGTCATGGGGCTAACTACATTAGGTACATATAAGGTGCTACCCCGAAACTGCTGAGAATTCTATAATATAATGTATGTAATGTATGTAATATAACTGAGTTAATTACCCTTTATATAAATTTATACCTTTATGGAGGAGAGTCCATGTTAGAAGATTTGTAACAAGCAATTTGTAACAAGGATAAGGTCCCAATTAAGGGGCCTACAGAGGGTGTGTGCTTTGAGGTCCTTCTTGAAGAGCTCACCAAAGTTTGATGATTTAAATAGGTCCCCAAGAGTTGATGACTTGAATGAGATTTTCTTTTGATTATTCTAGTTGTTGCTGTATGAAGGTTCTTTTTAAGAGTCCATTAGTTTTTGTTCATTAACTTGTTCCATACAGCTCTCAAGAGTAACAAGGGAAATGGGGTTCCACTTAAGCAGAGCCCGAGATACATTGGGAGGGAAAACTAAATAAAACCACAAGCCACCTGATACCGAGATTCAGCTTCTTAAAGCTACAAGTCAATTTTGAAGTCCTTTTAGTTTACCCATGCAGAACCTTAATGTGAAAATAAATGTTCCAGGACTTAACACATCTACTTTCCAGAGTATATGTGTTTTAGAATGTTCTAGATTACAGTTCTAGATTATTTTTAGAGATCTTGTGAAAAAAGCTTGTAGGTTTGAGAAATGAGCCCATGATGCTTCACTTTTAAGACTTCTTGACTGCCACCCTGCAGGCACCATCACCATTAGTATGGAATAGTTAGTCCACTAAATTCAAAGAAACTGCAGGAAATTCCACAACAGTAACTTTAGTGGAATCACCTGCTGACGCCCAAAAGGTGAGAAATTTCACAGTGGAATTATCATCCTAGTTTAGGCAAATTATTTCTTTAGAGTGAAATTTCTTGCATTTAGTAGTTAATCAACACCATGAGGCCAATTTCTCGAAGGTACACAGTTTACAAGTCTCCTAAACACAATCATAAATGTAATTAAAAACATTATGTATCACAGATTCTGTGGCAAATGAACATATTAAGTGTTAAGAAAAATTTGTTGCCATTATAAGGAGCCCTATATACTAGCTGCAAGAACTTTTAAATTGAATTGTAGTTTTGAGAAATGAGACAGGTCTGATCAGTTACTAAACCATAGATTCATCATATCCTCCAAAACCTAGGGGTGCCTTAAGGGAGATGACACTCTTCGCCACTTGTGTATGGGTGAAAGAGAAGCTTTATGAAATGTATATTATGGTTATTGAGATTTTATGTGCATGGAATATTCATGTTTAAAGATTTTTTTTAAAAGTGACCTTTTTGTGATCATAAATATGGAATCTAATTACGGTCATGTGTGTGTATAGTGTTTAAAAAGTGTGTTGGACTTTTTCATTAATTATTTTTTTTATTGGTAATCTACTGGTTAAGGTAGGTTTCTGATGGACACATCCATATAGTAACCCTTTCTTCATTTCTGTGTAATTCCTGCCTCCCTTAATTCCATTCAGCATGCCTAATCTTTTCCTCCATCTCCCTCACTTACCCAACACTCTACCTTCTATCACTTTCTTCAGCAATCCATTACCACTCAGAATGCCCTGCATCCACTTTTCCTACCGTCTTTGAATTTCTCCCAATAGTCTTCTCCTTTAATTAATAATGCATCTAAAAAATCAATCATTTATTAGGTAATATAAAATGAAATAGTACATATGTAAATAATTGTTCATTAACATGAAAATCTGATTGAAATCGAAAAAAAAACATATAATAAGATATGGTGATTCGATATGTATTCATTAGGATCATTTCAGTAGTTTATATGAAAACATTTATGTACACATAATACAGAATGCAACTGAGTGACAGAAATCCAGAATATGAAATGCTATAAATTGTGCTTTTTTCTTCAAGCAGGCAGATTTTTTTAATGCTTATATATCTGTTTACCTTTTTCTCTTAGGGTCAGAAGTTATGTACAAAGGTGAAAATAATTCTCCAGTTGTGATTGATTTCAAAACCAATGCCACACGTCCTCTCACTCTTTTCAGTAATGAGGTTAGTGCATCTTGATTACTTATCTCTACTAAGTTTTTACATAGTGTTATCATTTAATCTTTAAAAGTAGGTCTTTAAAGCTACAAAATAGTCTCCCAAAGAAAAAATAATTAAGCAATTATAAGGCACCATCCTACCTACAAGTGAAGGAAGGTCATCTTTTTCTGTATGATTCAAATCCTTATTTTTTTCATTAAAGATGGACAGAGAGTCTATAAAACGTTGCTCTATGTATGCTGGATAATGACTGAAAGGAGACAAAGACCTGAATTACAGAATTATTGGAAAAATATATTTGTTGAAATACAAGCATATGAGTTGTTGATGCTAGTTGTAAAAAAATTCCTTAAATAGAATGAATGCATGCCTAACTAGTCATTTCAGCATATCTACTTGTGTGTTGCTTTTATTTTATTATCTTAATGCCATATGTGTACCAAAGAAAATTATTTATGCAATTGATTAGTGTATATGCATATTCTCTTTTTCATATAGTTTTATTTTTGTAAGATTATACTTTAATGTCTGATCAAAGCTGTAAGTATATATTGCCAGAACCAACTTAATTCCATTTTATCTGTTTAGATATAAAATTCACTATGATTATAATTTCTATAGTTATTATTAACTATGTTAGTAAAGGTGGTAGAGACTTATCTCATTGTAGGCTAAGCAAATTACTCCAAGAACACACTCACCAGGACTACCAAATAATATTTTGATGTCTGAATGCTTGATGGCTAAAAGCTTAACTAACTACATTAGGTACATATAAGGTGCTACCCCGAAACTGCTGTGAATTCTATAATATAATGATAATCCACCCAAACCAGTAGCAATGCAAACTTCTGCCACTAGATACCATTTTGTGTGTGTTTCAGTTGCCAGTCTGCTAAGTGGTAGCTTCGTGAGTGTGCATGTTTCTTAGTTTTTTGTTTTTGTTTTATCATGTTCTTCTCTGCCTCCTACTATGAAAATTGCTGCTGTGTTTCAGGGTCTTAACTGTACTCTCATGATTTATTGGTAGTTATGACTCTGGACAGGAAGTTTGGGTCATCTTGAACTGTTGCTCACAGGTCAGTGGTCAACTCGGGCTCAAGTGGTCAAGGGGTCAACCCGATGGTCTCAGGACAAACTTTGCTACAATCCATCTCATGTCCAGTGCATTCACTAGAATGTGCTTACATTTCCCATATGACAGTCCCACAGTATTTCAAATGTCATGGATTGTCTGGGTTTGGTCCTCTAGGATCACTTCATGCACTTTTTCCTCGAGTTGTGCATGATGACAGTCGGCCCGAATGTTTATCATCCTCCACAGACTCCCAGCCATCTTTGAAACACCAAAACCATTCAAATGTTTTTGCTTGACTCAGAGCTTGCTCACCAAAAGCCTCCTTTACCATTTGGTGGGTTTTAGTGGTAGTTTTCTTGAGCATGAAAAAAAACTTAATGCAGATAAATTTAACTCATTCACATCAGCCATTTTCCAGAATTCACAGACAGTGAAGAACATGATGTATAAAATAACAAAAACTAAGAAACAAGTGCACTTACGAAAATGATTCTTAGCAGACTGGCAGCTGAAATATACATCAAGTGGCATCTAGCAGCAGAAGTTCATACTGCTGCTGGTTTGGGCAGAATATTCAAATTCTCGACAATTTTTCGAAGCATCTCGAACATGCACCGTGCATTTCAATGTCATGAATGGAGTAAAACAAATGCTGCCACATAATGTTAGTCAGCATATTACCAAGTTTCAATTTAGGGAATAGTGTTCAGGTAACTGAAGTCACCCAATCATGCAATAGTCTATTCTCCACCACTTATCCTAAACAGCCATTAAAAAAATATATATGGATACTAAGGTTATGTTACCGTAGTTTTAAATTTTCTTGTCTGTGAACTGTTCACTGCTTCCTTGATTAGCATGTATCATAATTCACTTTTCAATCCTTTATATAATGACTTAAATCCTAGCTTTGAGTATAGGTTGAAGATAAGGAAACAAGTGGAGATTAATTTTAGTACCATATGCTGAAAATGAATCAACAAAGACAATGAAAAAATAATTTGATAATTGAATAAATATAAGTTTTAGAAAACAATCCATGAAATTCAAAGCTTTAAAAACAGATGTTCTTGGTAGCATTTGTATAAAGAACATTTTATTTTCATTAGCCCTATGAGTACTAATGTTGGATTTTTGGCTTAGAAGAGATGACTTAATTATGAGATGAATTGAGGGTTTCACCAGCATGAAAAAGCAAGAAATTTCTTAGCTTATACATGGAAGACTTGTATTACACACAATTTAAATTGTCTATTACTGAATGGAGGAATTCCATAGCATTGCCCAAAAATAAGAAAAAACACTTAAAGTTTAAATGGCATTAAATCAGGATAGTAATGAGCATATTTTGAAGTAAAATTCTCATTTGCATAATTAAAATATGATGAATAATTTATATTTCTTTCAGTTGAGAGTTGATTACTGGATAGTCTTAAAAAAATAGAAAACTATTAAATGTCATTACTTGAATGTATCATGAGAGCACACTAATGTTCATGCTACTTATATGCTTTGGTCCATGCCATATTAATATTTTATTTTATTAGGCAATACACCATTCTAGTGATCATTCTCATGATCATCACCAAATTTCTGTACAAATAAATGGATTATTATTATTAGTGTATCTCTATGGTTAATGGATACTTTTTCTAAAATAACTCACCTTAAACGCATTGCTTTACGATAGAAATTGTTTGGTATAGTTAACATAGTTATTGTGTGCTCATAAATTATTTAATAAAATTTTTATGATAGGTACTTACTAAAGAAGATGAAATGAACTTTTTTTCAGATCTTAAAAGATTCATACCAGCATGATATTTCACCTGATAAAAAGTACTTACTTGTGGCGAGCCAAATGCAAAAGGTAACTTTTCTATTATTTACAAAATAAATTAACAGTACACTTATGGAATGGTCTGATGTTGAAGTAGTGAAAACGATTTGAGATACATTAAGATGTAATCAACCCCACAGGTACATTTTCAAAGAACTACAGAGATGTGCATTAAAGGGACTTAAATAATAAAAACATAATTTATTAGACATTAGGCATAAATACAATGCAATATCTTTTTGATGTCTTATATTCTCAATTTCAAATTCTCAAACCCAATCATAACGACATCCATACCTACTAACTATTTTTAGAACTTTAACCCTTAAATACCAGCCGGCTGATTTATTAGCCTTTGGGGTATGAGTGAAAAATGCCACTGGCTGATCTATTTTTTTACTCTGTGGCACTCTTGTCTCTGTGAGTAACAAATCTTTTATTATGTATCCTTTAAGTTGAAAATGAATAAATAAATAAAATTGGCTTCAGAATATAAATATTAGATTTTATATGAGTTTCTAACAGAAAATTTATATATTCATCTAAAATGCCCAGGCATTTTTTGCATATAGGTACCAGTTAATGCAGCCAGGCACCGAAAGTGTTAATTTTAGAGATCAGTAGGTATGGAATTGGAAGAGGTATTAACATTTAATGGAGATTGTATACAATCTTAATATAGTCACTTTATTTTCTGGTTTAAAATTTGTCTTCGTTCAAATTTTAAGATTTCTCTTTTTTATTTAATATGTGATACCAAAGAAGAATGAAGAAATTTAGATTTAAAAAAATCATCTGTAAGTTCAGAAGTGGTGGAAATTATTTATGGCAAGGAACATCAGTATACCTATGTAGTCAGAATAATTATCAGTAACCTTTAATGAGAAATAAAGAAATGAACTGATTAATAATTCATTTCCTCTAGATGCTATTTTCTTTGAATTCATTAGGAATCCATTGATATCACCACCCTGACTGCATTTTGGAAAATACCTGTTTGCATATAGAACTGAAATATTTTGTTGGCATTCTTTTTTAATTGTGCATAGAATAAAATGTTGGTGATAAAACTGTATATTCATGAACATAAAATATTTTGACTTTAAAATTTCAGGTATACAGGCACACCTTTCTTGCTACTTACAATGTAATTGATCTTGAAACAGGGTAAGTTGTGATTTTTAACAAATATGTTTTTTCTGAGGTACTGGATAAAAGTTTCCAAACATTTTCCATAAAGACCAATGTTTAAGCCACCACTGTTTTTTTTTTGCTTCAGCCATAACATTTTTGCAAGTATCCAAAAGTATCTTAGATGTGCAGGCATAATCAATACCTCCTGAAATTTCAGTAGGATCTTCTCAATGGTGTCAAATCTTCACTTCTTCTAGTTGCTCCCTCCATCCATTTTGTGATGTAGGGAGAAATCACAGGGACTACATTACATGAATAAGACATGGGGACATGGGTGACAATACCTTTTTTTAGGTCAAAAACTGTTGGAAAGTAGGGGCACTTCCATGCATAGTTGAACGATAGATCACATTATTGTTTGTGTATGAAGTTTACAATTTGTCTCATTCTAGTCCCAAATCTTCATTTTAGGCACCTAAGAACATTAATATGGCAGGCATGACGTGGAAGCACATTCTTTTGGGAAAATTCTATCAATGGCAAAAATGATTGTTACAACATGCACTTTATATAGTAACCTTGTGCACCTGCATTCAATGCTATGATAATGTTCTCTGCTAATAGGGAAAACTTCATGCAAATTCATTGTTCTTTAATATCAGAACTTTACAAATCACAAGAATTCATAAAATAGCACTAACATGATATAAGTACAGGCAGAAACTAAGAGTGGATGCATGAAGCATCACTTGCCATACTGACTGGTAGAGGAGGCAAGCAGAAATTTGCAATGCTGCTAGTTAATACAATAAACATACAGTATCTATGCAATGATTAAATTTTGGAAACTTTTTGATAGTACCCCATATAAGAAGTCAGTGCTGGTTATTTCACTTTTATTTCTTTATTTACATTTTAATTCAGGATAAAATATTATGATTAAATCAACCATGAGAAAATCGTAATTTTATGCCTCTACTAAATCACCAATTCCATGAATGAAATCTACCTTGTCCATAACTAGCCTGCCTCAAAGAATTCTAAAGGGGTAATATATATCTATATAAGTTTTCTCTTTTAAAAAAGCCCATAGTGGATTACTTTAGATAGTGATGAGAAAGATTTTTTTAACAAATAATTTTTTGCATATGATTGCATACATTATAGTCATACATTATATGCCCCTTTGACTGCATATAGATTTGAGCATCTGTTATCCTTTATTTTTTTCAAAACAATCATTTGAAGTACAGGCAAATTTCTACATTTTAATTTGCCCTTCATTTAACAGGTTAACTACATCAGTTTGGATACCAAATGTGGATCTCCAGTTGTGTGCATGGTCTACGGTTGGCAATGCTCTCGTTTTTGTATTTGCCAATAATATTTACTACAAGCCAAATGCAACAGATAAGAAAGTGCTACAGATAACAACAGATGGTGTTAATGAAACTCTTTATCATGGTATACCAGACTGGGTGTATGAAGGTGAGTTCTTAGTTGTGATATATGTGTTTGTAATATCTGTTACTGTCTCTCTAGGCATCGACTTGAATTTCATCTTTTCATTCAATAAACAATTACTTCATTTCAGAGGAAGTATTAAGCTCAAATTCTGCTATGTGGTTCTCACCATCAGGAGAGAATCTAGCTTTTGCTTCATTTGATGACTCTGAAACTCAGATAATGACCATTCCATACTATGGACCACCAGGAAATTTGCAGTTTCAGTATCCAAGAGAGCTACACATTCGATATCCTAAGGTAAATCCCAGGTAAATCTCATCTAGACTGATGAAAATAATGTTGTTTTGGACACTAAAACCAAATTACATATCACATTTAATTACATAATTCCTCCCTCCACAAATTTGCATTAAGAAATTGTGAAGGAGAACTTGTTTTTGTATTAAATTTCCATTAAATTTATTTATCCTCCTAAATCCAGGGGTGAAATGATATGAATACTACTGTACTGTAAGTGCTGTTATGTATGTGAAGTGCAGAGTTCTCACTATGGCCTAGCTTAATTTCAACATGACATAATGGCCAAATATCTGGCAATTTTAAAGAGGGAAATATCTATCATATTTCCAGCCCTTTAGTATGGTTTCAGTATACCTACCCTCATTGCCATCTCCACCATTAGTTTTACCATCCCAGCATTTACTGGAGGAAACTGGAGGAATTCTCCTTTGTGTACTAATGCATTACTTTCCATCCATTTAATTAGCCAGGAACTCCCAATCCACGAGTCTCACTTCGTGTGGTTAATTTAACATCGGCTAATAGTGCCCAAGCTATAAATGAAGGATTGATTGATATACCAGCTCCAGTTGATATGGTGACAAAGTAGGTAATTTAATTTTTTCTGAGATTACTTTCATCTTTGAAGTATTGTCATTGGTAATAATCAGTTATCATTATTGAAAACATTCAATTATTGCTCTTTCTTCCTCCTTTCCAAATGTGAAATGGATTAATTCAATGACACATTACTCGTAAGTGAATATTTAGTAAATATTCATTTCTTTTTTCTTCTGGATATAGGGATCACATATTGGCTGCAGTAACATGGGCTAGCAACAGTGAGTTGGTGGCAGTGTGGATGAATAGAGTACAAAATGTAGCAGTCATCACAACATGTGACATCTCCTCTGGGAAGGCAGGAACTTGTGCCAAGGTGTTTGTGCTTTCCACTTTTTAAATTTTTGCACGGCAGGTTATAGGGCTTATTTAAATTGTTTCCATCTGTTTTAATTTGATGTCCAAGTCACTCCTATGCGTTAGCTAATGAAGAGTTTCACATTTTTTTTGAGTAATTAGTCACGATTAAAAGTCACAAGTAAATTCATTGTAAAAGATAGTCATTTTTCTGTAAAACTAATACCTATCAAGCAATATAAAGAAATTTGCTAATCTGATACTAATTCCAACAATTTCAGTTGTTGCAGGTTTCAGAGCCTTCTGGGTGGGTGGACATTTTCACCCCACCCCACTTCCAGAAAACCAAACCAGGCTCATCTTCGATGGTGCTGATTCTGCCTCAAGAGGTGGGAACGGGGGAGAGTGCAGATAATTATAGGCATGTGACACGGGTGGACCAAGTGCCTGGGGGAAACCCTATCATCACATCCCTGTCATCAGGAAAAATGTCTGTCACAGAAATAATTGAATGGGATGACAAAAATGGAATCATGTGAGTGGCTATATGAGAACTAAATTTGAGATTTCCTAGCTCATAGTCTCTTGGTCTTCATCTGATGTGACATCATAGATGGGGTTACCAGATGCTCTCTATACAATGTTTTTAAATTTAGGACATAAAAGGAAAATTTAGGGCATAGCTAGATAGATAGAATGCATTTATTATGCTCTGGGACAAGTCCCATGGAGCAAATAACAAATGCAATATTTAGTAGTAGAAGGGCAAACAATAAAAATATATACATTTTG